>OZ018392.1:47535240-47901362 GCA_963969525.1 Ontholestes murinus | reverse complement strand
AACTACTTCGATGTCAATAATATACCAATGAAAAATATAACATCTTCTGCTGCAGATGATACTCATAATATGATGGACAAGAAAAATGGCTGCTTAAAATTGATGAAAGATGAGAATCCAAAAATGATTATTGTGCATTGTGTTATTCATAGGGAAAACTTTGTAGTCAGTAATAAAGTGTATTAATGTTATTTAAGCTAATGCCAAATGCAAGCGTCTCTTCAAGCTATTTTGCGAAGAACAAAATGCAGACTATGTGAGACTTTAACTTCACACTGAAATAAGACGACTCTCTAATGGGAACTGATTGAAAAGTTTAATGGAACTATTTGATACACTTAGCGAATTTTAAGCGACAAATCTGAAATACAGTATTTTTTAACAGTCGATTGTAAAGCATTTGTGATTTATTTAGCCGATACCTTTGAAAAACTATATATATATTAAACAAGCAAGGAAAAAATGGATCACTGACGAAGTAATTAAATCTTCAGAAAAATTGAAACAAATATATAGAGACATGATTGAAATTAGATCAGAGGAATTCAGTGCAATTTTCAAAAACGCAAAAAAAGCGCATAAAGTTTTAATCCAAAATACAAGGAAACAATTTCATGAAAATGAAATACTAAAGGCGAAAAACAAAGTTAAAAAGATATGGTCACTCGTAAATGAAGAACTTGGAAGAAAAAAAATACGAAAATCTATTACTATCAATCAAAATGGAGAGAATAAAATAGAAGACCCGAATCAAGTTGCCGAAATATTTGGCCATTATTTTGCTACAATAACCGGGATAAAAGTTAATAACCATTTCGGAAAAAAGGTATCAACTTTATGTACAGTTACAAAGAACAGTCCAAGTAACAGCATGTTTCTTCGCCCAATAACATATGAAGAACTACAATTAATTATTAAAAAATTAAATAACAAAACAAGTGCAGGAAGTGATGAAATATCAACGCCACTAATAAAAGCGGTAAGCCATCTCATCCTAGAGCCGCTAACATATCTTATAAATCTGGCATTTGAAAGTGGTGAATTTCCGAGTGCGTTAAAAATCGCGCGTGTAGTGCCCATGTACAAAAAAGGACCTGAAACCGAAATTGCGAACTACCGCCCAGTGTCAGTGATAAACTCATTTTCAAAAATATTTGTAAGGGCTATCAGTGAACAGTTATGGAATTATATCAACAAATTTAAATTATTGTCTCCAAATCAGCACGGCTTCCGAGAAGGGAAATCTACAGAAAGTGCAATGGTAGCGTTCATCGACGAAGTATATTGTCAAGTAGATGCCGGTAAAAACGTGGCAGCACTCCTCTATGACTTCTCCCGCGCGTTCGACACCATAGATGCGAAATTCGTAAGGGAAAAGCTATCCGCCCTTGGAATAAGAGGGAACATATTAAATTTAATTACTTCGTTTTTAACTAATAGACAAATGTATGTAGAAATTGAGCGGAAAATGTCAAATGTACAGTGTTGTCGAAGGCGTCGCCCGGGGTTCAACCTTAGGGCCTTTGATTTTTTTGCTGTTCATTAATGATCTACACCAATTTATCAGTGAAGGTCACATGATCAATTTTGCTGACGACACGTCACTAGTAGTTTCAGCACAAACACCAGAAGATCTTAGGGATAAAACAAATATCATTCATTCAGAGGTTGCAAATTGGTGTACAAGAAACAAATTAATACTTAATACAGAAAAAACAGTTTGTATCCAATTTTATAATAGAAAACCGCCAGAACAACAAATAATGAATGATACGTTAAATGCTAAATTCCTAGGCAGTTTCATCGATGCAAGACTATCGTGGAGTAAGCAGATTGATCATGTTTCCTCAAAATTAAGTAGCGCTTATTACTCTATATTAAAATTAAAATTTAAACATTCAAAAGAGTCTTTGCTTAATGTTTATTATGCGCTAGCGTATCCACATTTATCATATAATGTAATGTCTTGGGGCAAGGCGACCAATGTTCAAAGAATTCTCATTTCACAAAAACGAATCATTCGTCTTATTTTTAATTTGAAAAAAAGAGATTCATGTCGGGAAATCTTTAAAACAAATAATATATTAACTTTAATTGGAATATTTATTTATAAATGCCCAGTATATGCTGTACAAAATTTAAATTCGTTCACCACAAATCGTGATATCCATAATCACGATACTCGGCATAAATATGACCTCAGAATGCCACTACATAGTAGCGAGCTCTACAAAAAGTCTCCCAAATTTTCTAGTATGTTGGTATATAATTTGATCCCGCAACACTTAAAAATAACTGAAAGCATGGCAATATTTAAAAGAAACCTGAAATTGTTTTTAATAAATAAATGTTATTATACGTTTAAGGAGTTTGAAGAGGATCACAAGTCCCATTAGGTTTAAAGTACTTTTAAAAGTAAATATTTTGTAATGTTATTATATGTTCGTGATTTTTTACGTTTTTATATATTTTAACATATTAAATTATTTGACGCTTCACATCCGCTAGAATGTTTCTATACTTGTAAATATTTCTGTATACAGTGGCTATTGTGAATAAAGGTTACTTACTTACTTACTTTAAGGAACAAATAAAACTCTTGTCGATGCAAAATTGAAGATATTTGGTTTCATTGCCCTTATTGAGTTATGTCAGAAATATATTAATAAAACCAATTTCATCGACTGCAAAAATTTGAAGTCAATGATGCCGGTATCATTTTTGGAGTCGATGTAATTGGTTTTATTAATATATATCTGACATAACTCAATAATGGCAATGAAACCAAATATCTTCACTTTTGCATCGATAAGATTACTTGTTATTGCCGATCATCTGAAAATTCTATCAGTTGATTTAAAAGAAAAAAAATTGATTTAGCCAATGTTAGTGGATTTGTCTGATATATCAAAAATGCAGAAAAAAGAAGAACTCACAGAAATGCAAAATAACTCAGTTGAAACTTTATTTAATATAAAAGGAGCGATGGCTTGGCTTTGCGAGGAAACAGAAATCAACGCTAGTGTAGCAGAAAAGGCGAAAACGTATCTCAAATTACGAATTAAAAAACAGCACGCAACTCTAAACGCAAGATTTAACCAACAGTGCCTACAACTGAATGTTATCCCAAAATTTGTGCAACTTGCCACCAAATCAAAATCAACGGCAGCGAAGAAAACCATACAAAAAGCCCAAAAAATGTGGCAGAAAGAAGAAGCCAAGTTTTGGTTCAAGCGGAGGGACATAACGTTAACATATATCAAGATTCTTCACACTGAACTGACCCACCATCTCCACCCAATCAAATTCGATCTTTTCGATGATTACGTTCGAGGAAAAGTAAGCCGAATCGCATATAAGAAATCAAAAAAGACAGAAGAAGAAACTAGAAAACCTAAGAGCCCAACAAAGAGTAAGAACGTCATCCTCAACCCTAGAATTTCATCCCAGAACTATTAACAAAACAAATATTAATTTGAATGAAAAAGAATTATCGCTTCTAGAATCAGGTCCTAAATTTTCACCCCATATTAATTTTACATCTTTTAAAGAACATTTAATTGTCGAATCAGAAATTGCACTTAAAGATTGTCCAAATTTACATTTCAAAAAATCAAAAATATCTAAAATTATAAAAGAAACACCTTCAGTGTCTAGCTCAGATGACAAAACAATTAAAAATATCAAGCAAACAGTTAAAAACAACGACTTAATAATCACAAAGGAAGATGAAGGAAACTCTGTAGTAATATTATTGAAAAAAGACTACGAACAAAAAGTTAATCAATTCCTCTCATCATCAGACATAACTGAAATACCCAAAAGTCCCACAACTAATTTTAATGAACTTATACACAAATTTGAAATAAAACGACTACAAAAATATTTTTATGCAAAACAGGTATCAACCAAAATACAGAGTATGAAATCAATTACCTTCTTTGGCAACTTGAGTCTCAAAATTAAAAATGTCCTGAAAATATGTAACATTAATATCAGTTCAACCAGAATTGAAAACATAAACAAATGTGGGGTTTACAAGTTAACTTGTCCTGAATGTCAAAGTGTATACATAAGGCAGTCTGGTCGTAGCTTCAAAATTAGATTAAAAGAACATGAACAATCATACAATAGTAAATTAATTGGATGAGTTACGTGAAGATAAACTTGATTATAAAATAATCATACAATTTAAAAAATAAAAATTCAACATTTTCAAACCATTTATTAGATACTCGCCATCATTTTGACAAAGATGTACTTACAGTAAACGACTTAGCGGATAAAGGCCGAAAAATGGATTTACTGGAAGCGGTCGAGATTTACAAAGCTAAAACTACTACTAAAATCTCTGTGCAGCAAGCATCAAGCGCAAGGCTCTCACTAAAATAAAATAATAAATTAAGCAAGAAAAATCTTTATTAAAATTATTTTGAATTTGAATTTCAGTTTTTTCATTATATGTTTTGAAAATTTACTTACTGTGTTTCGTTAACAATTTTATAGTGATTTCTTCCTAAAACCTATTATTTAAGTTTTTTAAGTGAATTTTTTTTAATATTAAAAATTATGTATATGTTACATATGGGGCATAAGAATTTTAGATAGGCTTAGGTGGGACATGGCCCAAAAAAGGTTGGGAAACACCGTCCTACAGATTAGTAAAATAACTAGTTAATAAATAAAAGTTTGCATTGATCGCTCAGCAAAATTCAATTAACCTTACAAACAAGACGAAATATTAATCTCATTTTATTTCCTAGCAAACAAATCAAAAATAAACTATAAAGTAAGTGTAATTTAATGATTGCGGATATTTTTTAGGAAGATAATAAAAAGCCAGAATAAAATATTTTTTAAAATATTTCATTGCAATGAAAATGAATAAATTCCCCAAAAATATGCAATTTTGTCAATTTACTCTAGATTTCCTAGTTTGATGTCATTATAGTTAAATTAAAAACAAGTAATTTGTGAGGATAAATAAAAGTATAAAATAAAATCATTAAAATATCAGTAAGAAAGATAAATTTCTGAAATATACAATTGTTTCAGTTTTTCATCATCAAATAACATAAAATTAAAGCTAGAAGAAATTTGTGACTTACGATTTCAAGCATTTTATGTTCTTATATATATAGTACTTCTGCTAATTTCAAGTATATAATACTATGTTTATAAACCAATGATAATGATTTATAGTGATAGATTTTCAAGAAATATAAATATTTTATTTTTAATCTTTAAATGAATGACCCGATGTGATAATGTTTCGCTTTTAATCACACAATTCTACAAGTAACACAAAAAAATCATTTTATTATACATTACAGTTGAAAAGTCCAAATTTTGTGTCTAATATATGAACTTGCAAACAAAAATACACTATAAATATTAGTACATAAATACGTATCACATATAACCTTTGTTAAATTAAATGTATCTTCATGGAAAATTCAAATAAGAATGTATAGTTATCTTAATTTAAATTCTAACAATAAACACTTTATGTATTTTAAATAGAAGTGAAAACAGCTAACCGATCAGTTTAAATAAGTATAGTTATTTTTTGTATATAGTATAATTATAAGAAAAAAATTCAAATAAAATAAAACAGTAAAATTTTACATTTTATTATGAGTGAATAATAAAACGTGTATATGAACTAACGGCAATTGGGAGCCAAAACATTTTGAAAATTAATTTAATGGAAATCCCGGGGCTTTCAATTAGAGCGTGCGAGAGCTCGCTTACGCAAATGTGTCCTTTATTTCCCAAATTTCCCAATTAATATTCATAAATATTTATGCGCGAAAATCGATGATGTAAATTATGTTTTACGATATGCGCATGGAATTGCGAACGAACAAACGCATGCATTATTTATAATGAAATTTCACCCAATTTGATTGCGCGCGCAGACTAATAAAGTGTTAATTCGAGTTTATGTAATTACAAGATTACAAAAAAATTGGATTATTTTTTCACTATGAATCCAGTTTATTGATATTAATTTCAATGGCGAATCAGTGAAATATATACCTACCTTTATACAATTGAGAATATAATTATAACCAATGTAAACTAAAAAATATGCAATATTGTAAATATGGTTAATTCATTAAGGTGATATTTGTAGTCCATAGAGTTGTACCACATTTTCCTATTTGGGCAATATTAATAGTAACAGTAATAATGTGTTAACAATTAATTGTTATAATTGTCGATGTTGATAGCTCAATATAATTGTTAGTGGATATCCACTTAATTCAGGTAATCTAGATAAAAGAATACGGTTTCTCTCAATTATTAAAATCTATTTATTGCAAAACTCATTTCATTAACTGCTTTATGCTGATGAGGTCCAAAATATATTGAAACCAGTCTGTGGCTGTTCTCAACTGGAAAACAATAATTTAATCTCATTATATTTTTCTAAACATAAGTTTGATAATATAAATCTAATGAAAAATAACAAATAGCTTTACTAATTTATAATTTGCAACCATTTCTGCAAAAGAAGCAACCAATCAAATTCTAGTATACTATATGTACTACTAATAATTGTATTGATAAAATTTTATGTTTTCTCTGCTCTTAAATGAAGAATACACCGAAACATAATATAAAAAATTGAACATAAAAAGTTCATCACCTCACCAAGTTTGAAGTTTGAATAACCACTTTTATACAAGATCGTTTCAATTTTTTTTTATGTAAAATATATATTTAACATAATTATACGATTATCATAAACATTTTAATAAAATAGTGTATGTAAAGTATGTATGTTAGTGTATGTATGTAAAGATACAATTTCACAGTTTAAACTCTTATTTTAGTTTAATAATTATTACTTGATGTAGAATACACGTAATTTGGAATTCAAATTAACACGTTATACTTGTTAATACCAGAATGGAACAAGTCAATCAAACCAATTAAATACGTCGGGGCATTGTTTTCGATGCAGTTTGAATCACGTCAGAGGAATTCCCATTCATGATTTTGAAGCGCAATCCGAGGCGTAATGACATTAGTTTATGGAATATTAACTTTGATAGGCGGCAGCAGACTGAATGTAAATTTCACGTTTAACACACTATAAACTTTTTATGTTTAATTAATAATATGTCTATAACTCAATGGATAGATCCATAGTGAAAAACTAATATTTATTTTTGCCCAGTTTAATGTTTAAATAACTGATGACAATAGTTTACTGGGAGTGTTTTGATGAATAGGTGTTTAATTTATGTGGTATATTCTATCGTACAAAGTAGGGAATTTAAAACTGTATAAAGTAATTAATATACGCTCAAATGTGCCTATCTGCGATCGACTGCACTTCAAAGGGATCTGAGTCAATATTTAACATGTATTTTGCAAATATGTGTAGGTTTACTGCTTACATCTATATATATATTCAAGGCCTTTAAATATTTTTAACCCTTTCACTGATTGTTTTTCTTTGTGAATTTATTTTAAAAAGTTAGATTAAATGGGTCTTTAGAAAAATTCTTGGCAATGGGTATTATATAGAGGATCATAAGAAATATATCATTAGCTTTGCAAAAAAATAGTGAATGGGTTTGTAGCGTGTTGGTCAATATTTAATTATTTAATGTCCAATTAATATTAATACCTATGGTAAAAATTACCAATAACCAACAAATTTCTTCTATATTCAAGCAAAAAATACGTATTTCTAAATACTTAAACAAAACAGTATTTACTTTAGTAATAGTTAATTTAATTACTTTAATAAATATATTGGTACTATAAATTTATTTTAATTATTAATTTATTCATTACTGTTTGTCACAATACTATTAAGCCGTAAATCAAGTTCTCTATTTAAATGTTAACCACTCGACCGTTGCGATATAATTGCACAGTCGAAGAAATTATTGTATAATCTCCTAAGAAATTGACCTTGGTTATATACATTTATCGTTCTGACAGACCGGCAATTGACCACCCAAATGTTCTGATTTTAACTCAGTGACTTTCGTTCTAATTAACTCATTAGGGTATCATATTGGTTTTTAAGGTATTAACTTCGATTAAATTGGCCTATGATTAAGGTTGTTAATTTAATATAAATTTTTTTGCGACTTCTAGAAATAAATATTATTATTGTCATATACATATGGTATTTAGAAAAATAATATAATTATCAAATTTTAAAAGCATTGATTTCTATATAAATTTTAGTATTAAATAATTTCGATAAATATAAAATGACTTGATACATTTTGTTTCGTCATATATTCAAAAGTCATTAAGATTAGGTTAGATTAAAAAATTGTTAGAATATCTAATGAACTCTGTATTCATTTTGATATTTTCTTTCATTTAATTTTGTAGCGTTTTCTATTTTTTAGTAGCGTTTGTACATAAGAATGAAGTTATCCATTATTCTATTATTATGTTTCTTAAGTAGCTTCACTACTCCAGTTGAATTTGTTGCTACAGGTGTCAAAATCGCTACTTACATTGCTCGATGCACTAAAAGCATATTTGAATAACAGAAACATGTTTTTCTGTTATTCATTAAAAATGTACTATGAAGTGAACGCCTCCAAAATTCAAGATATAAAAGTCATATTTGCTGATGCTTATAACCTATAATATTTCTTCAGCTCTAGACTCGTTTTGATTCGATCATATACAAAAAGGCTAATACGAAACCCGCGAAGGTGATGTAGTCAAGGCAGCTATGCAGTCGCATATCCTGATTGTACCAAAAGAACCATTGAATATTGTGCACAACCATAAGAATCTAATTCTATTATGCACAAAGAACCAACAGATGCAATCGCCTAATTTCTTATGACCTACAAGTTGCAAATATCATATTCATCATCATCATATTCAGTAGTTCCTCATGTTGCTCCATAAGCTTCTTTTGCTCACCATATATATCTCTAGCTATAGTCGACGCTATTCCACTTATTTTTACTGCCTAAATATTATTGTCTATTCTCTACTATTCTCGAAAATTAGTTCACATATGCAGTAGAAGGAAAGGAACATAATACATAGATTATAAAGATCGTAACAAGTGAACAAAATAATAATTAAAAATTCTAAAATCACATAAATATATGGAACTAATAAAAAATATAATAATAAACATACGAACAAAAAATGTAGCAATGTAAATTTCAATAACAAATTTTAAAGTAAAGTGATAATATTATGTTACAAATTTTGTCCTAAAAATAGGTTTAGTTAAAATAAGCCTTTCCATGTGCAATCAAAATTTTTGGAAGAAGGTATTGCTTTATATGTATTTTGAATTTGATTACGTAAGTACAGTGGATAAATAAATACTAACTAACTATATATCTGATGACATAAACTGCCAAAAATTATCTCTCTTTCTTAAGAAAAGAACAAATGAACAGACAGAATATAAAATAAAGCACTAAAAACCTTTATTCACACAGTTTATTTGAAATACCAGATATACATTTCGGACACAAAGTAACCATTTTCAAAAAGGTTTTAATGCTTTATATTATAATCAAATTTATTTTTACGTAACTTATCCAATTAATTTACTAAGACAGAATATAAGTAAGTATAAAAGATTTCTGATACAGTGTACATATAATTATGTTTTAAAAGAATAGCCTAAAAACTAAGAATTAAAAAAAAATCAATCAAGAAATTCATTTACACCAATTACAAGGTAATATTTGCATCACGCATTGAAAACAAGTCATTATATTGTTTGGCATGCATAAAGCTTTTGACTTCCACTGGCACCTAGGTTTGTTCTACGAATATTACCTCCTTAAAACTTCTACCCATATTATTTCTACCATTAAAGAATTCCTTTCAAACAAACACGACAAAGATAAATATCAAAAACTCATTATTTTCTCATTTTACTCCATAACAAGTACTTTAAGGATCCCCTTTATCTCCACTAATCTATAACATTTTTGGTTCGATATCTACAATCCTAATTATCTTCACATTAATTCCTTTAAAACAATCAAATAAATCAACCAAAATCAAACAAATCTCTTTCAATTTCTAGATGTCCTGGCCCTAAATTCCCACGTACCCAGGCTCTACACGTCCTTCAGTACTACTGGTTTTCAAATCCATCCTCACATTTTTTTTAATATTCAATTTATTTCTGCATTTACAAATTTATAAATTTACAATAATAAATCAATATATTGTATTGTAGTCAGTTCCTTCCTCCTCCTTTTTTAGAAATTAATTATTTGTCATAATGTTCTTATTTCCTAACTGTTTAGCCTTCTACTAACATAAATCACCTAAGCATCACTAAAGTTCAAAACCTGAATTTCCAAGAACACGCAGCTTCCAAAAGACAATGGTTACAACCAGGGACAAACTATTTAGATTCTCAATCTATAGAAAAGATAATATATGTTTAAAACAGCTGTAAGAATCTACAACGTAATTTGTCGCCCTTTACTAGACTACAGTATTGTCCTTTTATACAACTTCTGCAATTCTACTATCCATAATATTACATTTAGCATGCGATCTTTCTTAATAATTTATCTAAAATATGTTATCTCCTTAATCATCTATATAATCCTTCCAACCAACTCCTGCCTTTGTTTTCCTATTATTGAGCATCTGCAATAGCTAAATTTTTCCAAAAATTCGTTTCTCTCTGTACTGCTAACACATAAATTATAATAAAAACCCAAATTTGAAACCATTTTACTTACAAAAAAACATCACGTCATATATAATTATCAGAGGAAGAGATCAAAATCTGGGCCGAAGGAAAGCTTGGGGTAGATAGCCGTTTGATAGACTAGAAATCATATTATTGTATATATTGTTCATATTTTGTGAAAGTGTGTTAATAAAAATAAAGAAAACGTTCAGTTAATAATAATACTTTAATGCCCAAAAGAAACACCCAATGACAAGGCACAATGGTGTAAAATACAGTACTAATATTAAATTAAGATTAAGAATACGTTGGACACGTCTCGAAGTCAGGGATACCATTTTGTGTCATCCGAGTAGTTCAGCCTGAGGAATTCCATTAGGCAGATACCCACCATCTAGTTTAAAAGTGAGAAATATCAAAAACCTGCGGTGATGTGGTCTAGTGGCAGAGAGCAATTCCCATAGATTGGATACCAAATTAGGCCACAATATTCTATTTTACATAGTATAAATGCATCAAACAATGATTTAAAGTATCAGTGTTAAGAAAATTCGTGCTGGTTCTGAGTATGAAACCTAACGATTTAGAAGCAGCCGAGCGGACGGAATACACGTGATCCACAAAGGTGAGTTTTTTGTCAAAAGGAACACCGAGGTCTTTGATGGTGTCAACATAGGAAATCGGACTGTTCGCAATATAATAATCAGATAAAAACGTATTGCGCATGCGACTGTAGTGAATAATGTGGCATCTGGCACTGCCAAGTTTGATGTTGACATTAGAGCACCAGTCAGAAATGATGTTTGAATTTAGTTGAAGTCTGTTGGTGTAAGCCTGAGACTCCACTTTCGCATAAATTTTAAGATAATCAGCGTATTCTAATATAGGACAATTAATCCGCACGAGAAGGTCATTGATGAAAATATTGAAAAGAGGGGTCCAAGGCAAGAGCCCTGTGGAACACCAGAGGGAGGACAGAATACATACGATTTAAAGCCATTATACGAAAAATAACACGAACACTCGCGTAAGTAGGAATTGATAAGTTTAATGACTGCCGGTGCAGCACCAAAGAAGCTAAGTTTATTAACTAACAACGAGTGGTCAAAAGAATGCGAGTGAAAAATCGGTATAAATTACGCCGACTTAACCGCGCTTATCGGTGGTTTCAGCCAGATATTAAGATATGACAGCAAGATTCGTTAATGTCGAACGACCCGGCATGAACCCATGTAAAATATCAGTAAAGTCCCCACTCTTGAATATAGGACAGACATTTTCCAGCAGGTAGGAAATTAGCTTCTAGCAATTGAGCAGTTAACGATTGAACATAGTGGCTTGGCTAGAGCGTATCTGCAGTCTCAGATTAGGAAGCTTTGAATTTTGTCATTGACGTCTAGTTATTGAGGAGCTGAGCCATTATTGATATAAGTTGCGTCAGTATGACACGTAGGCATGAAGGTATCACTGTAGCTGCTGAGAAAGGCGTCAGCAAAGCCATTAACTAGGTCCATTGGTTTAGATAATTCACGGGAATCGTTATGTAGTTTTTCTTATATTCGAGTTGTTCCACGCTTACTTGCAACAAATTTGAAATAAAACAAAAGATAATGAAAGTATCAGAATAACGATAATCGTAATTGTTATAAGCATATACGCTTTAACAGAGAATTGTAAAATAATAGGTTATACAATTAAACAACAATACAATTCAGACTCAATAAAGAAGACATTAAGTCAACTGTTATTTATCTTTCTGCAATTTTTGTTGTTATGATTTCACATTATTTACTTTTTAGTGTACAGAAAACTATTATTTTATACCTAGTGTTATTTTCTAAGCTCTTATTTTAAGAATTTTCTGCTTTTCTTACTCTCTATTTAAGTGTAGCTTATTAAACGTTTTTTTTTATATAGAAGAGGACTACTTTTATAAGGCGAAAAAAATCATAAATAGTTCCAATTTGGCAAATACATGAATTGTATAGTAAACACAAATAAATATATAAAACCAAGTAAAAACCCACGTAAAGTTCGACTTTTTGTCAGTTGAGTTATTTACACCGTTTTGATGTTCATGCGGCATTTGTGTTATTTAAGGAGGCATGAAAATTCAATATCCGCCAAGAACTTGAATTGAGATATGAACATTTCACCGCGATTACTTTTAGAACTTTTAGCATGAATTATTTCAAAAATAAAGCATCCAGAAATTACTAAATACCATAGGTATATGGAATATAGGTCGCTCAAAATTGATTCTTTTCTTTTCCAGAAAACATTGCTAGATATATCTACATGTGACTTATCGTGAAATTGAGGTATCCTTGGGTATTTGTTAGACTAATATACATTCAATATTAAAAAATTTTTGCGTTGTGTCGCACATTATTTAACCATCGCTGGAAAACAAGTGCTTTTCGATTGGCCAAAGGTTATACTCAAGAAATACGATTGCAGTGCTTCAAAATGCTTCTGTGATTTCGTAAGACATGGCAAATCATGGATATATGGGTTTGAGCCCGAAAGTTAACAGTCACTGTATGAGTTTTTCAAGATGAACTAAATCCAACAAATGTGTTTTGCGCACAAAGCACTTAGCCAATTCTTTTTTTAGAAAACCAAGACATATGGCAAGTCTATTGGTTCAATGTCAGACGGTTAATTCTGAATGATACACAATCCTTTGTTTGTCAGAAGTCTTCTGTAAAATATACAGAAACAAGCGCATGCAAAAATTTATTGGTCTTCATGAAGTATATATCGAAAACCAATGAACCAATGTATGATAATTAATTTGTGTTTTTATACTCTATTGTTGACCAATTAAAAGAAAACTTTGTATAATCATTATTTGTAGTGTTTTTATTTTTAAAAACTTACTGCGAAATTATAATGTAGTGTTAAAGTTGAATTATATCGAACTGTTAAATTTTTATTTACATAGGTCTTAACACATTTTTAAAAATACTCCAACTCATATTTTTAGCACCTTAAAAAATTAAAGTTCACAAATAGCCTCACAAATTACAGCTATTCTCATTGCATCGATTAAGGGATTAAGGGAATAGTATTTATCTAATTTGATTAAACAATTAAATGATCTTATAAGATGGCGGGCAGTGTAGTCGATGAAGAAGAAGCTAGTGATATAATAAGTGATAATAAAGTTTGTACATACAAACATTGTAAAAAAACAATCCGAAGAGATAGTGTATAGTGTAGTGTGTGCTACGCAACATTCCATCCTGGCTGTTTTGACAAAGGGAAGCAAGATTCGCGAGCAAATCATGTGTGCTCCATGGACATTTTGGATGGCGCCTCGGAAAACAACCCTCTGGTACAGGAAATCATCTGAAGCAGCAAATTGCACATCTAGAGGATATGAACTGTAAGATTAATGTGAACAATGACACATTCATAGCAAATAATAAATACCTGTTAAAGAGGTTACAAATTTTGGAACATAAACAAACCGAAAATAATGCCAAGAAACCAACCGAAAATAAATTAGAAAATAAAGGTGACCTTCGAAAAACTAATCTCAATAATACACCTGAACGAAATCAAAACAATGAAGGAAACAAAATACAAAAAGAGGCACTAAAAAATACAAACGCGGTAAATGAAAACAACAAAGTAAATCACGAAAATCACGAAAATTGGCAACCTGTTACCAGCAGAGGGGGAAAACGGAAGACACATCCTATTACAATGGGAACGGGGGAAAAACAACAAGACCCTCAGCAACTCCCAGATCAATATGGTACTTTTTAGGGAGAGCAAGTCCTCATACGACGAAAGTAGACGTTAAGTCTCTTATAAGAGTAAATATATGCCCGATATTTTAACAGAAGTTAAAACAAAAAATGAAGATGAACGTGCTTATAAAATTGGAATTGAAAAACAATATGAAGATAAAATAAAAGATCCACTCCAGTGGCTAGCGGACTTAAAGTTATAACGCTATTCTTTTTTTGCGGAACGCAAAACAAACTATTACCTACTTAAAACAATAAATAGTAATATAATCCCAGATAAAAGTAAGGTGCAATAATACATTTAAACATTCTATCTGTAAATAAAAACACTAATAAAATAAATGCAATGATGGACCAACACAACGATTGTTTGTTTTTAATGTTAACCGAACATTGACAAAAAGAAGACAATCTCAAAAAATTTCCGATAGAAAATTATATTTTGGTGTCATCGTTCACCAGGCCTGGACGACAATCAAAGGATACAGCATACGGTAGTTCGGTGATATACGCACGTGATATAGTGCAGTGTAAATCATGGAATGATATCAACAAACTAGCGATAAACGGGGCCTTCGAATGTGCATCAGTCGAATGGACAAAAAGCAAAATAAAATACATTTTGGTAGTGATTTATCGCGTTCCAGACAGAAACAATTTTGCACAGTTTACTAAGAAACTCGATACGTTATTTAATATAGTATTACATGAACATGCAAAATATATCATTGCAGGAGATTTTAATATAGATACAAGCTTAAAAACTCCAGACGCTTGTGAATTTAAGAATATAATAAAATCTTTCAATGCAAAGTTAACAATAGACGTAAGTACGAGATTAACTTAAACAAGAAAATCTCATATTGATAACATAATTACTAAAATCGATGAATGTTATCATACAAGTGTTTTCGAAACACATATATCTGATCATCTAGCACAAAAATTTTGCTGGAGTGCAGATGTACCAAATTGTAATAATGTACATTTCAAAAAAAAAAGATTTTTTTAGTAAAAATAAAAACAGTAAATTTATAGACAAACTTGCATTTCCCCACATATGGGAAAATAAATTTAATATTGACTCTAATGATAGCTGGAATACCTTCATGTATATTATGCAATCAATATTGGATGAAACATGTCCGAAAAAATGTGTTAAAAAACTCAGACAAAATAGAGTAGTGCAAAAATATAATACTCCAGAAATAATTAGGTACAAAAATATGTTTAACCACAATAAAACCATACTGTGTAGATGCAAATAACCTCTATAAGAAAATTAATAAAGAATACAATCTATTATTAGAAGACACGCATAAAAAACATATTACCTCTATAATTGTTACAGTGACAATAAAATGAAAAGCACATGGAGTGTGATAAACACTAATTTAGGAAAAACAAAATCATGTTTGTCTAAAAAAGCTAAAAAAGAAAGTCTGTTAATAAAACATATTAATGAACATGCAATGCAGCAGAATAAATAAATAATCTTCTGCATTTAACATTCACAAATTCTATAAAAATAAATAACAATTCAATGTACCTAACACCTGTAGAAGTTTTCAACATAATAAATGAGTTAAAAAATAAAGCTTCCCATGGTTATGATGAGATGAATGTACAACTTTTGAAAACTGCTGCAGTCCATCTCGCTGAACCACTAACGTATTTAATTAATCTTACTATGGAAACAGGAATCTTTCCTGACTGCCTTAAAATTTCATTAATAAGACCTATATACAAAAACGGAGACCCACAAAACTTTACTAACTATAGAACTATTACACTACTCAGTGTGTTCTCAAAAATTCTTGAAAAATTCATAGCCAAACGCTTAATAAATTATTTTAATAATTTCAATCTATTCAATAATTGTCAACATGGTTTTCTCAAAAACAGATCAACGAATACCGCTCTATTCGAGTATATATGCATGGTATCAGATGCCTTGGAGAGGGGGGAGATACCTATGAGGATATTCCTTGACCTCTCCAAGGCATTTGATACCATGAATCAGAAGGTGTTATTAGGTAAATTGGATCACTACGGAGTCAGAGGATTATGTTATGACTTAATCAAAAGTTATTTAGAAAATAGGAAACAGATAGTAAACATTGATAACGCCTACTCCACTCCACTATATACCTCAGGGAAGTATTTTGGGGCCAATACTTTTCGTCATTTATATAAATGATTTAGAAAATACTATAAACTCAATACATGAAAAAATGGTGGCATATGGTGATGACACAAGATCTTATTCAAAACACGAACTTCTTATTTTCTAATATACAAACGTGGATGTTAGAAAATAAATTGATACTAAATCAAGAAAAAACGAAAATAATTCTATTTCAAACGAAAAGCAAAAATATAGAAATAAAAAAAATTAACATAAACGGATCAACATTTCAATATAGTGTATACGATAAAGTATTAGGAGTATATATAGACAATAAACTTAACTGGAAAGAACACTGCACAAAAATAGTAAGTAAATTAAATTCAGTTTGTTGTTCACTAAGAATTTTGAAAAAAACCTTTGATATCAAAACATTAATTATGTCCTACAAAGCAAACTTTAAATGTGGATGCATATAACATTATACCATAGCGTAATATGGATTACGCTATGGTACAATCAAATATTTTTAATACAAAAAAGAGTAGTAAGAATAATTGTCAGTTTAAAGTCATGTCATGGTTACTTTAAAAAAGCTCAAATTTTAACTATTTTTGGCCTATATTATGTCTATGAATTATTAATTCATAATTTTAAAAATAAACATAAATTTTATAATTATTCAAAAACATATATAGCACAAGGTATATACATAATTATGACCTTCCAACACATAAACCTAGTTTGTGAAAAATCACCAAAATACAGTGCTATAAAAATATTGAATAAACAGCCCACTAACTTAATAAGCATAAAAACGCTTAAAGAATTTAAGAATAAATTAAACCAATATTTGATAGATAAGGAAATCTACAAATTAACAGAATTTTGAAATTGTATTCTTTTTAATTTTCTTATATTCTTTCAATTTTGCCTTAATTCAAATTATATTTATAAAGTATTTAGTTTTGAATTACTTATATATTAATTTAACTCAAGTGTCTGTTAGTGTAGATATTAGTTTATTTATTTATGTTATTACTATTTTTTTAGGTTTTATTACTTCTTCATGTAATACTGCTTTTGTTTTGACGTGTTCGTTTTAGAATAGTGTACATTAATTTGATGTATTTTTACTGAACTGAATAAATTTAATTATTATTATTAAACAATTACTAAAGAAATCTTATCATCTTATCTTGAAAATTCCTTAAAAAGCGAAACTAGTCGAAAAATTGTGAAAAAAACCAAGTGTGATTAGTTTAAACATTCATTTTTTATTTATATATTTACTTATTAGTAATAGTTCAAAATGAGAAAGTGATTTAAGAAAAAAAGAAATTTTGTTTTTGCCGTTTCATTAATTAATTTATTATTTACTAAACTGTAATACATCATTAAAGGAAGATTTTGTTAAGAAATGTAATTATAATTAATATATTTGTTACTACTTCGGTTGATGTGCTTCGGCGGAGTAACATACGTTAGTATTCTTAATTTCGAAGGACCAATTATATCTTGTTTAGATATAATAAAAATAATCAACTGAGTTTAACTCTTATATTAATCAAACACCAATATTTACAAAAATGTACAAGCTTAAAAATGTCGCGACCGCTATCATTGACGTTTCGTTTTCGTCTCTGCTTTTCTTCAGCCCCTTGGTTACTCCACGGGGTGGTGGGTGAAGTTTTTAGGGAGCTAGGTGGTGGTAATGAGTAATTCTAATTGGTCAACGATAAGAAATGTAATTATAATTAATATATTTTTACTCACATACTGTACTTACAGATGTTAAGTGCGGAGGGAAAGTCGGCTTACCTGAAACAAAAAAGATGATTTAGATATTATAGTAATTACATACAAAATTAATTCAAATTAATTGTTTAAATTAATTATTTTATAAGAACTGGTGTTTAGTAATAATACACTAAAAAGTTAGTAATAATTGCTATTATTAGATAATTTCATAAAATTACATACATAAGTTATGCATGCGTAATAAGAAAATACGATAAGCCAATGCATAATTTACTGAATAAAGAGAATGGTTACGACCGTTACTACGTAGTAATCTATAGTTACACTAAACTGATAATTTGATTTGATGATGTGATGTTTAGATTTATATAATTGTGCCTGCACGTTATATAATATTTTTACAATAATTATTTGTTGTTAAAATATAATGAATATTTCAATTCTGCATAATATATTGTGATTGGTTGATACTGGGCTTTGCGAATTTATAGTATTTAGATGGTGTAAATAACCTTAGGGTTTAATGTTTAGTGTTAATTGTTACTAGGATTGCCTGATACGGCCCTTCTGTACATTACTACAACTTGGCCACCAAATATTCCTTCAAAGAGCTCTAGGTATAATTTCGGAAAAAATGTACCATATTGAAATAAAACTCATTAATTTAATAACTTCCAAATTTTTGTAAATCAAAAACACGTTGATTACTTTAACAGCCGTACTAATAGTCGCGAATTAATTCTCGAACTGAAAAATCCTGAATTATTTGTCGTATTTATTAATCGGGTATTTACGGGTAGTTTCGGGGACTTCGAAGAATTATCCTTGATAGGGGAATTTTTTAGTGACATTTAATTATTACTGGTTTTAGGTTGGCATCACGGAACAGCTGACGGAATTGTCAATATGTTTCGTGATTGTCAGTTACAGAACACGTGCAAAGTTTGTTTACCAACTTAGTTGGTGTGATAAGGGATAAGGATTAATCATGTTTAAAGTAAGTACAATAGATATTTATTTTTGATGAAAATGGTAGAATGGTTTTCATTTATTGTGAATTATTAATATTAGGTCGTTCTATATATTCGTTCAGTTTTAGTAAATAATGCAAATGTGTTCCGAATGTCTGCGGTTCTGTTTTCTTAATTGGGCAATTCAAATATGTTTTAAAGAGAGGACAGTCCGCTCTTTTCATCTGAGTCTCGAAAATGAACCTCGCAGTGGTCGCTCCACTGAGATTGTTTCAAGTAATATCAAAACTCACTCAGCGAAAATGAGTGCAACTTGTGATGTTTTGCCTTACCCACCCATTCGCAGGACCACCATCCGACTACCACTTGTTCTTGTCCTTGCATATCTCCCTCAAAGGGAAACCGTTCATTAATTCTAGACCTTCTTTGAGAATCGAATAATGAAATTATTCGAAAGATGCTAAGAGGTTATCAACATAAATAGACCATCTATCATTTATTATAAAGTTCATTCTTTGTATGACAAAAAACTTGTTTAATTTCGTCTTTAAAAACTGGACGAATATATGGAATCACCCAATACGATTGAAATTTGAATTGCTAATTTATAAGTTGTAACGTAACACTTCTAATATATTTTACAGAAATGGAGAGGATGAAACGCTTGTAAATAGTTATTCCATTATAGAAATATAATGCCACCTTTCAAGTGATTACGGAAAGTGAGGACAAATTCCAAAAAATTATGTTAGAAATTACCCACCTGGAAAAATAATTGGCCATTTCATTATAAAATAAAATAAAATATGAAGAAGAACAAAATTAATCTTGGAAATTATGAAAATAAAAAAAAAATTACAAATAATATGCTGGTTTCCCCATCAATGAATGCCTTGAATTCATCGCATCACATTATTAATCATCATCATCTTCAGAGAGAGACTGACGTGACATATCGACAATGACAAACTCCGAGCTGAAAGACCGGTGGTCGATAGCCATTTAACAAACAAACAAACTAACTCACTAACATTCGTTGTATCATACACATATTATATTTAGTTTATTTGTATATTTGTTTGTTAATAAAGATGTTGTATATATATGCTAGTTTTATTTATTTATTAATACTCATATTAGTGTATTTATATAACTTAATTATATACAAACAATTAAGAAATGTACATTTAGTTAATAAAAACAATTTTGTGAAGAAAGTGCTAACATTTTGAATACAATTTACTATATAATTATCTTCTCGTAACTTAAAAAATATATTCCTAAAACAATTAAGATTTCGTTCAAAAATGATTACCCAAAATATTGCTTATAATGATGTAGAATAAATTGTTGATTAATTTTTCGTAAATTAAAATCGAACCCCTTTTGTATTATTAAAAGCCCAAGCAAATGTTTTATATATTACCTAAAAACTGCGGGTAGTACAGCACCTAAAACAACTCAATAATTGTTGCATTGGTTAAAAAAGAAGTCCACGATTGTTTGGATTTTCTAATTGCTTTACTAGCAATAATAGAACACGGACTGTTATATTTTTGGTAAATCGATATCTCTTCTAATATTCACTATCATCATAGAATTCAATTGGTTTTTAGCATCTCTAATATATCTATTCAAATTAAAAGCATCATTATAGTTACCAAATATATATTTTTAATAATATTATTTTAGGTTAGGTACATTCTTTTTCGGCAGTCATTCACTTTCGAATTTATCTACATAATATAAAACTTCATCCCGCAATGCGGCTTCATCCATTTTATATTATCAGTATAAAATATTATAATAAATATATTAACTAATGGATTATAAAAATATCTGTTGACATGTATGAATTTGACAGTTCGCGAATAATCTCGAAATAATCTTGCGTCGACCGGGATTATTGAATGGACGTTTATTTTTAAAAATAATCCGAGATAGAGGAATAATCCTCAAACTCGAATTAATTCGCGACTATTAGTACGGCTGTAAGTGAGACACGTGACTAACACATTACCTGACGGGGCAAAATGCATAATTGTTTGCCATTGGAGCTATCTCTCAGTTTGACACATAAAAAACCCGTAATTTAGTCTAAAAATGCATCAAAATGAATTACTTAAGCATATTTTTACTCATTTTATAAAATAAAAGTTAAGAACAAAGAAAAATGTTTTTGATATTTTACAAAAAAAAACTTTTGGCAATAGTGTTAATAGTCATTTTCAGAAATAACAACGTCCCTGGCCAATACTACTTCCTGTATTGAAAGCAACATTGTTCGCTAAAGTCGAAAAAAATTCTGCGTTAAAAAATTGTAAATTTTTTATACAAAATATTTATTTATTCATTTTCTACTTTATAATTAAAATAGTAATATTAAATATATAAAATATAGGTTAATAATTACAAAAAATGCAAAATATTAGGTCACAGCAACCCTTCTTCTGCTATATATGATGAAATTATTTCTCCATACTAGAATATTCATGTGTATTTACATGGAGCTATATTATATTAATAACACTTGATTGTCATATTGAATACATAAAAAGAAATGAGAGAGAGAGACAAACATCTTTATTGATAATTGAATACATTCGTTATGTACAATATAATCGTAATTGATTTTTATTACGGCTATCGACCCATGGTCTTTCTGCCAAAAGAAATGAATTTTCGGTGATTTAATTATAACGAATATAACAAAAACGTATATGTTTAATTAAAATTTAAAATCATCTCTAGATCTAGTACAGTACATCTTTATTATAAAAACAAAACAAAAAACACTATTCACTGTTTATACTGACCAATTTAAAATCATTTCAAACCGAATAGGTGCCGATTGAGTTATTGTAACATAAATATGTATTTTTTTCCTTTTTTAACAACACCAGTACAAAAAATATTTTATTAAATGCGCCACAGTTTATACTACTCAATTTATATTGGATATAAAAATTCAACACATTTAATGAAATATTTTCTGGGAGAATAAACATGTTTTATTGACTCGAATATAAATGATTTTTCGCCACACACAAAAAATATTTTATAGGTCACAGGACACATATTGAATTGTGCATGAATATGTAGCACCTAATACGACGTGATAATTTCATTTAATTAAAAGCTATTTAGTTTTTGATTTAATCGCTATTTTTACAGAAAAAATAAATATAATCTAATAAATAAAACGCCATGATAAATACACTATTAAGCAAATTAAATTATTATTGATTATGATTGTCAAGAATTTAATAGACTCTAGAGAGGATGGCCAGGAAAACAAAAATACGTTTTATTATTACGCAATTAATTAGTACTTTCTGTAATTTTTTTTATGAAATCTCGTTTTTATAGACATCAAGCAGGTAATTGGTTGAACTTAGAAAATAACGTAATTAATAATCCCTAAGTTATAATTAGCTCACCGTTTTGTCTGCATGTACTTCGATATTTTACTAAGGTATGGGTTTCATCTGGTAACTCACTACACGCACACTTCACCAATGTTTTACGTAATAAAGTTAACATTTTAATTGTCAGCTAAAACAAGTACAAAGTGATTCAAACGACGAGCGACGCGTTCTTCAGCGTACTGAAGAGGTCTAATAAATGTGCGCAGGATTCGTCAAGCAATTTAATTAAAAAAACTCTTTTTTTGTTTAATCGGCTCGGAATACTGGCGTATAAGAAATACTGCTACGCATGTGTAAGATTTAATTATTTCAGATTAAATGCGCCTTATTCCTAAGGCATAGTAAAATATAATTATCCGAACGTGTGGAAATATCAAATTAATTGAAAATTCATTTAAACACATATTGAAACACTTACTATGTTTTTACCACAATTAATTTATTGTAATATGGTTTACATATATACAAAAATCACGACTTAAGTTTCGACCTGTTACAGTCATTATCAATATCAATCAATACTTGATAATCAATATCAATCAATACTTGATAATCACTGTAACAGGTCGAAACTTAAGTCGTGATTTTTATATATATGTAAACCATATTACAATAAATTAATTGTAGTAAAAACATAGTAAGTGTTTCAATATGTGTTTAAATTTGGATTACCACCTAGTAACGGTCACAACCATCATGAATTTGAAAATTCATTATTTATCATGCTGTAAGATGATAGGTAATAATAATTTTAAACATTAGAAAAATGAATTTTTTTATATTTCAAACAGCCAATATATATTTTGAAATTACATGTAATACCAATAATAATAATAATAAAATTTCTCAGAAAGCTATGTTTTGTTAATCATAAGGGTAATTAACATATATTTTGCATTTCTAATTGTTTTATTTGACACACATAATTTGATTGCCATGTTAACTAATAACATTTAAGAAAAAGTTTTTACACTGAATTGAAAAATTCACTATGTTTTAACCACAAATAATTATTGTAAAAATATTATATAACGTGTAGGCACAATTATATAAATCTAAACAACACAGCACGACTCGAGTTTCGACGTTTTATCGTCATTATCAATTCAGTGTAAGTATGGATTACCACGTAGTAACGGTCGCAACCATTCTCTTTATTAAAAAGTTTTTAATATATGGTTTTCACATGTATCGACAATTAAATATAAATATATGAAATTAGATTAATACAATCACTAAAATGTGAGAATATTAAAGAAGGTTAGCCAAGAAGAGGACGAAGAAACATAATTATTATAAATATATATTATAATACTATCTTTAATAGAGATGTTTTTCACTTAAAAACGGTTACTATAAGATAGTTAATTGTTGTTGGCAGAAAATAATTGGTAATGACCTTGACAGCTGGAAAATATAGTCGTGTAATTATTCTTTACTTTAATATACATTTATACTTTAAGTCTTAATTGTTTAAGTGTACAATGAGTTAAATGATCAATAAATAAATAAAAAATAAAAACTGGCTATAAACGATTAATTAATTAAAACGGTATATAAATAAAATATATAAATATTTATAAGACGAATAATCTTAGGTTTAAGATCATTAATTTTAACGAAAATCCTAAATATAATTATCTAATTTATTTAATTATCCCCATTAACTAAAATATTACGATTTGCATATTCTTACATATTCAAAGTTTATTTGTTTATTACATCAACACTACCACAAGATAAAATAAAAGTACAAAATTTCAAAACATATATCACGAATAATCGTTACCTTCTCATGTCAAAAATTCAAAAAGATTTAATTATATTATTAAAATTAATTGTTTGTTTACAAAATAATTTCAACATAAATCAGGTTCTAGATCTAAATGTGAACTACTTGCCATTACCGCTGCATTGTACCGCGATGTAAAAGTTTGTAAAATCTCTCAAGAAATTGACCTTCGCTGTCCACGCCCATCGTTTTGCTGCACCGGACAGGGAATTGACCTCCCGAATGTTGCGATATAAAAGCAGCCGAAACTTGAACATCGCTATCAGATTTCGATTTCTATCAAATCAGTTCATACCATCATGGCTTTCAAGGTATTATTTTTAATTATTATTTTAGTTTTCTATTTAGAAATTAAAGCCTCATTGATTCATCCATTTTATCCGCCACAAAATTAAACTTGATATTTAGTACAAATATTATGTTTATTATCCATTAAGTAAAATATAGTTTTCTTTTTAAGAACTATTTAACTTATCGATATTTCATTATATCGAAATATAACATAAAATGTACGCACAATACTTATTTTATTCATTAATAGGTTATACATATATATTTATAGGAAATTATTTTCTACAGTATTTTCCATTAATCCATTAATTATAGTTCTTTTTTGTATTAATTATTTCTCTAATTCTAATTCCTTTTTAATTTTAGTTTGTAGTATTCGCTGCTTTCATCGCAGTAGCCAAAGCTGGAGTCATTAGTTCTCCACTAACCTACTCCCATGCTGCTCCTTTAGCTTACTCCGCCCCAATTGCCCATGCTGCTCCAGTCGCTTACGCTGCTCCATTTGCACACGCTGCTCCAGTTGCTTATGCCGCTCCAGTAGCCAAAGTAGCCGCCTATGCTGCTCCAGTTGCCAAAGCCGTAGTTGCTGATGCTTACGATCCACACCCACAATACTCTTACGGATACGGTGTACATGACGGTTTGACAGGAGACAGCAAGAGCCAACACGAGACTCGTGATGGAGATGTAGTTCAAGGCAGCTATTCCGTTGTTGATCCTGATGGTACTAAGAGGACCGTCGATTATACCGCTGATCCAGTCCATGGATTCAACGCTGTTGTACATAAAGAACCCATTGCCACTCCAGTCGTAGCTAAAGTAGCTGCCCCAGTCGCTTACGCCGCTCCAGTTGCCAAGTATGCTTCATATGCCGCTCCAGTAGTTGCTCATGCTGCTCCAGTAGCTTACTCTGCTCACCATGTAGCTGCTCCATACGCTGTAGCTCATGCCTCTCCTTTGTCATATGCTGCCCCAGTAGCTAAAGTAGCTACTTATGCTGCCCCAGCCTACTACCATCATTAAGTTGAAAAATATATAGATATATATGTACATATTATTTATAATAATTAAATTTAATTGAAAATAAGGTTTTACTTTTAGTCCTTATGATTAAAAAATTAGTATAACTAAATTTTATGCTTTATTAGGTATTTAGAAGAAAGTGAAATTCTGCGATTTCCTCCTAAAATATTATATAGTTAGTTTATAGTGACCTTACTAAAGCCTTAAACAAGCTTAAACAGTAATTTCGGTTCCTCCCAAAGATGTTTACACTCGTATTTTTAACTATGTATCTTTTCACTCCAATCATCTAAATTAAATACCATTTGACAGGAGACTCTTCAATTGTCACTTTAAAAATATATGTGAATTGATTCAGTAGTCGTCGTAAAGCAGTGACCGAAGAAAGCAATGTTTTACTGTTTTATTTCGAAACAATCAGAAAAGGAAAAAAAGCAACGCAAGCCCATAAAAAGTTATTTGCTGTGTACGGCAAATATTGCTTAACAGAACGTCATTGCCAGAATTGGTTTGCCAAATTCCGTTCAGGTAAGTTCAATGTCAAAGTTGCGCCATGTACAGGAAGACTAGTTGAATAAGCCGACGATAAAATTAAGGCATTGATCAAAGCAAACTGCCGTTACGCGATTCGAGGGGTCTCAAAATTATTAAACATTTCTCAAACGACCCTAGACAAATATTTGCACCAGCTGCGATATGTTAGTAAACTCAATATTTGCTGAGTTTCACATGAACTTAAAGAATTTTATTTAACAAAGTGCATAAACGCCTGCGGTAAGCTCTTAGGAAACAATGAAAATGATCAATTTCTCAAACGTATTGTCATTGGTGATGAGAAATTGATAGTTTATGAAAAAGTCGATCATGGTACAAGCTCGTCGAAGGAAAAGTTTTGTTATAATAAGTAATATAACACTATTTATGTTGTGGGGTAAATAGGATTTAATTGTGAAAACGATTCTTTAATTAAAAACGGCCCAACTAAATAAACGGGTTCTTGAATATTAAATTTAATCTCTTTTCAATACAATGGGGGGTATGAGAAGTTTTTAACTTATTAATGGCAAATGATCTATAATGACACAGTAAAGGAGAGAACTAACAGGTTAGAGTGGAAGAACATTATTCAAGAGTGAACTCCGCCTTTCAGCTTGCTCACGAAATTATTTGTATGGTTTTGTTTACTATTTTATCTATTTCAAATTATATTTATGAAGCAAGTCTGAGAAAGTACTAATGAATAAATAAATAAATGCAACCACTTCTAAAGTAAATGTCCATGAAAATAAGGTTATTCTCTTAATTTGATATGATAACAAAGGCGTGGTGTATTTTGAGCTGCTAACACAGAACCAAACCATGTGTACTGTCGCTAATTGAACAAATTGAATAAAGCCTTCAACGAAAAGCGGCCAGAATTGGCAAATCATGAGGATGTTGTGTTACACCATGACAACACGAGACTAGTGGCCCGATAAAAGTTGCTGGAGCTTGTATGGATTTACATGATCAATCAAAATATGCACCGGAACTTACGCCATTCGGTTACTATTTGTTTCGATATGCAAAACTCTTTGAATGGTAAACCATTCAATTCAGACAATGGTGGTTTTTTGTTGAGAAACAAAAATCTATGATCTGAAAGGTGGCAACATTTTATAGAAAGAAAAAAGTCAATACATAACTGATATGACTTAAGATTCAACCTAATATAATACGCAATTGTATTACAAATTATTAACTATACAAATTATTAGTAAATTTCATAAATAATATATTTAGTTATAAATTATGTTTTGATAATAATCAATATTAAATTTCAGACAGATCGAACAAAGCATTAAATTAAATAAATAATATTATTTGGAACTTGCAAGACTTTATTTATTTATTTATTTCAACGGTTAACCCCTTTTTTTTACAAAACATTACACGATACGATAATTAAAGATATAAACTAAATGTCAATTAGTACAAGTAAAAAAACAATATTATAAATACAAATAACAATTGATTAAACTTACTAAATATACTACAAAAATAAAATTAACCTCAATAAATTACCTAAAATAAGCAATGGAATTCTCCCTAATATAATTTTAAACGCATAATATGAATTAACAAATAAATCAAATTTTCATTATAATTGAGTTTGTTAGCATACCTCATGCATCGCAATAATGGACTATAATACATATAATTTGTAGAAACTACATTTAATCTAAAAAGTGGTTTTTGTCTTGATAATCATCTGCAAAAAGTAAACACTTTGAATATATAAAGCAGTTACAAATATCATCAATAAAAATAAGAAATAAAATAAGTCCGATGTGATAGCCTTGAGGTACATCTGGCGTTACCTGGACTGGATTAGATGTAAAATTATTAATCTTAACAATTTGTCGACGTCCTTCTAAAAACCTTTTAATCCACCTCACAGTTAGATCGTAAAATCCATAGGAATATAACTTTGAAATCAATATAGAGTGTTGAACCCTGTTAAACGCCTTTGCAAAATCGATGTAAATGGAATTAACTGGCACATTGTTTTTGGAAAGAATTATTAAGAAAATCTTGAAATTCCAATAAGTTGGTTGTAGTAGATTTACCCTTCACAAACCCATGTTGTTGAGTGTTGAATAAATATTTGGACGTATCGATTATTTGTCTGGTTACTAAATCGTCAAAAATTTTAGGGATAGTTGATTGTAGGGCAAACGCGCGATAGTTTTCAACACATTTTCTATCCCCAGTTTTAAAAATTGGGGTGATAAAACTTAACACTTGGAGCACAAGTTAATTTAATAGAAGTAAAAAAAAATGTATGTAAAGGTTTTGACAGAGTACAAACACACCTACACAGGAAATCAACAGGTATGCCATTAGACCCACAAGTAAACCTCTTATTAAGAGATTGAATCGCGTTAAAGACATCCAATGATATCTGTAACTCTTCAGAAATAACAGATTTAAATTCAAACAGATCATTATTAGTTGCACTCGCATAAACTTCAGAGAAGTATTGGCCAAAAACATTTGCAATATCGCTGACTTCAGCATATATTTTGTCCTTAAAAGATATATATGAATGAATAATTTATAAAGTTTCAAATATCGCGAGGAATTTTGCGTATACCACCGTGAATTCGCTGACTATAAGAATAATACAATGATTTGCTTAAAATTGAGCATTATTCACGAAGTTTGCTGAAAATGGTATAATCATCTAAGTTGTTACTACTCTTGTAATTGGCATGAGCAATTTTCTTCTGCTTTACTAATGATATCAAGGTATTGTTAAACCATTTTAGATATGTTGTTGATTTAATTTGTTTAATAGGAACATTGCAATTGATAACATCATAAAAAATATCATAAAAGCGATTAGTCATACTATCAATATCATTACCATTGAATATAATATCTCAGTTAACTAAACCTAGAATATAATTAATTCTGAGGTAATCAGCATTTATAAAATCAAATATAGATTCAACGTAATGTAAATTATTTGTAGCAGATTCAATTTCAATTATTGCACAGTAAATCACAAGCCAATTGAATATAAATATTAGACAAATAAGTGAAACATAGATCTAAGAAAGTTCCTCAACTATTCGGTAGGGTATTGATTTGAGACATGTTAATGTAACTAAATGTTTCAATTAAAATGTTGGCCAATAAATTATTTGCAGAACCTATTTCACAATCATAATTGTAATTATACAATGACCACTGAAGCTGTGAAAGGTTGTAATCGCCGAAGATAAAAAAATCTGAGTCAAAATATGTATCAAATAAAAATTCAACTGTTTGAGTATGAGCTTGGTATTTATCATATGAAGAGTTAGGAGGGATGTAAACCCCATCCACTATTAATTTATGAAAGCCAACCTTAAGCAAAACAAAGCAGTGTTCAACAGGCTTTTGTTCAATTGAAATAAGCTGTGCAATTAGTGAATTACGCGCGTGATCATTCGCGACATGTATCGCTGGTTAATGATGAGCGATCTGATCTATAAAGAGTACAATTATTTATTCAAAATTCATTATCATAAAATTTAGAGTTAAGCCATATTTCGACAACAATTATAATATCATAAGTACTTAAATTAACAGAATGCATAAAATTATCAATTTTAGTTCTCAGTCCACCTACGTTATGGCAATAAATTCTTAGTTTTTTGTTTCTATTATTGCTGGGGTTGGGCTAAGAAATCCTCTTCTTGTTGACAATCCGCGGAGAATTATTAAAATATTTAATTCATCGTGTTCACCGTTATTCTTCCTATCATCTAGCTCCAAATTCCGACTTAATCGTAAACCTTATGTTAAATAATTGATTAATGCTTGAGGCGTTAACTTCATGATACATCTTAAAAAATTAAACAAAAACGTTTACTTTGTCGATATCACAGTTTAGTTTTAAGTGACTCGAGTTTCGATCATTAACTGATAATTTAATGATCGAAGCTCGAGTCACTTAAAAATAAAGTGTGATATCAACAAAGTAAATGTTTCTGTTTAATTATGTTAAATATGTTAAGTCATTCTATGTTACTTGAGGAATCTACTGCCATCTCCCCACATTAACTATTTTTACTTTATATGATCGTGGTAATGTATGAGTTCATCAAAAAATCACAAAAACTGGCGATAATTAAAAAAAATAGAATGTTTCATCATTCGTTTCTTTAGCTTTATAAAAACAATCACTTATAAATAGTTTCTAATTAATAAAACTAATTGACCAACAAACTAAAACTAACTGATTAACATAGCGAAACGAATGTACTGTTTAGTAATTTTATTTTTTTTAATATTAAGGTTTCATATCTAAATTCATTATCAATTATTTAATTGTGACTATATTTATTATTGTGTTAATATCAAATTTATCAAATTTCGGTAATTAGAATAAATGTAATAAATAGGAACTCAATAAAACACTTACAATGTTTTTTACCACTAAAGTTTATTGTAATGTATTTAAATATATTACAAGAACATGATTTAAGTTTCACCTTTTGAAGGTCATTATCAAAATTTAAAACTCAAGTAGTATTTTTGTAATATATTTATATACATTACTTCTTTTTCCGAGAAAAGTTGAATGCAATAAACGAATATTAATCTTAGTCTTTTATTTGTAAGTTATAATCACAAATTTAATATTTTTAACGTTTATTTTACTGCATGTGCAATAATCAAATTCTCCGTTCATTTATATACACAATAATTAAATAACAAATCATAATTTCATTAGAAGTGCTATCAGTCTTAAGTATTGATGTTTTTTTACTTTGTTTGTTATATTCTAGTTTATGTTTATAGATTAAAAGACATAAATTCAAGTGTAGGTTTAAACTTTGTGAAATTGTTGGAGTTTATATGAATCCCTCATAGTTTGTTTAGAAATGTTTTCTGCTCTACGATAAATTAAATTCTCAATTAACCCGTGGTGTAACATTTTTATATTAATTAGAATGTTAATTAAACAATTGGTTTTCTTTCACTATTTTCGTTTCTGCTCGTCTATTAAGGTTATGATGATGATTTTTTATTCGAATAAGAATTTTGTAATAGCAAATATGGCAGAATTTATAGACATAATCTTAATGCAATTTGTACTATATTAAAGCATAATTAATAATGTAATCTTTTAGATGCCTATGACAGTTTAAACACTAAAATCTTGCCATGTTAGAGCTCTGAAGTTCCTGACAAAAAACATTTAAGAATCACATATTATCAAAAAAAACTTCAATTAATTGAAGTTTTTTTTGATATTATGTGGTTCTTGAATGTTTATTTATTATCATAATTTATACCCAAATATTTACAAGTTGGTCTTAAACCAATAATAGTAATTATTGTAATTTTGCTGGAATCGGATGTAGGGTATAAGGAAATGTATTTTCTAGAGATTAATTTTTAATAAATATATTATAAACCATATTTAAAATAATCGAGTGCGATCGTGTCAAGAAACGGTAAATAAAAGTAACAGTATGAAACATAACAAGTGTTATTCCTCATCAAAATTTCATACCCGCAAATTATAATATGTATTTGTAGGGGTTCCTATACTGGATTCTTCAGATATCAAAATTGTATAATACACAAAATTCATGTCATAGAGGTGAACCTTGTAATTTTCCTTTTTATACTTGATCTGATTTAAGATTTTCTTAGGGAGCAAATTTTTATATGTATCATTTATATACTTTTGACATTCATTGGAATGTAGGTGAGGTGGGATTTTTGAAAATTCAATCGTGATTTTTAGGAATATTTGCGAGATCGTTCCCATGTATGAATGTCCGTCGTTTTAGATTTTTCAAACATCTGTATGCTTGTAATCATGTCCGTCGTTTTGGTGTATTTTGTAACATAAATGACAGCACAGCTGATGAGAATCAAGATGAGGAATCAGATTTATCAAACGGATTAGGATTTAAATATTGCTTCTGCATAGTAGAATATCCGGGATGGTGGTCCTTATTCATTATAAAGAGGGTTTTTAATTAAACAAAGTTATAATAATTTGAGATAGATGTAAAATTTTGATTTTAGTTTTTATATACGTTAATTGTTGGGTTTTTACTTTATTGTTTCTGTTGGTCAAGTATAGTAAACATGTATTTTTTTAGTATTTTTTGTGTTGGTTTTTCCAACTTACCTACTTTTTGCTAGCTTGATAACGTTTTTATTTGCTCGAGACCGACGAAAATCCGATTGAGTAGTATTTTGTATATGTGAAAAAGTACTGATTTTCGTGAAAAGTATACATTTATTATTTTTGCCAAAGATATATTCATTATTTTTCTAGTTATTTGTTAATGTGTGAAGAAGTTATAAATACGTTTTGATTACAATTAAAAGCAATGATTTAAAATTTATTACAACTAATAAAACTAATTAATATAAACATAAGATATTAGTTATAAATAATTCTAAAATAAACTTCAAAAATAGCAAAAGTGTTTCACTCGTCTATAGAAGAACGTGCGTTTGAGTGGAAGATCATTGGTTAATAACCAATGCACAAGACTCCTGTGTACTGAATTATTTGTAATTTTTATATGAAATGTATGTATATCATAAAATATTTCTAAATCTTGTAAGCAGGAGAAGCAGAAATAATTAAGAATAAAGAATAATAAAGAATATTGTAGATGGTTAATCAAGTATAGAAATATATAGTAATATTTTTGAAAACCTTATTTAATTTTATGAAAGTTATGTAAAAGATTAAACAATATTAAAAAAATAGTACATAATATATTTCGTACGTATTTGCTATGTAATTATTAGTTATTTGAAAAAAAATTGTACATATTGTATTATCATAACTCATGATATATTTAATATAAAATAATTAAAGACTTTCAGAACATTTTTGTAGGCAGTTATCGTGTTTTAAATTTAAAAAAAAACACTGGAATATATCATTACGTATAAACATTTATAAGAATCATAATTTATATAGTTTTTTATTTACAAACAAAACGATTTCAAAGTAAATCAGGTTCTCGATTTAAATGTGAACTACTTGCTATTACTGTCGCATTGTGCCCCGATGAAAAAGATTGTATAATCTTTCAAGAAATTGACCTTCGTTGTCCACGCCCATCGTTTTACTGCACCGGACAGGGAACTGACCTCCCGAAAGTTTCGATATATAAGCAGGCGAAATTTGAACATCGATATCAGATTTAGATTTCAATCAGATCTCTTCGTACCACCATGGCCTTCAAGGTATTATTTTTAAGTATTATGTTTAGAAGTCCGCATTTCGTCTATATAATTTTCACTCAATTTAGTTAACGAAAAATTAACGTAAAATTTGTACTTCCAGACTATATTACTTAATTTCAATATATTGTTGAGTATGTTGGATGCTTGAAGCCATAACTTTGTAATACATATTGAATCACGAACTTTGTTGAGTAGATAATATTTACTTTTTAAATAAATATTTAGCTATTTAAAAAAGTTATAATCACTATTTTAATTAGAATTAATTTGTTAAATAAACATCAGCGTTTATGTATCCGCATTATATTTGTGTTAACAAGTTAACAAAATTAATGTGATTGAATACTTAATGTGATAAAAGAATGTGTTCTTATATTTTAAATATATACTTTTCTTGCTAAAGTTGTTATTTTGACTTTTCAGTTTGTAGTATTCGCTGCCTTCATCGCAGTAGCTAAGGCAGGAGTTATCAGCTCCCCACTGGCGTATTCCCATGCTACTCCATTAGCCTACTCTGTCCCAATTGCTCACGCTGCCCCAGTTGCTTATTCCTCCCCAATTGCCCACGCTGCTCCAGTTGCTTACGCCGCTCCGGTAGCCAAAGTTGCCGCCTATGCTACTCCAGTTGCCAAGGCAGTAGTTGCTGATGCTTATGATCCACATCCACAATACTCTTTCGGATACGGTGTACAAGACGGTTTGACTGGAGACAGCAAGAGCCAACACGAGACTCGTGATGGAGATGTAGTTCAAGGCAGCTATTCCGTTGTTGATCCTGATGGTACCAAGAGGACCGTCGATTATACCGCCGATCCAATCCATGGATTTAATGCTGTTGTACATAAAGAACCAATTGCCGCTCCGGTTGTATCCAAAGTTGCTGCTCCAGTCGTAGCTAAAGTAGCTGCCCCAGTTGCTTACGCCGCTCCAGTTGCCAAGTATGCTTCCTATGCCGCTCCATTAGTTGCTCATGCTGCTCCAGTAGCGTACTCTGCTCACCACGTAGCTGCTCCATACGCTGTAGCTCATGCCTCTCCTTTGGCATATGCTGCCCCAGCCTATTACCATCATTAAGTTCAAAAAATATAAAAATATATGTACATATTATTTATAATAAAAATTAAATAAAACAATAAAATTAGGTTTGATTTACAATTTGTTTAATGAACGACTATCTAGAAAATATATTTACTACTGAAAATATGTAGTATTTTGGTTAAAAAAACTTTTGACAGTATGTAGTTATTTTACAAGTGGAAGGATGTTTGGTTTTTGGGGGGTGTAAAGAATTGCGAGGTAAACATAGGTGCTTGAGGATGTCTTGGATATTAGGGTTAGTGGTAAATTTTATAGCAAGGTGTTCCAGGTGGTTTTCAATGGGGATGAATTGGGTTTTTTGGTATAGCAGTGTGTTGGAGGGATTGTGTAGGGGGTTATTGGGATGCCTTAGTTTTACAATTTACGATAGGCATATTCATAGATTTAACAAAGGCCTATGATTGCATCGACCATAACATTTTATTAGCAAAATTAGAAAAAAATGGAATAAGAGGTACCGCCTACCACTGGTTTAAATCATACCTAAGCGACCGTACCCAGCGGGTGGTAATTGAGAAAAACGGAGAATATGCCCAATCACAAACATCTGTGATAACCACCGGTTTGCCCCAGGGAAGTTTAACGGCGCCCACCCTCTTTCTACTTTTCATTAACGATCTTATTGCAGTATTAAATAATAATAAACAAAATATTATCAATTATGCAGATGACACAAATGTACTAATCTCAGGAAATAATATACAACAACTAGAAATGGACGCAAATAATTTATTCATTAACATTAATGAATGGCTCAACAGAAATAAATTATTAATAAATAATCAAAAAACAAATGTTCTATTATTCAATAGAAACAAGAAAATAGAAACACCCCAATCAATTCCACTTAATGGCACCTCGGTGGATCTATCCAATTCTGTCAAATTCCTTGGGGTCCAGATCGATAACAAAGTCGATTGGGCCGAGCACATTAGTAAAACCGCAAAGAAGTTAAACACGGTAATTTATAGCTTAAGAGAACTGTCAAAATATCTAGACAAAAATGTACTGAAAACAGTCTACACTGCTAATTTTGAAAGCATAATGCGGTATGGGATAATCTTTTGGGGAAGCAAATCTGATGCCAACAAAATATTTATATTGCAAAAAAAGGCAATACGAATCGTATTTGGTTTAAAGAACAAAGAGTCCTGTCGCGGAATATTCAGAGAAAATAAAATTAAAACTTTTTATGGAACCTACATGCACGAAACAATATTGTTTTACCATAAAAATATCAAAGGATATGATAATAAATTAAACAATTATAATACAAGAACTAATGACTATATATATATCCTAAGCATACGTTAAAATCGACAGAAGACGGCGTTTATTATTCTGCTATAAGGTTATTTAACTAATTGCCTGAGCATGTAAAAATGCATAAAAATGACTATAAGAAATTAAAAACAACTCTTAATAAATGCTAGAATCTGAACCATACTCACTCAGAGAATTTATGAATACATAAAATATGTAACTCTTATAATAATATTATATTAAGTAGTATGTAAGATATACTTATTGTTCACTTGATTAAAGTATAAGATTATTAAGATATAATATTGTATATATCAGATTAGATTATAAGATTAGGTTTAAGTTATTTTGACTCTATTTTCATTTTGTTTGTAAATGACACTTTGAAATAAAGTTTAGTTAGGATTCGCAGGGCCGATCGCTCACTCACCTGCAAGTTTCTCAGAACAGGAGGGCGTGGATTTAGGAAAAGGATTGCTGCATAGTCTAACAGATGTCGACATATCATTTTGTAAATATTTAATGCAGTTTTTGTGGAAATCCCTTGATTTTTAAATGTAAGGTGTCTAAAATGCCGAGCTCTGTTTTCAATTTTCATTTTAAGGGTTTGGGAATGGTGTTTGAAGGACAGTTTAGGATCAAAGGTAATTCCAGGATATTTGCAGGTTGCGGATGGTGAAATATATGTATTATTTATGTTAATACCAAATGTAGATGTGAATGCACGATGGAAGGGAATGAAAAGATGGGATTTATTGGAATTGATGGTTATTCTCCATTTGGCAAACCAGTGCTGAAAAGTGTCGATCAGTCCCTGCAATGTACTGAGGGCTTTAGTAATTGTGTTGCTAGGTGCAATTATTGCTGTATCATCAGCAAATAGAAGACAATATGCTGTGGGATTGAAGTAATTGGGATTAGGATTGTATATGTCATGGACAAAGATTTTATAGATGAGTGGGGATAGAGGGGACCCTTGTGGAACACCTTGTTGTGGTATGAATGGACGGGAGAGGGAACTACCTATTTTGACATTGAGGGATCTCTTGTTAAGAAAATTGTCGATTAGAAGTAGGAGATGTAGTGGGATGGACAAGGAGCTACATTTAAACAGCAAACCTCTATGCCACACAGAGTCGAAGGCTTTCTGGATGTCGAGGAAAGCTATTGCAGTTTTGCGTCCTTCGAGGTTTGCTGTTGGGCTGTTGGAGGTGATTATTGCTAGGGGAAGGTGAGTGGATCTATTTTGCAGGAAACCGAACTGATTAGGTGGAATGGCATGGGAAATATGGTAATGTAACTTATTTTTATATATTTTGGGTTTTTCAAAATTTTAATAAAATTTACAACTGTAAGTTAAACATAAGCATGTTTATAATAATAATAAATTTAATTATAATTTTTGATAGAGGTTTAACTTTAATGAATTTATTAACTTTATAGGATTTTTATAGAATAGGTAAGATTTTAATCAAAATAATTATTACAGTAAATTTGTTTTTCAGTGACTATCATTAAATTACGTTAATCGCATGTGACTGTTATTATAGACACAATACATTCTTTTTTTTTGCAAAACAAGTATGTTAATAGAGGATATGAAATAAAATATCGGATATTCCTAAAGAGATAGATGGCTCATGATTTTATTTTTTTCTTTTTTTTTCTAACTACTATTTCATTCAGAGTTTTAGATTTATTCAGTACAATCAAAACTCACATGTATTACACCGAATGAAACTTAAGTAACACTTATGTTAAATTATAGTTTGGGATTAGGCAAAAGAAACTATACTTATATTATACATATTAAAGTATTTAAATTTTTTTCTAGACGTAAGAAAATTTACTATATTATTTACATCAGATTAAAAATTAGACAATTATAATTAATTAAAATTTGAACAACTAACTAACTAAAGGTTTAAAATTTATAAATAATTATTTTGTGACTTACAGATTGCATTACATTGCGTGAAATATGTCTTAATTGAGAAAAAAGAAATTTAATTATTATGAAGATTTAAAATTCACATTATAATATTTCAAAAGATACTAAAACAAAGACTGTACTAAAGTTTTCTGTAACTGGAAAAAATTGAGAAATAATTTAAGTGAATATTTACAGCTTCTAATACTTATTATGAAAAGTGAAAGAATTACCTTAGTAATAAAAAAAATCCTCAGCCCTCACCCGCCTGAAATATATATTTAACAGAATCAATCAGATTTGTTAGCACTAACAAAAGGTTTTAATTTTCAGAAAATCTGTAGAACTTTATAAAACAGAAGTTTTAAACAAAGTACTAATATTAAAATATTGTAAATTAAATATTGATAATTGAAATATTATTTAGGATAATACCGACGAAGTCCGAATACCAATCTTGGAATTACTAATAATAATAATTAAACATTATTCATCCGTGTGATGAAGCCACAGTGTGGTAAAACAATTGTAGTAATATATTTACAAATTAAAGCAAAAATCTAAACAATGGTCTTTTTGTTTAATAATAACATTTTGTGTACTTAATTTGGATAACTAAACTAAAATGTTGTATTCTATATATAACATATAAATTAATTGAAATAAACATTTGTTTACATTTTCTTAACATAAATCAGGTTCGAGATTTAAATGTGAACTACTCGCTACTACTGTCGCATTGTGTCGCGATGAAATAGATTGTATAATTTCTCAAGAAATTGACCTTCGCTGTCCACGCCCATCGTGTTACTGCACCGGACAGGGAATTGACCGCCCGAATGTTTCGATATAAAAGCAGGGGAAATTTAGACATCGATATCAGATTTCGATTTCAATCAGATCAGTTCATACCACCATGGCATTCAAGGTATTAATTTTCATTATTATACACTTCATGTTATTTAAAAAATTTCAATCAGATTGGTTAATAAAAAATTAACGTACAATTAAGACAACCAGGCTATATTATTTTATTACAATATTGTCTTGAATAAATAATATTTACTTTTGAAATAAATATTCAGCCACTTAACAATATCCAGTTATTTCTAATTAGAATTATTATTTTGGTGGATAATAATAAGTTGTTAAAAAGATTAGTGATTCAGCCTGATGATTATTAACATTAACATAAGGAATAACAATGAATACTTAATTAAATAAAAAAGTACATTTCTTCTAACCTAAATATATAAGTAACATATTTTTCTAGTCCTAATAAGTATTTTTATTTTAGTTTGTAGTATTTGCTGCCTTCATCGCAGTAGCTAAGGCTGGAGTAATCAGTTCCCCACTGGCTTATTCCCATGCTTCTCCTTTAGCCTATTCCGCCCCAATTGCCCACGCCGCTCCAGTTGCTTATGCCACCCCAATTGCTCACGCTGCTCATGTTGCTTACGCCGCCCCAGTAGCCAAAGTTGCCGCCTATGCCGCTCCAGTTGCCAAGGCAGTAGTTGCTGATGCTTACGATCCACATCCAAAATACTCTTTCGGATACGGTGTACAAGACAGTTTAACTGGAGACAGCAAGAGCCAACACGAGACTCGTGATGGAGATGTAGTCCAAGGCAGCTATTCCGTTGTTGATCCTGATGGTACCAAGAGGACCGTCGATTATACCGCCGATCCAATCCACGGATTTAATGCTGTGGTACATAAAGAACCCATTGCCGCTCCAGTTGTAGCTAAAGTAGCTGCTCCAGTCGTAGCTAAAGTAGCTGCCCCAGTTGCTTACGCCGCTCCAGTTGCCAAGTATGCTTCATATGCCGCTCCAGTGGTTGCTCATGCTGCTCCAGTAGCATACTCTGCTCACCACGTAGCTGCTCCATTCGCTGTAGCTCATGCCTCTCCTTTGGCATACGCTGCACCAGCCTACTACCACCACTAAGTAGAAAAATACATGTACATATTATTCATAATAAAAATAAAATAAAATTATAAATTTAGGTTTTATTTACAATTTATTTAATATAAATTTTAATTATTTGAAGAAGTCCTAAAAATGTTTGTTTTTCTAGTGAAAACCTATTTACATAGTGAAGTTATATAGCCAAGCTTTAACATATTTAGGCAGATTGCTAATATATCATTTCCTAAGAGCAAAATTATATACATTGTAATTTTACAATTTCATTGAGGAATAAATTTCGATAGAGATGCTTTTAATGAACATATTTACATTTTCTAATCGAATTATAATAAAATCTGCAGAGTTTTTTATTGTAACACTAAAGATAATTCAAAATAATTACAATATAAAAGTTATTTTTTAAATACTTACTATATAAAAAGTTAATCCTAAGCTATGGTTGCTATAAAGATTGTTATTTTTCATTAGATTGATATATCAAAAATTATTAGGAGAAGATATGCGAGACAAAACATATGCCAACAGTAAAGAAAATATCAAACAATATTAATTAGGTGTAATTCTTAAAATATTAATACGGTGTTTTATAACAACTCCAGATAAACTCATAATACCATAGTGCTGCTTTTTAAAAGAAAATCTGCTATCGTTTGTACTCTACATTGTTTGACTAAAAACTTTGATTCACTTAATTATAGTGCTACATATTTAATTAAACCCATATTTTATAAGTTGAAACCTACTAAATCTAATTTTTGTGATTTATAATATTTGCAATAAAAGATGAGTTTAGAGTTAAAAGGTTCTGTTGTTAAGATTCTGGTTCTAAAATACCGGGACGATTTTTATTGCGCCATTGGAAACCATCCAATCAAATCATATGTTTGAAACGTTGTTGCTACATACATAAATTGTCCACTATATATAAGATAATGATTTCTCATTTGTGATTTGATAAACACTATAATTAATTTTTAGTCATTATTTATTACTTGGATTAATCAACTAACAACCAATATCTCATAAGACGCACATTGTTTTGCTAGTAAAGTGGGTATTTCAACTGCTGAATAAATGGACGAATGTGTGGATTTATCACTTCATCTACATATCGCTGGGTGTTCATATTACCTTGAAAGAATACCAAATAAGACCTACTTCCATAAGTTATAGCACTCTATACCAGAATCCCAAATCCCTACAGTTTAGTGAAGAGGCCTCTTAACAGAAAATTCCATGTTGGATATTTACCACGTCTTCATCTGACCGTTATTCGACCACCAGGCTCTGACAGAATCGGGATTCGTCACAAAATACCACTCTATAGAGTATAGTCGCAAACAACAGCACTCCAAACTTTGCTGTCGACGTTGAACAATTAGGGGCAACACAAAATGTGGCTGATAGAATTGCAAGGCGAAAGTTTTGAATCTGAAATTGTTTGAAAGGTTACACGATGCCTGATAGTAGCACATAACGGTAGATTGATTTCGATTAAGGCGATTATCAATTTTTCTAATGGAAGAACCATCTTTGCAGAAACCAATGACTTGATCTCACGTTAGCTCACTCTAGGCATAATCACATTTTTGAAACAAACGATGAAAAGCGAATTCAACAAATAACCGAACACAATTTCGCAAAATATGCACCAGATAAATTTGAAGGAACCATCAAATATTTTAATCGATTGTTGTATTTTAATAGTTAAACGTTTGTACCAAGTTTCGGCAAAAAATTTCTACCAGTTCTGGATGTTGTGATTAAAGAATTAAAGTAAAAGTTAACGTAACGTAACTTTCCAATAATTAAACAAAATGTCTTATGCAATTAGTGAAAAAAAATCAGTTTCTTAAGTGGTTTTATTCCGGAAAAAGTGCGTACGAGGATCCCAGCTTGTTTGGTGGTTTATATCCGGATCGGCCAATATCCACAATTCAAAATATCATTTCAAACCAAGAAAAATATGGATCAGTTTTTAAGCCATGCCAACGCTGTTTAAAACGAAGTTCAATTTTAGTGGAGGAAGAACAGATTGTTCAAGATAATTTTAACGAAATAAATGTTATTGTCGCTGCCGCTGCTAGTCATAACATTTGCACTCGTCAAATTGTTAAGGATTTAGGTAAACACCATACAACTGCCTTCAAAATTTTAATGAAGAATAAGTTTAAATCTTACAAGTTCTCTAACCATCAAGAAATTCTTGAGACAGATAAGTATTCTAGAATGTTTTTTTTTGTGAAACAATCATGGAAATGGCCAATTTAGATAGAAATATCCTCTAAAATATTTGTTTTATTTATTTTTTTATTTATTTATTTCCCAACAAAAATGCATCCAATTACAGGGAAATATCTAAAATAGAATAAATATTAATAATAACAAAAATACAAGTTCTAACAAGTTCAAATAAGGCTGTCTTTTAAATTAACAGAAAACATTGAAAGGCTTCGACAAAATATATCAACAAAACATTGAATTTTGTGATAATTGCTCAACATGTGGTATAGTGGAGAATTTAAAAATGGTTGTGTTAGGTTTATCATAATAAAATGTTAATGAAATTAAATAAAATAAAAAAAAACAACCATCAAGTAAACGCCGACAACATTCAAGCAAATGTTAATGAGTTGCGAGTGAAAAATGTTGGAGCATAAATACAGAGAAGATTTAGACAAAGTGAATTATCAGTATGATGATGAAATAATTTAAATAATGTTATTATTGATATATATCTATGTCATTGTAACATAGAAGGCATTGAAAATTCATTTAGTAAAAATTCATAACATACAGTTAGGAGGATAAACTCCGTATTTAAAACGATATAAATGTTTAAGAAACTTCTTCTGAATCCTCTCTAAAGAATTGATATGAGTAAGGTAATTTGGACTCCAAACTGGCGCATAGTAATTAAGTTTGCTAATAATGAAAGAATCATACAATAATTACGCTGCGAATATTTTTAATTTTTTTACAACATTCTCAATGACGCCTGAACGGTACTATTTATATGTGATACAAATGTTAATCGCTGGTCAAAAAGTACGCCCAAATCGGTTATTTCGCTAACGCTGTTAACTGTAATGTTATTTATTCCATAATCAAAGAGTACATGTCTTCACATTAAGATTAAGTCCATGTTGCGAACACCAATTGTATAATTTATTCAAGTTATCTTGTAGAATATGACAATCAGCAATATGATGTACTGTCCTAAATAATCGCAATCAAGTATTGACGTTACTGAGTTAATAAACATTGTAAATAACAAAGGCCCAAGGTTACACCCCTGGGGTACACCGCATGAAGCAATATATGGTGCTGACTTGCATTCTTCAATTTCTACAATTTGCTGGCGATTAGACAAATATGATCTTATGACCGCAACTATATTGTCTTGAATATCACATTTATTTATATTTTCTAAAATAATGTTATGGGGCATATGATGTTGAAAATTTTTGTTATAGGTTCACTCAATATACTTGCACAATCCTTGATGAGAAACGCAGGTACCTGATCCATTGTGAAATTTGGATTTATCTTCTTCATATATTTTAACACAATACTGTTAGATATATAATATGAGAAGATCTACTAGAGGAGGGATCAGCAGAGCCACAAACGGGTCCATAGCTACTTACAAAGTTGTGAGCAAATGTCGATACTATGTCAACTACGTCAGATATTTTTTTTTTCATTATACATAATTACTCCCGGAATATTTGTACATTTGCGTTTTTTATTAATGAAAGACCAAAAACGTGATGGTTCCGAGGTCACCTCATTTTCGAATCGAACAATAAAAGCGCTATATGCGATCTTCACGTTCGATTCACGTTTTGGTTTCTTCTTTAATTCAATAAGACGGGCTTTGTTGTGTATTGTTGGATGTTGTTTATATTTTCATATCTGCTGTCTTAATTTTAAAAGTTTAATTAGTTGTCCATTATTACAAGGAGGATATTGACCATTGTCTTTTAAGTATTTTGGAACATACTTATCAAAAACCGAATAAAGTTATTTGTAGAATTCGTTGCAAATATCATTTATCGGAGCATTAGGCATAAATACTAAATTCCAATCTTTTTTTCTGACGAATCAACATTTACCATCAACGGAGAGCCAAATGTTCAAAATTGTTGTTATTGGGATACGGATAACCCCCATTTAGTTATCGATAACCATTCCCATTATCCACAATCTATAAATGTATGTTTGGGAATATACGGATCCCACATTATCGGTCCTTTCTTCATTGACGGGCGGTTAAATGGCAGAAAATATCTGGAACTGCTTCAAACTGAGATTGGCCCCGCCCTAGATGCCGTAGCAGGATTATTATACTGGAGAGGTGATTTCATATTTAAATGAATGTTATCCAAATACCTAGACAGGACCTGTTAATTGGCCAGCCCGTTCACCAGATTTAGCACCAAACGATTTTTCCTGTAGGGCCCATTGAAATCCAAAATTTACGGATCAAGAAATGCAAACGTCGAAATTTTGAAAATTAAAATTAATGAGAAAAGCAGTAGAATAACAAACAATAACTTTCAAATATGCGCAAACATTTTTACGATAGACTTACTTGTTTTTTGTTTAGCTTCGAATGGAGGTTTATTTGAGCGTACGATAATTGATTTTGTAAGTTTATTTATTGGTATTCATATTGATTGTTACAAAATCATGTTTGAATTTAATTCAAAAATTTGTTTTCACTTATTGTATAAGTTCAAGAAATTTTATTTCTTCAAAGGTTAAACTAATTACCACGTCAAAGATGACAATTCAAATTGTAACATTTGTGTTAATAATGGAAAATGTCATTTTCGTCAAATTTAATTCTTTATTTTCGTTCCTCAAAAAAGATTTCTGTAGTATTTTTAATTCTAAATAATTTTTGTCTCTTATATTTTTGTTCTAAAACAATTAGAGGAACATAAAATTGCATAAATGAGATTTTACACATTAAATTCCTATTACCGAGACGACAAATCAACACCCGACATAAGAATGCTTATATATTTATAATTTTCTTTCTAAATCGTGTAATTAATTTAAATAAAATTTAGTTTTATATGTGGATTTATATAAACTCACTATGAGAATCTGCAGTCGGTTATTTCTAAATAAATTGAAAAAAAAATATGTAAAATGTATTTATTTATATTTTAGAGTATGGTAGAATAGACCTATAGTCTGAATTCATTAATACGATTTATTCAGGTGGTATTTATTCATTCATATTGTTAACTTTAGTAAATATTATTTTCTAAAAAATATATTATATTATTTTCAATAAACTTAACTTTAATATTAAGATTTTAACATTCTAAGAGTGGTTATTATATACAAAATTTAATATGTTTTTTTTATATATCCACAATATCTTTGTTTCCAAAATTCTGAACATGATTTTCTTAATTTTTCGTCGAATTAATCGAATACCTTCATTTCAACATCAGCAACAAGAATAAGTTAATTAAAAATCATGAATTGCATGAATGTAAATATATATATTTAACTTAGAATTCAATCAGAATTAATCAATGAAAAAAAGTTGGATAATTTAGTCTATTTAATATATTTTGCTTTAATAAATTTTTATTAGTTACTTTTATTTATTTTTAATAATGCCAACATAATAAAACATAATGTTTACTGGATTTCAGAAAAAGTACAGTCTATTCATTAAATTACATTATTGTTTGATGTTAATCAAAATAATTTCATGACTTAAAAGTAGATAACTTTTCACTTACAAGTATTACATGTTAATTGAAAATTATAAATACTATTGACAGAACAATCGAATATTCATTTCCCTACAAATTTGTAAAATACGGTTGGATGTTATTATATATATTTTGGATTTTGTATGGAGAGGAAATTTAACATTAATTAAAATTGGACGTGTAATTATAATTCACAATTCTGCCTAAATTTCCGGGTGTTAAAACACAGAATAATAATATGTTTTAAACGTATAATTTTTTCTTGGATTTAATTAAAAATAAAATATATTTTACTCGGTCCTTAAACATGCGTGTCCTAATTATTTTAACACATAATTAAATTCGATTTGTATCAGCCGTTTAATTATTCATCAAAATAACCTTTCCTATTAACTTGATTGATTAATCGTGCTGTGTATTACCAGTTTTAATAGTAATGGAGCATGGACAACGTTAATTACACAGATAAATTAGATATTTACAAAATCATTGTAGCATAAATCAGGTTCCCGATCTAAATGTGAACGACTCGCCGCCACGGTTGCATTGTACCGCCGAAGAAATGATTGTATAATCTCCCAAGAAATTGACCTTCGCTGTCCACACCCATCGTTCTACTGCACCGGGTTAGCAATTAGCCTGCCGAATGTTTCGGTATAAAAGCCGCCGAACTTTTAACCCAGACGTCAGATTTTCATTTCGATCCGATCCGTTCATATCATCATGATTAAGGTATTAGTTTTAGTAGTATATTTATATTAAAAAAATATTGACGTACCAAATTTTTATATAATAATAACAATCAAATGTATTAAAGTCCTCTACGTTGTAGAAAATTAACTAAACATTAGGAAAACACGAGAATATTTGGTTAATCTACTACAATGAGATTTACGAAATGTTTTCGTGTTTTTTAAATTTTAATATAATTTTGAATATTTTCAATTTCTGAGTGAGGCAGATTAATGTAATATAAATAATTTGCACAATAACACAAATTAGTTATCGTGGAAGAGGATGTAGTAATTTTTTGAAATATTATATAATAATGATATCTTCCATTTATTTTATTACTACGTGTATTATTTAAATGTGAAAATATTAATTTCTTATGTATATGTATTTGTTAAATTAATGTAATCTTTATAATTTCAGTTTGTAGTATTCGTTGCCTTCGTTGCCGTGGCCAGGGCTGGAGTAATCAGTTCTCCATTGGCTTATACTCATGCGGCTCCAGTAGCCTACTCTGCACCATTTGCTCACGCTGCTCCAGTTGCCTACTCGACCCCAATTGCTCATGCTGCTCCAGTTGCTTACGCCGCCCCAGTCGCTAAAGTCGCCACCTACGCTGCACCAGTAGCCAAGGCCGTAGTTGCTGATTCCTATGATCCACATCCACAATACTCCTTCGGCTATGGAGTCCAAGACGGTTTGACCGGAGACAGCAAGAGCCAGCATGAAACCCGTGACGGTGATGTAGTGCAAGGCAGCTACTCTGTCGTAGACCCCGATGGTACCAAGAGGACCGTAGACTACACCGCTGATCCAGTTCATGGATTCAACGCCGTTGTACACAAGGAACCTATCGGTGCCCCAGTTGTAGCTAAAGTAGCTGCTCCAGTCGCTTATGCTTCTCCAGTTGCTAAAGTTGCTTCTTATGCCGCCCCAGTGGTTGCTCATGCTGCTCCATTAGCTTATTCTGCTCATCATGTAGCTGCTCCAGTCGCTTATGCCGCCCCAGCCTACTATCACCATTAAGTTTAAAAGAAACTAGTCTGTACATATTATTTATAGTATCAATAAAGAATGAAAATATAGGTTTTAATTTTTATTTAAACTCAAGCACTATAAATTTACACATAACATATATAAAAAGCTTCAATTTTTATACCTCCAATTGCCATTTATATAGAAATTTAGTTTTTATATAGATCAAGTTGTAAGCCTTTACAAATTTAAAGTTTGATTAGTAAATTCGTTGACTGCGAACAATGTGTATTGGCAAAACATAAAATAAACCAATCGTGTAAATAATATCTATTTAATACATATATTTGTTGTGTTTTAAAACATAATTTTATAACAAAAAATATGTCAGTAATATTATATAAATGATTTTTTAGAATAAGTACTAAACGTAAAAGTATTTAAATGTATTATAAAACCATTACAATAGCAATAATAAGAGCTATAAATAACAGTTAATACAATATAGAATATAATTTGCTAATAAAGTTTCCACCAGTATAAATAAAAATTTGACAATAAAAGATATAATTATATTTTATAATGCAATATCAAAATGCTTTAAAAATTTATTATAAATTAAACACGAGAGTTACCAACTGTAACGAAAAATGAACGTTTGATATAATTTATTTGAAACGGTTGTTTGTGAATGTAAACAAATCAGAAACAAATTTGTATGAACATTCACTTTGTGCAACCCTTTCATCAAACGGCAGCTATTCATATTAGTCTGTTTATAAACTGAATAAATCTGCCACTATTAATATACCAAATATTTAACATGTTTCTATATCAATTTTAATAGTCTATCTAGAAGATATAATTTTAATTTTGTTCGTATAATGAAATACTAAAAATATTTACTTTATGAAAATGAACTTTTTTAAATTTATTATTTGTTAGTTAAGGTTTTATTATAGCAGTAATTGTAAAAGGTCTTTCGGTTGGTTAATAAAACTATAACATATTAAGATACTCATAACTGATAAACTTGAATATACAGTCTCAAGTTACAATTATATCCTGTTTACTTCGTTAAACTTTAAGTTCGTATAAGTCCACTTTTATTAACCTAAAATTTTATATTTCTTTATTGTAAGAAGTGCTACTGCTATTAAAAGCATTTTAAACTCTTGGTATTTTGAAATTTATACAGATATTCCCTAGAAGACCCAGTAATTAAATGTGTACTATGTCATTTACAATAGTAATTAGGTGTAAATAAAACATTTGCTGCAGACTAATGTAAATAATAAATATAGTTGATATTTAAGTGCAAAAGTATAACGTAGAACACAAACTAAATAATGTTAATTGGTGAATAACGTGGAGATAGAATAATAATATTAAATAATATAATTAAATATAATGACGTGACTTTGTTATTTAATATATATTTTATTTGCGAAAACAACAAAGTTGATATAGGCATTAACAATTACAAAATAATAAGTAGTTGATTAAAAATAAAATTCAATTTAGTCGTTTATTATTCTTGATAATGGCCCAGTGCCGAAACTAGTTAGATATTAAAATAAAAAATAAAGTGAAACTAACCAATTAATTTTTAATCAACTGCCTATTATTAACATAATGTCTCACTAAGTGATAAATGAGAAACAAATATAAAATAAATTCCAAGATCTTGTATTTCACTTCACATTATTAGACATAAATATTTAAATAAATTAAGCATAGTTAGGTTCCTTAAAAACCACTTAATAGCGTATAATTTGAACTATTGCTTACTGTCTAAATATTGTATTATTAGCAAGTGAATTTGGATGCCAAAATAAGGAATGGATTTATGAGATATAATCACATAAACTCAGTCCAATATATAATATACATGTTCTGATTTAAGATCCGATTATTAGCTATTAAAGACGATCGAACGCGAAGAACTTGAACTTGGCAAATTTCCATATATGGGATATATTGACAAAACAGAATCGTAAACTAACAATGAGTTCAATCATAAAGCATGTCAATAATGAAACAAGGAATTTAACCTACCGCATTGCAAAAGTTAAATTTATTATTACTAAAGCTTTTAACTGTTGCATTCTCTTCATGATTCACCTAATACGTGGTCTTACTTAAAAATATTTTTGCATAATTCATTTTTTGTATATCCATTAACCATTGGTACCTTACTCTAATTCTATAAATTATTTCTTTAGAACTAATATTTTAAATGATAAAGGTGTATAAATACTATATTATAATTGAAGAGTTTTCGAGTGCATTTGGTAGTGCATTTGAAGTTGGATAAGAAATGAAGCGTATTCGACAGAAATACATTTAAAGTAATGCTGCTTTGATATCTGTGCTATTTGTAGCATGTAAATTACTTTTGTATATTTCAATATCTATCATGGTATTAGCTAAGGAAGGAGTTATTTCAACAATGATTTATTTTGTAGTCTTAATAAGACTCCATAATAGCGACGCGTAAATTAAATCTGTTTTCTCGTTTTGGTGATTAACTAGTAGATTACTATTTAGTAATAATTATTATTTAGATTTCGGTGGATTACAGGAAATTAAGCTTTTTTACCTTTTGGCCAGTTGTGTAAAATTTTTAATTTATCATTTTCGGGGAATTGACATTTATATTCCAAGGCGCGATTCCGAAAAGCACTGGAATTTTGATTTAGTCTAAATACTAAATAATGTCCCTCAAATAATTTGGCCTATATACAAACTACTGCAAGTTAAAAATATGCTGTAATAAAATTAATTTTTTGGTTTTAATAATAGGCCTGTCATCATATTTAATGATTAATCAATTATATAATTAACGATTGCATCATGCTCTTAATTCTTTACAGAAAGTTAATTGCCTATAATTTAACTTCAGTGTTTCCAAGCTGATGTCGTATTACCTTACAACTAGAAAACAAATCATCAACGTTAAGTCATGTACATTAAACTTAGAATATAATATATAATATATATGGGGTTCTGCAAGGGTCAATTATTAGTCCCATTGTTAATTTATATTAATGATTTGCCATGTTATCCTACTAATACGTCATTAATAATTAGTATTATGGAGATTTTACAATTATAATAGCAAGAATAAAATAAATGGAGTCAGCAATGAATAAACTAAATATAAATCCAACCATTCACTGGTTCAATGTTCATAGGTTAAAATTAATTGGTTCAAAAACGGTTAAGATGTAGCTATCACTTAATACATACAGGTTTAAAAAATACCATCTAAGTTATTAGGTCCTTGAATTAATTGAGTTGCGTGAAGATGATAATAACTGGATTATAAAAATTAGAAACATTTCTTCATTATTTTATTTGTAACTAGATATATATGTATCCGATCATTGATAATGGCCACTTTGTGTCGGAAATGTACATCTGGTTACAAATTAAATAGCAAAGATAGGTTTCTAATTATTGTAATCAAGTTATTAAGACTTGTTATTGAAAGAAAATATCTACAAATATATTTGTTGATATTTGAGGCATCTACTTCGTTATTCACTTCGAAATACAAAATAAAACACTTACAGCCGTACTAATAGTCGCGAATTAATTCTCGAACTGAAAAATCCTGAATTATTTGTCGTATTTATTAGTCGGGTATTTACGGGTAGTTTCGGCGACTTCGAAGAATTATCCTCGATACGGGAACTTTTTAGTGACATTTAATTATTACTGGTTTTACGTTGGCACTATACGGGAACCTTTTAGTGACATTTAATTATTACTGGTTTTACGTTGGCACTATACGGGAACTTTTTAGTGACATTTAATTATTACTGGTTTTACGTTGGCAGAATCGTCATGTTCTGTCAGTTGAAGAGCGCCATTTATTAAATTACGAATATAGTAAGTACAATTAATACTTATTTTTAATGGAAATGGTACATAATAATGGTAATTCATTTTGCAGAAATGGATAAAGGTAAAATTATAATAACAATATATTAACTATAATGAATTATAAAAATATCTGTTGACAAGTAAGAAATTGACAGTTCGCGAATAATCTCGAAATAATCTTGCGTCGCGCAGGATTATTGAATTGACGTTTATCTTTAAAAATAATCCGAGGTAAAGGAATAATCCTTATACTCGAATTAATTCGCGACTATTAGTACGGCTGTTAGTCAGTTTGTTTGTATAATACTGTTTATTTCTTGTTGGCTATGGTTTCGGCAAATCAACTTGCCATAATAATAATAATAATACACTAAATATCTTCTTTTAAAACGTTGGCGGATTGATCACAAAGATTAATTAATTTTCCCATTATATTATTACAAGTACTCATGATATTTTTATAATCGTTGAAACTTTTTCACAGATAATATTAAGTGTAGTGAATTGTCTTTAAACAACTATGACATTTTTAGATGTCATCGATCAATTTTGTCCAGTTCAAAAGCAAGCGGTGGGGGTGTATTAATTGGAGTGAAAAATTCTTAAACGCAACCAGAATTTAAATATCACAATCCTTGGTAGAACAAGTTATTTTGAAATTTACTGTAAATGGAGATTCGTATCTAATTGCAGGAGTGTATATACCACCCTACCGAATATTACTCCGTTTATTGCGAAACATTAGAGGATGTAGCTGACAAGATAATTTACACAAACTGGTAATTTGTGAAGACTACAATCTCCCGGGTATTTATTAGAGTGAAGATAAAAAGTGACTCTTTGCACCATATTGGATTTTCAATTGATTAAAAATGTAATCAATTAACAGAAATTGCAGATGAAAATTCCAATTTTAATTTCTACCAAGCTAATTATACTCAAATAAAGGATTATCTAACATCTGTCAACTGGTCAGAATATTTTAAATGCTGTAAGGTAAGATGAAGTTGTGCAATCTTTCTATTCTCTGTTGTATTATGTTATTAATAAGTTTGTACCTTTTAAAAAAAGATATCCCTATAATTACCCCAAATGCTTTAACCGAGAATTAATTAATTTAGTCTCTGCTAAGAAACAGGCTCATAAAGAATATAAATCAACGTCAACATATTTTTATTATTTAATTTTTCAAAGTTTAAGAAACTGTATCTTAATTACATATATAAGATTGAGTGCAATATTAAAAATTGTTTTGCAGAACATTTTGCCGATTCATATACAGCTGATGTTGATGAAGTTCCCCAATTTATATTTGACTCATCTATAAATTTTATTTATAAATTCAAGCAATTAACAATTTAAAATGTACTTTCACTTGTAGTCCAGAAGGAATTCCCAGAAAGTTTTTAAAAAATTGTATCTTTGCACTAACTTGTCCAATCACCCTTATATTTGATATGTCAATTAAACACGAAATATTTCCCAATTTATGGAAACGGAGTTTTATATATATAGTCCATCCGTTGGATCTTCATAAAATATCGCTTCGAGAAACGACACAAAAACATTCAGTCTGATAAAGTAAACCAAATGCGTTAGAAAAAGAACGGACTGTAAAATTTTCGTCGTTTTTTGAAGCGATAGTTTGTGACGTAGAACGGAAGATCCAAGAGATGGACTATAACAACTATTTTCAAATCTGGCAAGAATGATGAGGTCACAAATTAAAGGGGTGTATGTCTACAATCTGTGATTTCTAAAATTTTAGACCTAATTCTATCGCACCAGATGCGAAAACTTAATTTTGTTGAAAAATGTTGTGATGGAAGCTTTTGAAAATCGCAATCAAGTTGATGTTCTTTATATTGATTTCTCAAAAGCTTTTGTTTTGTTTGTTTGCTATTGTTATTGGTTTCAACCCTAGCATTGTTAACTGGATCTGTAGCTTTATTTCAGATAGGAATCAATGTGTTTGAGCCAACGGTGTAGTGTCTAAAGATTTCAAGGCCAAGTCAGAGGTACCACAAGGATCCCATTTGGGTACCATTTTATTTAATATTTTTATTAATGATATAATTTCACATGTACATTTTTCTCAAATTTTACTTTATGCAGATGATATTAAATTGTTTGAAACAATAAAAAAAGAGCACAAATTATTTCTAACTCACTGCAACATGATTTAAATGCTATATTTAAATGGTGCGTAAATAACAACTTATAATTAAATATTACTAAAAGTAAATACATATCATTTTTAAAAGACAAATCTATCCTTGACTTCACTTACTCAATAAATCACAAACATCTTGAACGAGTGTCAGAAATAGATGAATGTCGGCCGCCATTATTATTTATGGAAAAAATGTTCTAATCGCTTCAACTTGCATTAAATGAAATCTTCGGAGTTCCTAAATCTGCCATTTCGTTTGTATTATATATTTTATTCATAGTTTATTAGTTATTTGTATCAATTAATAAAAAATTAAGTTTTTTGTCGAAAATTTGTGCTATTCATTCATCTGTCAAATTTGACATTTCTGTGCAATAAAAACAGTTTGACATTACCGTGCAATAAAAACGTAAAAAAGCACTAGTGCTTTAAAAAGCCACTTTTACAATGAAAAATGATGCAAAAAGCGTCTACTTTCTGTACGATCGTAGATAAAATTATTATACTGTTCCTTTGTTTGCTATATCTTGGAGTACTCGTCTGTGGTTTGGAACCCTCATTATACCTGAAAACTATATTAGGAAATGTCCAAAGAATTTTTTTTTAATTTATTGCTTTTAAATGGGGAATCCCATCAACCTCAATCAATGAATCTTTAACTTGCCGCCTTCATATCCAATCGCTTATTAAAAGACGATTTTTCGCTGACATGTGACAAAGCCACAAAATGGTTACAAAAACCTCTACATGGGAGACACCCAAACATCATGCAAGACAAAGATCTGACGTACATGTGGTTAACGAAGGGTCAAATATTCCCCGACACTGATAAATGCAGAAAATGTTTAATTGTTTCCGAAACAATAGAACACATCACCAGCTTCTGGCTGGTACAGAGTATCTTGATAGACATAATGCTGTGGCGAAAATAATACATCAGGAATTAGCACTTCAACACCAACTAATAGATGAGCGTGTCCCCTATTACAAATATAGCCCGCAAGCGGTCCTAGAAAATCACGATACAATACTTTACTGGGACCGGACTATATGTACACATCGGACAATCCCTGAAAATCGACCAGACATCGTATTAAGACACAAAACAAGTAAAACAACAAAACTAATCGACATCTCAGTACCTAACGACAATAACTTACTACGAAAAGAACAGGAGAAATGTGAAAAATATCAAGCTCTGTGCTTTGAAATTAAAGAACTTTAGAGACAGGCAAAAGTGGATGTAATACCCATTGTAATCTCTGCGACTGGCATAACATCAAGTAAACATTTAAATTATTTAAACGCCATAAACTTACCACCTTGCATATACACAGATGCAAAAAGCCATCATTCTGAAAACCGCCTCGATAGTTAGGAAATTCTTACAAATGGATTAGATTCGACAAACTCACACAAACATAATGGTTCAATATGTGACTTGGCCAATGCACGTCACAAACCAATAACCCGCAAAGCGTGAAACTACAAGCAATAATAATAATAATACTAATGAAAAAATAACCAAGTACATCTATCCCAATTGTAATATCCTCTAACGGTGTAGTCTCACAGAAATTACAACAAAATTTGGAGCGCTGTGAACTTCCGAAGAAACTTCTGACCCCCATCCAAAAAGCAGTAATACTATAAACATGTCATATAGTGCGAAAACAGTTTGATCAATGCTAGTGTATACCTGTAAATTGTTAATTTAATTACTTCTAGTTTGATAATGACAAGCTAAAATTGTCGAAACTATAGTCACTAAATAAAGTCCGTGTTATACAAACAAAGTTAAAAAGTTTTTTATTAGTGCGAAAATTCTTAAATAATAGCTCAAGCTCTACTGCTTTTCTATTATTCAGTTAAAACTAGCTATAAGCTAAGATAAACAAAACAAGCAAACAAATAATTGCACACGTCAAATAATTTGTTATACAACCATAATCAAAATTTAAAGTAATTTTAAACTACATGTTGCTCGTATATATACAAAATAAGTTTAACATACAATTACAAAAATATGGGAATACTTCAGGTAAATCCGATTCTTAGTTAGGGGATTTTTACGGGCTTTGTGAATATCTAATGATTCTAAGAGATTCATTTTGAGTCCCTTTTCGGCATAATGAATTATCGAATGCATTTTTTTGCCAAAATAATGTTTCTTATCAATAAGATGTTTTGAAATTGTTGATTTGTCAATTTGATTTAGTCGAAAGGAGCGTAGATATCCTTTGATTCTAATATCAAGGGAAAATATACCTGTAACATGTATTTCAAACTTAATTCAGTTGATTTGCCGAAACGATAATAGTCAACAATAATTAAGCAGTGTTATGCAAATAAAGTATCTATGTACTACAAATATAATTTGTTTTAAGTAATATAGAAAGATCAAATCCTAAGGAGGGTTTATTGTATATATGTAATACTTTTCTGCCTATTCACATATATCGTAGAGAATAATGCCATAGGGATACTCAACATATCGTCATTTTGGCTGACGTTTTAACTTGCAACTAGTCGTGCCAAGTTTGCCGAAACTTCTTTATAGGCAAGACTGCAGAAAATTCTTTAAAAATTAAATATATTAACTTAAAGAAGGACTTCTATCACCACAATACAGATGAAGGTAGCAACTAGAAGGTAAATATATTTCAGGTTAACAAACCTATAACAGGTACACAATTCTTTATTATTATTATTTTTTATAACTTTATCTTATTCCTGATTCGTTCTATTCAATTGTAAAATTTATTCAAAACAATGTATCTCTAATGAGTAGCCAGTAAAATTACTCGATTTTGGATCTATACGTTTATATGGTATAAGTGTAGGTTTGTTTGATTGTGTTTTAAAATGTTATAAATTTGATAAAACTGATATTTTGTGTAGTTGCAATGAACTTTCATTTCAATAAAAATCAAATACTAAACAGTTCATAATGCCGTGAAAATTCCATTTTATATACAGGGTGACTGACGAAAAACCTTTGGTGCTGTATCTCGCTTATTTTTTATCCGATTTTAATAAATAAAACATCAAATTAAACAATTTTTAAAAGACTTTAATAGGATCTGAACTGTTATTTTTTCTCGCACCCAGTTTTTGACAAAATACGATCAACATTTTTTTAAAATTGCACTGTATATATATTTTTATTGATTCGCAAGGAGACTTTTTTTCTGAATATAAAATTGTAGACAAATTTATCCATACATCAAACTTAAGTCGAGAAATTGAGGATTAAAAAAATAAATAAAAAGTCAAGTATCCATTGTAAACAATATGCAGACCCTATTTTAAATGTCAAAACTGACAGTGACAGCCATTGATACAATACTGCAACGATTTTTAATTATTTCGTAATTAAAATGTTGCAATATTTCAAACACTGTACTAGAATTTTGTGCTTCTACAGAAATCGTTTTTCAGTTTTTGAAATCTTGCAACATTTTTATTATGAAATTATTAAAAATCATTGCAGTATTGTACCAATGACTGACACTGTCACTTTTGACATTTGGAATAGGCTCTGTATATTGTTTACTATGGGTATTTGATTTTTAATTTTTTTTTAATCCTCAATTTCTCGACTTTGGTTTGATGAATGGATAAAGTTGTTTACAAATTTAGATTCAGAAAAAAATCTCCTTGCGGATCAGTACAAAATATATATACAGTGCAATTTGAAAAAAAAAGTTGATCGTCTTTTGTCAAAAACTGGATGCAAGAAAAAAATATCAGTACAGTTCATATTAAAGTCTTTTGAAAATCATTTAATTTGATGTTTTATTTATTCAAATCGGATCAAAAATAAGCGAGATATAGCACCAAAGGTTTTTCGTCAGTCACCCTGTATAAATAAATAATTATACAAATCATTTATTTGACATAGAACTTTTGATTTTATTGTTGATTTTTTAAAATCATAATAACTATTCAGTTTCATTATCATTCTAAAATAAATTTAATATTTGTCCAGTTTGTGCAAATTGAAAATATTTATATGTTTAATTAACTAACATAAACGTCTATGCAACCAAATATACGCACCGCTCAAATAAATAATAACAATAACAGGACTGTGACAAACACTATATAGAAATATACAATTGCGCTTATTGAAAATATTCCTTTAGTTTAATTACTATTATATATTAGTAATTGTAGCATAAATAGTAATATAATAAGAGTATAATAAAAACGTAAAAATAATTTGGATGCCCATTCGTGAACGAACTGCCTAGCCGTGCACACGTGCTCCGCAGATATCCAAGCGTCTTAAAATTTATACGGTGAACAGTAGTGGAAATATAAGTATAAAGTGTTAATCCAGCCAGCTCTTAGGAGCGTAATGGTGAAACCTTCGATCCCGTCGTTACCTAAAGGGACATCGAAAAACAAAAAGAGGAAACGAGGCCGGCCCAAGAAGATCGAACCCGAGGTCAACAAAAAACGCCAGATCTCGCCGGCGTGCGAGATCGACGCGAGCAGCTCTTCAGACATGGAAACATCCAGTGTCCACTCGCAACACTCAAGTAAGAGCACAAATACACCTAAAACAACACAAAACATGCAACCCCAACCATCAACCTCACTAACAACACCTACGCAACACAAACAACAACAATACATCAACACTTTTAATATCACCACTACCACCGAACTCACACGACTCCAAATGGTCCAATTATGGATTAACAACATAAATGACAAAGATGTTGTCATTATTAAAACCAAACTGGGTTTTATCATTAAATCAAATTTAAATAAATCAACGTGCGAAAACAACCTCAAAATCCTAAAAGGTAAAAACATCGTACGCACATTCGCTCTGTCAACATCCACTCCGCGCGAGCGCAACGCAGCAGCACCTTCATACTCATGCGTGATACGATCGCTGGAAACCGAAATTGAAGACGCGGTGATCAGCGCACACTTAAACACAATCGGAATCGAGCACAGATATTGCCGCCGAATCATCTCAAAAGCCACCGGACTAAAAACGCGAATGGTTCGCATTATTACAGCTTCACACAGCTCATATACTAAACTGTTGCAACAACAATTTAAATTCATGTGCAAAGTTTATCCCGTAGAGGAGAGTATGGCACCACAACCCCTTCCAGCACCGTGTAATAAATGTTCGAAATTCGACCACATAACAGCTGATTGTAAGGACAAAATCCGCTGCGCTAAATGCGCGGGTGAACATTATACTTCCGCCTGTCCAACTCAACTACCAGTAAAATGTACATCCTGTGGTAAAGAGGACCACGGTGCCTGGTCCACCAAATGTCCTAATCGACCACGTCAACCCATTGAAGGAATACCCAACATCAAAATACACTGCTCAAATAAAAAATCAGCGCAAATTGACGACAGGGACATTAAAGAATCACGTGTTCATCAACCAATCACCCTTCATGATCATATTCTAGACACCTACACGACCGAAATAAATAACCCTACTAATACCGACCGTCAAGCTCTATTAAAAAAACTACGTGAACGATTCATCAACTCGTACAATATCGACACTCATGCATCTTTTTCCGGAAACAGAATGTTTGTTGTTATGTTCGACCTTTCCGCCCCCCATATTATCCCCACCGTCCCTATAGAAGGCGTTCGCACAGCGCACACGATTGTTAACATTCAATAGCCTCAATGTGTTATATGCCAACATCAACTCGCTCGCTAATAAATCCCTTATCCTCAACAATTACCTCACTAATAACCTTACACACCTTTGTATGCTTGTTGAAACCAAATCCAAAACTCCATTCTCCTTCCAAAATTGGCCATTCATTCAGATTCCAGCCTCAGTTTATAATGAAAACATCAGAGGGGGGTCAATAGCTGCATCCCATCCCTCTGTTAAAATTGGCAAAGCAAATCCTCCAAAAATCAATCACCCCCTTAATGAATGTTTACATTTCACCATTTCCTTTCCCACATTCCAAATTAATTTGTTTCTTATTTACGTTCACCCTCATTCCCCCATCGAAGACTCCATTTTTGTAAAAGCCTCACTCTTCGACAATGCAATTATTATCGGCGATTTTAACATAAATAAACTCAAAGCACGACACCTTTCATCTTTCCTATCCAACTCTAACTTCGTACGAATTCCCACTCCACCCACCTTTATCATGAATGACTCACAAGCAACCACTCCTGACGTCCTACTCTGTACCCAGAATATACAAAACCTCATACACTCTGTCATTCTAGTCCCCGACTTATGCTCTGATCACCTAGCCATCACCTTTCAAATAAGAATCCCATCTAATCTCCCACAACAAATTCCTAACCTAATCTACAATTTCAACAAATGTGACATAAAGACACTTTCTACAGACTTGACACAATTCATTAATTCCAATCCTAACATAAATCCTAATACCATCACCCAATTCAATGATATCCTATATAGATCTATTAAACAAAATACCCCTCAAATTAAGAGACAATTTTACAAATATCCCCTTCCAAATTTTATCCTTCGCCTTATCAAACACAAAAGACAAATATACATAGACATTCAACTAACGGACACTCTTGAACTTCGACAAAAATTCAACCAACTGAACAAAGACATTAAAAAACTAATTTTGGAGTATAAGACTGACACTTGGATAACCAGCTGTAAAAAAATTAACGATTCAAGAGGTAAAAAATTCTGGACCGAAATTAAAAAACTAAGCAGATACAAAAAGACGGACAAATTACAAGAATTGTACGACCCAATCAACGACATCACTATAACAGACCCAGACATTATCGCATGTAAATTTTCAGACCATTTTAATTCTATTTATTCAAAGACTCAGAACCCTAATTTTGATCAATCAACCCTTCAACATGTAAACGACTGGTACAACGACTTCTTTAGATTCAACGACAGTTCAAAACCGACGGACATTTTTACACAAGAAGACTATTTTAACACATTGAAGAAGGGCAAAAATACGGCAACTGGACACGACCTAGTACATAGACAGATACTAAAATCCTTACCATCCCATATACACGTCCATATCCTCAACATCCTTAATTTCATTTACCAACACAAATATTTCCCCTCCGAATGGAAATTAGGAATAATCATTTGTATTCCCAAACGTGACCTTCCCCCATCCCTAATATCCAGTTACCGTCCTATTACGCTACTTCCTGTCCTTGGAAAACTCTACGAATCACTCCTTAAAAACAAAATACTATCCCTCATCCGCGACCGCATCCCAAACTACCAATTTGGCTTCCTCCCAAAACGATCCACTGCCCTTCCACTTACCATCCTTACCTCAAATATCCAAAAAACACACCTTGAAGGAAATTCATCAGCCGTCTTATTACTGGATATACAAAAAGCCTTCGACTCTTTCTGGCATCAAGGTCTGTTATACAAATGCTACCTCCTTAAAATTCCTACACATATTATCTTCATTATCAACCAATTCCTTTCAAACAGATCCCTTAAAGTCAAAATCAACAACTCCTACTCCCCTCCCTTTACTCCTGTACAAGGTTTACCCCAAGGTTCCCCTCTATCTCCTTTACTCTACAACATCTTCTGCTTTGATATCTACAACCCGGATCCTCTGTACTTTAATCCCTCCAAATACCTCCTTCAATTCGCAGACGACACAGCCCTAATTTCCCATGCACCCTCTGTACCTAAAGCTCTTCAATCCCTCCAGCAGCTTATTGACACCCTACAACACTGGTTTTGCAAATGGCGAATTAAAATAAATCCCCACAAATCCCAGCTTCTAATTCCCTACCACCGCAACAATAATCCTACTCACCACATTCACATCTCCCATACAACCGTTCCCCCCTCTACATCCATAAAATACCTAGGCATTACCATAGACCAAAAAGTTAATTTTAAAAACCACACAGCTCTAAACAAAACTAAAATCATCACCAGGGCCAAATTATTTAGAAATTTAACGTACAAAAACAAGGGAATTTCCACCAAATCAGCTGTTAAAATCTATAAAATGATTTGCCGCCCTCTACTCGACTATGGTAATGTCCTTTTCCCCCACTCCTGCAATCCTACCCTCCACAATATCCAAGCTAGCGAGCGATCCTCCTTAAGAATCCTAACCAAAATCCGCCATCCTAATAATCCTCTACACAATCCCTCTAACCAACTCCTATACGACTCTACCTCTGTTATACCCATCAATGAACGTCTTCTATACCTCAGTGAAAAATTTTCCAAAAATTCCTTTAACCATCACATCCTTTCCCTTTACTGCTTGCGCAGAAATCCCAACCAAATCCCAAAATACAAAACCCCTTCATTCACTACATTTGAATTCATCGCATCACATCATCCATCACCATCATCAGAGACAGACTGACGAAAAAACATCGACAAGGACAAATCAAGGCTGAAAGACCGCTGGTCGATAGCCATTTAGCAAACTAACAAACTAACATCAACTGTATCATTCATATATTATATTACTTGTATTTGTGTTTGTTAATAAAGATGTTGTATATATATATATAATTTGGATGAACGAAATAAATTACTATATAATCAACTTTTTGTATAAAGAAAAACTAAAAGAAAAAAACAATACTGTTATTAGTATGAAGAATACCAATAAACTTAGCGTATTTACTTATTAGATTTGAGAGTTTTGTATTTTTTGCTATTTACCTTTTCATTCTTATGTATCTTAAATTACTTATACAATAATTCATATAATTTGGAAAATTTTCTCTAGAACTGTCATAAAAATAGAAACGATGTGATTTGTAAATACATTTCCATATAACCGAATTAACGAGTCAAACAATGTAGATCCAGTTTCATTGTTGCCTAATATAAACACAAAAACATAATAAATTTACGTGGTTGTAGAAAATTAAGAGTTTAAAAAACATAATGTTTCGCAAATCTACAAAAAATCAGACTTATTAAGATTACAAAATAAATCACTTATTATAACAACTTCTTCCCTTGCTAATATGGCAGATATCGATTAATACAAAAGGAACTACTATTGCAACTGTTTGAATGTATTTCTGTATGTTAATTATTATGAATTTAGTGTAAAAAAATGAGAAAGAAAGATGGATTTTATTTTAGTAGTAGTATTTGGCTATCGATTACGTGGTCATTTATTTATGTAATTTTGTGTTTGTAAATGAGCTTGTTAAACACCATTAATTGTATCACAATGGTGAATGGTAGCGGTTACCCATCCAATTGTTCACCTGAACTAACGCTGCTGCACTCCCGCTAACGCTTGCTCGACGGTAACCGTATGGACCCACCACGTGCGTGTAAATGATTTTATTTTAATAAAAATGGCAAAAATTAAATTGTAAATCATTTAGATCTCATCAGTACAGTTTTATCAATAACTTTAAAAAAATGTAAAACAACTATTAAAATTAATATTATTATATCATGCTAATCTCAATCTAAAAGTTGTAGTAGTAGTGGTTGTTTTACTAAGCTACTTAATAAATATTATAACAATGAAGTAGAGTATATACGGTAAATGGCGTATACAAAAAATTTAATTTATATAACTAAGATCTTATTACTGCATAAAATAGGGCAAAAATGTAAACATACTTCCTTATTTCAAAATTGGCTTCACATTGTTAAGTCATTGCCTTGGGAAATAAACTAGAGTTGGGATTTCTGCAGTAATATTGTCTGCACTTTATTACTCGGGAATTTAATTAGGCCACAGATATGTTCATCTTTAAATAATGTATACACACTGAATATCTTTAAATTTAAAAATATCTAGACAACATTATTATTAAAAAAATAAATCTTTTTCACAAGCGAATATGGTAGCTGAAAGTTAAATATTTAAACCTAAATTCTTAAATAACAAACTATTTAATTTTCAACCATACCTTTAAGATATCTTTTCTGGATTTTTTTAAAGACAAACCAAATATGATAAAATTAATTGATAATGTTACATTGATATTAGCATATACAATAATATAGATATACTTAATACCTAAGCACACCAGAGCAGCAAAATTATTGTCCGAGTGGACTCAATCGCCTGATAAGTATTATCACAAGTTGCCAAGTATAATGGGTAGAGTGGAAGAACAGAGAAAATCAGTGAAAATTATAATTGAGGGTTATCATATTTAGTAATTTGTTGGAGAAATTGACATTTAATTTCAGACTATTATTAAAACAAGAATTTCACGAATTTTATTCCTCTAGACAGATTTTTCAACGATATTATTACAGTACATTTAACTGTTTTCGACAATAAAATAATTTCTACCTAGAGATTAGTTACTTAATATGGCTGATCCTAAAACTAAAATTTTGCACAATTCATTGTTTCTCATTCCGTTAAAATAATTTAAAAAAAAAAACATTATTTTTGATGGATGTTGTAGAAGTAATAATCATTTTTAATACCACTTGAGCATTTTTCTATAATTCGTATGAATACGCGGCAACATTCAGTGTAACCTTTAGACCAACAGATTTCAAAATTTATTCTCGACCCAAACATACATAAAGTTACCATTACAAACAGCTTTTTTTATATACACCATTGATTGCTACTTGTTAGTGATTAATTGAATTCTATTTTTTATTAACGTGTTAAATTATATTGTTAATATTTGCGTTAACAAATCATAAATATATGCCTAATTGCTGCTGTTAGACGGTTGCGAGTGTGTTATTTAACACGCTAAAAATTATGTCACTTACAACCTGTTCGATGTGCATAAATATATTCGTATACTCTTTAACGGATAATGATATAGGTGGCCAACGAAAATTGGGTCAGTAAAACACGCGGCAATGATCGCCCCTGGCGCAAATGAAAGTGGTGGTAATGAGGCTTGCTTTATTTTTCGGTAATCTTGACGGTGTCAACCGCAAGACACCGGTGTAACCATGACCTTAACTGGGGTGAGGTCTGGTCTAGGTGCGGTCCATCCGGGCGGAATATTTTGCCGAGTATATATACCAGATCCGAAATTTTCAGAAATCAGATTGTGGTGTACAGTTCAAAAACATATTCCAACAATGGCATTCAAAGTAAGTCGTTTTATATATTAAATAATTTCATAACGACATGATTATTATAATGCGTAGAGTTAATTTATGTTATTTCACAATTGTATAATGTTTAATTAACAATACATTTTAATTAACACTATTTTTGTTTTTTAGTTTGTAGCCTTCGCAGGTCTTTTAGCCGTAGCCCAAGCCGGAGTTATCAGTGGCCCATTGGCTTATTCCGCCCCAGTCGCCCATACATATTCCGCACCAGTTGCCCACGCTGCTTACGCCGCTCCCTTGACTTATGCCGCCCCTATTGCTAAAGTGGCCAAGACCGTAGTTGCCGAGGAATACGACCCCAACCCACAATACTCCTACGGATACGAAATTAACGATGCTCTTACCGGAGACAGCAAGCACCAACAAGAATCCCGTAACGGTGATGCCGTTCAAGGCAGCTACTCCCTTATCGACGCTGACGGTTTCAAGAGGACCGTTGAGTACACCGCTGACCCAATCCACGGATTCAACGCTGTCGTACACCGTGAGCCCCTCGCCGTTAAGACTGTAACCAAGGTAGCTGCCCCAGTAGCTTATGCTGCTCCAGTAGCCAAATACGCAGCTCCATTAGCTTATGCCGCTCCAGTAGCTAAGGTAGCCGCTTATGCTGCCCCAGCTGCTTACTATCATCATTAAGTAAATTTAATGTACAAACTTATTTATTTATTTATTTAATTGATATAAATAAAGCACACAAAACAATGTTTTTCTTTTTTATTCTTAACTAATAATACAAGAAAGAGGACTTTTAACTAGTAAATATTACATTTACAAATTAATGCTTCCTTATTTTGAACAAACAAATTAATTGAAAATCATTTATAAATTTATAAAATAATATTATTATTAATTTATTAACTTACAGATCCTTAAATATTTAAAACTCAATAATTTGTTTCCCGACCATTAGTTTGGTTTTGGATCAAACCAAAATACTTCGACTATATTGCTAAATGTAACTAATACCATTGTTCAAGAACTTGACAAAAAACGTTCATTTATTTAAGTCCTGTTAGATTAGAAGATACTAAAGTTTTAAACCATAAATTGCTGATAGCCAAACTTAAATATCTAGAATTTGATGAAGTGTCATTAAAATTTTTTGAGTCCTATTTTGATAGTCGTTGTCAATCTGTCAGAATAAATGGAACGACATCAAAGGCAGGTGTTATTACATCAAGTGCCCCACAAGGGTCAATTTTGGGCCCACTTTTGTTTACTATATATACAATGGATATAAACACAACTCTTAATTATTGTTCTATTTATTGCTATGCCGATGATAATCAACTGATTCTTAGTTTTAACGAAGGGGGAGGCTTTAACGCTGTAGAAAATATTAATAAAGACTTACGCCAAATTTCAAAATATGCTATTAATCATAATTTAAAACTGAACGCTTGAAAGTCGGTAGCAATACTTTTTTGTGGTAAAAAATCTTTACAATCAATCGTAAATATACTTAGATTAACTTTAAATGACCAAATGATTCTAGTTGTTGAACATGCAAAAAACATCGGCTTAATAATAGATAATAAATTAAAATTCACAATCCATTTAAATAAACTTCTGCAAGCATCGTACATTAAACTTAAGCTTTTATATGCGAATAGGCAGCTACTTAACTTCAAAACTAGGAAGAAATTATGTGAAGTCATAGTATTATCAACATTTCATTACTGTTGGTTTATTTACTACTCATTTTTAAACGCCATAGATAAAAATTGTTGTAGATTTGTTTACGGCTTAAGAAAGTATGACCATGTAAGTCACAACTTACGAGAACTTGGATGGTTAAGTGAAATTTCAATTTCTTGTGTTCATCCAGAAATTGTTTGTTAACCAATCACCAGTATATTTATTAAACAAGTTAATTAGGCGTAAAGAATGCCACTCCGTAAATATTCGAAACAGTAACTATTTTCATATATCGCAGCAGCTTACCACTTTATTTGAAAATTGTTTCAGCTACGTCACAGTAAACTTATATAACAAATTAAATAGGGCAACAATGTTAGTACCGTTTTTTAAAAGAGTACACCGTTACGTGCAAATCTGACTAGTTCTACCTTATCTTGTGAAATTAAGTAATTTTTATTTTATTATTATTTGCAAATTGTTTCGTTTAAGATAGTTATTTTTTTTAGTCTTTTCTGTGAAATTGTAATGTTTTATGGGTTAAATATTAGAGTAGCCTCAATGACTAAACTTCGCCCATTTTTTGAGCAAATAAAGACGTTTATTATTATTATTATTATATCTGATGTTTTTAGATGAGACTGTTTTCAAAATACTATTTACAGCATTTAACACTGCAGTTTTCATATAAAAAAATTAAAAAAGTAATAAGACAAAACAAAATTAATGATATAAAACCCTTATCATTATTATTTATAAGGTAAGAATAAAAATAGTACAAAGTTTATTTTGTGACTTGATTTATTCTTGTCGATTATTAGATGTAAAAAATTAAATATTGGAGATAACACCTTTATTAATATTCAATATTGTTAAATTACAAATATCAATTTGAAAGAAAAAAGTAGGAATTAAAATTATTGAACAAAAATATTATTCCTTTATAAAAATAATACTTATTAAAATATTCTCAATGAAGTAAACATTTTTTTTAGCAACCTTGAAAGAAATTGTTAATCCCGGAAAAGTCGTAGCAGAGGAAATGGGGAATAAAAATTGAATAAACAAGGTTCAAGACAGCCATCTTCGACTTATGGCAACAAAAGACCTATTCTCTAGTAGTAAACGATCTGTTGTTACCTAATAAAGGTCATCTTGTAATCCTCAATTTGGTTTTGGCGTAGAATCAAAACTTTTAGCATGCAATTTTGTTGGCCAGGTGTTATTACAAATGGCTCAATATCGTCAGCAATATTTGGAGTGGTATGGGTTCCTATTTAACTGGAACCAAGAGTAGAATAAGATCATGTGTAGTGATGAATCCGTATTCTGCTCGGGATGCATTAGGGTCAGACAAAGAGGTGAAGCACATTGCAACATGGAATCTTCTCTTAAACGGCCTGTGATTCAAAGTATAGGGATTATGGTATGGTAAAACATATGAAAGTAGGTATCATTTGGAAAACCCAGTTTCTATAATTCAATTTGCGAAAAATAATGTACTTATCTTACCATAACCATCCTGATCTACTGAGCATGTCTGGAACATTTTAGGTAGAATACTAAATAACTCTGCAAGCCCATCAATACGAATTACAGTTTGCTTGTGATATACAACCTCAAAAGATTATTGACCACCTTCTAAAATCGATGCCACGAAGAGTAGGGAAGTGTATAATCAATAGGGGCAGACTAACTCATTCTTATTAATAACATTGTAAATTTTCTTTCAAATTTTAATCAATTGCTACCTTTTAATAGTTAAACTTATGTATCAAGTTTGATCACAAAAAAAACATACCTCCGTTGCGATTTTCATATCACTGGGCATAGAATAAAAAAATAAACTAAAAATTATAACTGTAAAACTGGGTAAGAAATAAAATACTATTAGGAAAAATGGAGGGAAATGATTTTCAAGATTTCTTAAGTAGTAAAATAAATTAATTTAATTAAATCTCATACTAGCAATACTATATTTAATAATAAGATCTTTAAAAATTCGCCTTTAACTTGCCATTACATTTATCATCTATGATCAAAATTTGTATTTTATGTAATTTTAATAGGTCTTTTAAAGTAAATAAATAAGAATTATATAATATTTTACTTGTAAAACAACTATAAGAACAAACCTTCGATTCTCTTATTTAATTAAATACTTTGAAATTTCAAAGCCAGAAATCGAAACTAAGTGATGCTCAAAACGTTTAAGCAAAGTTAATTAACATTTAATTGGAGAAATTATTTTTATTGAAACATAACATATATTTTTGCAAATATTAATTTGGATATTCGTCCAATGGATTAAGGATTATCAGATCATGTTGAAATACATATTCTCGGACTAAATACAAGATCAAGAAATTTGATATCTAACTGAGTTTGGTAAAATTTGCTTGTTAAATTACCTTGGTGTTCTAATAATATTCATAATCTTTGACACATTTATTGATACATTAAAACTATATTCTTTAATGATTTCTGAAAATATTCAAACTTCGTAATGATAAACAAACATTTTATTTTATTAACAATGATTTTAATCAAGTACGAGAAACATGTGTCTTATTAAAAGTAGCAGGTAATCGTATACCTGAATTTAAAAGGAACTGTATGAAGTATAGATTTGGTTTAGAAGATTGATCTAAAATAATCCAAACAGTCTGCGGTAATTTTATTAAAAAGAATAAAAATATGCCCATAGCAATGTAGTAATTAATAAAAAATAATCCAACTAAAAATGCAATTTTACCCCTTTTAACATTGACGCTATACAATGTATGTGCTTCAGTGCAAACTGTGCAAGAATGCTATATTTTAAATTTAATGAATTTAAAAAAAATTGATAGTAACCAATATTTATGAAATCATCAAATCACTAATACAGTTAATTAATCATTGCATAAATCACATATATTTCCTAGTGCATTAAAGATAGAATGTAGAAATCTCATTTATAAAATAAGCTGTGAAACTGATGCTTAAAATCCTTAAACTAGGTATTATAAAACTAATTTTTAAGACCCTACAGATTTTTCAAATTACCGTCCAATTATTTTGCTCAGCATCTTTTCAAAAATCATGAAAATACTTATTGCCACACGTATAATTGACTTTTTCAGTGAATGTCAGTTATTTAATAATACACAGCATGATTTTCTAAAACAAAAATCAACAACTACTGCAATATTTGACTTTATACAGACAGTCACGGATGCTTTGGAGAGCGGTGAATTTTTAATGTATCTAGTTTTCTATGGTATTTAAAAACGTCAGATAATTAATTTAGTATGCCACTTTAGTTTAAAAAGCCTGTCTTTTGTTATAGTTGTATTATTTTGCATTTTTTTGTTAGATCGTTAGTAATCGTTATTGAACATTGCTGTTGTATTTTTTGGTAAAAAATGAAGATTTACTCAAAAGAAAGGGATATTGGCATTATTTTTATGCTTGGAGAATGTCATCAAAATTGCCTATTGGATTGTCGAGTTTATACTTAAAGGTTTCCCGAAAGAAATCACCCTAAGCCAGCAATTTTTGAGATACTATTAAACCAATTTAAAGAAAGTGTCTGTTATAAAAACCCCAGTATAAGAAAATCTGTGTAAATTTTCATTTTTTACTATTAAATACAACAACGATGTTCAAACAATAACGATTACTAACGATCTAACACAAAAACGCAAAATAACACAACTATAACAAAAGACAGGCTTTTTAAACTAAAGTAACAGACTAAATTAATTATCTTACGTTTTTAAATACGATGGAAAACTAGATACATTAAAATTTTTACTTAAAAAGTACTAAAACGGTGCAATAAACAATATTTTGGCGTTTTCTGTAAAAACGAGAAGACTTAACATTTAAGATATAAATACCATTCGATAGGTAATTAAAACGTGTATTTGCTGATAAATTAATAAATATAGCGTTCCATTTAAAGTTCTCATTTGTTCTCATAAATGATAAAATGTATTTTAGATTGTTTAAATATGACTATAACATGAAAAACTATGGACAAAAGTGAATTTAAACTGATTTCATTAAATTAAATTAGCAAAAGCAATTAAAAATCTAGCATTCAAGTTTATAATCATCTGCAGACACGTGTTTCGAACTTTCGCTCTCTTCAGTACAGCTTTATTATAATAATTTAAGGTTCAAATATGCTTTTTGTGTGCACTTTGCAATATGACTCTTAAAACGAAGATCAGAGTCCATCACTAAGCCCAAATTTCTTACTAACTCTACACTTTGAATTTTAATGCCTTCGATCCTAATGTCAAGTTTGGTTTTTATTTCGTTATTGCTCATTAGTGATGTTTACTAGATATTGAGACCAATTGTTTTATGTCAGAATTAATTAGTGCATTTGCTCGATTATTATTACTGGAATCAAATGGGTAATATAACTTCGTATATAAGATGTTATGACAGATAGTATCAAGCGCCTTAGAATAGTCAGGAAGGATTAAAGCAGTACTTTTTCCAGCATCTATTTCCCTAATTATATCATATGTTATTGCTAACAGAGTTGTAGAACCACTAAGAGATTTATGAAATCCAGACTGATAGTTTGGGAGAATATCATGATCATTTAAAAATACACAAATTTGTTCTTTTATTACTATTTCAGCGATTTTTTAGAGTACAGGCAATATGCTTATAGGCCTTAGCTCTCTAAATTCTGATGGGTTTTTGATCTTTGGAAATGGCACAATTCTTGAAATTTTCTAAATATTTGGATATTGATAATTAACTAAGCAAGAGTTAACTATCTTTGTAATGATTGGCACAATATAGGGGCAACACATTAAAATCATGGTAATATTAATATTGTGAATCGCAGCGGCATTTGACTTGATGTCCAATAAGTATTTATATTTTACATTTTCTGTTACTGGTTTATATTTTAGAGGTTCATCAAAGTTTTTCAAGGTATCTTTACTATAAAATTTAATTATTTTAATTATATCATGATCAAAGGTTACTTCCGTTACAGCCAGCAAAATAATTATTAATACGATCTGGTTTATTCAAGGACTTAGGTAGAGGAATTTTAGTTTTATGAATATTTAATGATAATGATGATATAATATTTAATAACCTTCCAAAAATGCGCACTATTGTTTTTACATCTGAAAACTATGAACTGCTTTTTTCATTTCGAATTGCAATATTTGTTTGATAAGAGATTTATAGTACTCCCAATCTTTTTAGAAATTCCGTATTTTTTAAATGCCTTATGACGTAAAGCAATCATATCTTCGATAGTCTCAGCCATTTTGGATTTCATTTAGTAATTTTAACTTGATGTAAAGGTGATAGAATGTCGAAGAATTGAATTACAAAGAAAAGCAGCTAGGATCGTGGCCAACATAGGCCACAAAGATGACTGCAAATGCTCCTATACAAAATATGGCATACTGACGGTTCTAGCTATTTACATCTAGCAATGTCTTTGACATATAAAAAATAATATAGACAATTACGAAAAACCGAATGAAAAATTATTCTTTGCGGAACCTGTAAAATCTGAGTTTACCTCAAATTAGACTAACCAATTTTTTTAACAATTCGAATACTAATTTGAAAAAGTCCCTCCACTGTTATTTAAATCTAACATTAAAGAACTGCCATTGTTAAGGCACCATATAATTTGGAGTTTGCTGACCTTCCAACATGGTGGAGCAAATGGGTTTTGAGTGGAAGTACATAATTTATTGTGAACTCCGCCCGTGATTCTTTCGTACAAAATTCTATGTATATTTTTTGTAATTTGTTTCTTGTATGTATTTTTTTAGAAAGAATACCAAAGACATAATAAATAAATAAATTTAAATAAAGTAAAACTCACTTTGTTAATATCACACTAAATAGTATGATATTAAAAAAAGTGAGTTTTACTTTATTTAAATATTCAAGATGTATCACGAAGTGAACGCCTTAACCATTAATCAAATAAATAAATAAATAAATAAGAATTTTTTGATTGTGATTTTAACTAGTACTTTATATTACCAAATTTAGATTATTTTATTCAAATCGCCATTTCTTTTTTATTCACACCATGTATAGTAAGTAAGTAATCTTTATTTACGTGTTAATTTTACATAGACTTAGTTTGAATAACTTTAAGTATTAATTTATATTGTGTACCATTTAGAATGTATTACATATATTCTTGCGTATGTAGGACTGAATGCCAAGACATAAAATAAATACATACGTACACCCTTCTACGAAAATTATATTTCTATAACTTGGAAAAAAAATCCGACTCAGGAACTCCATCAGATGATAAATAAACTATAATTTGTTAATATCACACAAGGAACTTATTCAGTGATTATTGTTTTAACCTTTACAAAGTATTGTTTATTTATCATCTGATAACGTTTCTGATTCAAGATGTATCACAAAGTTATATGGGTGTACTCTTAAACAAACAAATGTTATCTGATTCGAGATCATATGATGTTCTGCAAGGTCTACATTAGGACTTTTGCTTTTCCAAATATACGTCAATGATTCCAAAAATCTAAATTGCTTTGAATATATTATGCTGAAGATATAACTAATCTATCTCTACACTCATAGCCAAACATCAAATAAAAAATATTTTTAAATAGTTTAATTTCAAATAATTACTGATGAGCTATATAATGTAATTTATTTGAATAAGAAATATGTAACACTTAATTAATTATTTGAGGGTTATTATATCACACAAACGGCGCACAGTGTGCCAAATCCGAGCGCGAGCGCCAGGGGGGGTTTTGAGGAAAAAAAATTAAATTGAAAATTTCGAAAAAAAAAACATATCCACACGATTGTAGATACATGAAACCCTTTAGATCTTGCATATTTATATTTTTTAACCCTCTATATTATTCGCAATTAACGCTTAAACTTGATCGATTTAGAAAACAACGATTTTACAGCATTTCGCGCGCAATGTTAAATAATTTATTACATAGGTTGTAGATGTACTATCAATATAATATTATACACAATTGTTTACAATATAATACTGTCCGTTATGGTTAAAAAATCATGTCTCTAAATATTATGGAATAAAAGTTAAAAAAAATTGAATATGAATAATATTTTAAATATAAATTTTAACTTTAGATAGAGTTATATAAAAAACTTAAACTCGATGAGGTTTGGGAGTATCACCAAAAATTAGTTAAATGTTTTCTCTAACTGCCCACAAAATTTCGTATCTCCACTCCTGCATATTTTTGGACTTTTTGATTTTTATATTCGGCGCTACCTATCAAAATTGAGTCGAGCGAACCCGTGTGCAGTATCGCGGAGTCGAGCACACTATTTTCAAGCAGCACGCATAAACATAAAATAAAAACGCACTTAAACGCACTTATAAATATTTTAAAAAAATAGGGCAGTTACAGAAAACCCAGACAAATGTTTCTATGACAGTGTCAATCCTCATAATTTGCGATTTTCTGAAAAAAAAATATTAATCAGAATATTTATAAAATTTGTCTGATATTGTAGAACGAAATTATTTATTTTGTAATGTCTGATTTACTTACTTATTTAAAATGGAAAATTGTTAGTATCATCATCAGTCAATTCGTAGTCAGTGCCACTTGTGTCCATTTCACAAATAATAAAAATTTTAGCGTCTCTAGGTAGTTATGATACGATATGACCTGAAGAGGAAGAAACTGATAAGGATACTTAATTGTTTATAACATAATACTGTATATTATAAGTAAAAAATCAAGTTTCTAAATAATTTGCAACGAAAGTTCAAATTTTTGAACATGAATAATATTTTAAATATAAATTTTAATTTTAGAAATTGTTATATAAAAAGTGTCAATTGGATGAGGTCTAAAAATATCACCAAAAATTACTTTAATGTTTTCTCCTACTACCTTCAAAATTCCAAAATCTCCACCGGTGCATATTTTGGTCTTTTTAATTTTTTTATTCGGCGCTACCTATCAAAATTGGGTCGAGCGAGCCCGTGTTTAACTTTAGAAATTGTTATATAAAAAATGTCAATTCGATGAGGTCTAGAAATATTACCAAAAATTACTTTAATGTTTTCTTAAACTACCCTTAAAAGTTCGTATCTCCACCGTTGCATATTTGGGATCTTTTTAATTTTTTTATTCGGCCTATAAAAATTGGGTCGAGCGAAACCGGGCTTAAATTTAGAAATTGTTATATAAAAAATGTTAATTCGATGAGGTCTAGATATATCACCAAAAATTACTTAAAGGTTTTCTTTAACTACCCTTAAAAGTTCATATCTCCACCTGTGCATATTTAGGATCTTTTTAATGTTTTTATTCGGCGCTACCTATAACAATTGGGTCGAGCGAAACCGTGTTTAACTTTAGAAATTGTTATATAAAAAATGTCAATTCGAGGAGGTCTAGAAATATCACCAAAAGTTACTTTAAGGTTTTCTTTAACTACCCCTAAAATTTCGTATCTCCATAGGTGCATATTTGGGGTCTTTTTAATTTTTTTGATTCGGCGCCACCAAATAAAATTGGGTCGAGCGCACTATTCTCAAACAGCAAGCAATGTGATATGTTGGCGCCGAACAAAAAAAAAATAAAAAGACCCAAAAACGCACTGGTGGAGATACGAAATTTTGAGGGTAATTAAAGAAAACACCAAAGCAATTTTTGGTGATATTTCTAGACCTTATCGAATTGACCCAATTTTGATAGGTAGCGCCGAATAAAAAAATTAAAAAGACCCCAAATATGCACCTCTAGAGATACGAAATTTTAAGGGTAGTTAAAGAAAACCTCAACATAATTTTTGGTGATTTTTCTTGACCTCATCGAATTGACAATTTTTATATAACAATTTCTAAAGTTAAACAAGGTTTTGCTTGACCCAATTTTTATAGGTAGCGCCCAATAAAAACATTAAGAAGACCCTAAATATGCACAAGTGGAGATACTAACATTTAAGGGTAGTTAAAGAAAACCTTTAAGTAATTTTTGGTGATATTTCTAAACCTCATCGAATTGACATTTTTTATATAACAATTTCTCAATTTAAGCACGGTTTCCCTCGACCCAATTTTTATAGGCCGAATAAAAAAATTAAAAAGACCCCAAATATGCACCGGTAGAGATACGAAATTTTAAGGGAAGTTAAAGAAAACCTTTACGTAATTTCTAGTGATATTTCTAGACCTCATCGAATTGACATTTTTTATATAACAATTTCTAAAGTTAAACACGGTTTCGCTCGACCCTATTTTTATAGGCTGAATAAAAAAAATAAAAAGACCCTAAATATGCATCGGTGGAGATACGAACTTTTAAGGGTAGTTTAAGAAAACATTAAAGTAACTTTTGGTGATATTTCTAGACCTCATCGAATTGACATTTTTATATAACAATTTCTAAAGTTAAACATGGGCTCGCTCGACCCAATTTTGATAGGTAGCGCCGAATAAAAAAATTAAAAAGACCAAAATATGCACCGGTGGAGATACGAAGTTTTAAGGGTAGTTAGAGAAAACATTAAAGTAATTTTTTGTGATCATCGAATTGACACTTTTTATGTAACAATTTCTAAAATTAAAATTTATATTTAAAATATTATTCATGTTCAAAAATTTCGTTCCAAATTGTTTAGAAACTTGATTTTTTACTTATAATATACAGTATTATATTATAAACAATTAATTATCCTTATCAGTTTCTTCTCCTTCAGTGTCATATCGTGTTTGAGAAGCGATGTAAAATTAATAACCAACAGACGCTAAAATTTTTATTATTTGTGAAATGGACACAAATGGCACTGACTACGAATTGACTGATGATGATACTAACAATTTTCCATTTTAAATTAGTAAGTAAATCAGAGATTACAAAATAAATAATTTCGTTCTACAATATCAGACAAATTTTATAAATATTCTGATTAATATTTTTTTTTTTCAGAAAATCGCAAATTATGAAGATTAACACAGTCATAGAAATATTTGTCTGGGTTTTCTGTAACAGCCCTATTTTTTGAATATTTACAAGTGCGTTTTAAGTGCGTTTTTATTTTATGTTTATGCGTGCTGCTTGAAAATAGTGCGCTCGACTCCGCAATACTGCATACGGGTTCGCTCGACCCAATTTTGATAGGTAGCGCCGAATATAAAAATCAAAAAGACCAAAAATATGCAGGAGTGGAGATACGAAATTTTGAGGGCAGTTAGAGAAAACATTGAACTAATTTTTGGTGATACTCCCAAACCTGATCGAGTTTGAATTTTTTATATAACTCTATCTAAAGTTAAAATTTATATTTAAAATATTATTCATATTCAAATTTTTTTAACTTATATTCTATAATATTTAGAGACATGATTTTTTAACCATAACGTACAGTATTATGTTGTAAACAATTGTGTATAATATTATATTGATAGTACATCTACAACCTATGTAATAAATTATTTAACATTGCGCATGAAATGCCGTAAAATCATTGTTTTCTAAATCGATCAAGTTTAAGCGTTAATTGCGAATAATATAGAGGGTTAAAAAATATAAATATGCAAGATCTAAAGGGTTTCATGTATCTACAATCGAGTGGATATGTTTTTTTTTCGAAATTTTCAATTTAATTTTTTTTCCTCAAAACCCCCCCTGGCGCTCGCGCTCGGATTTGGCACACTGTGCGGCGTATGCTGTAACATGTTTAAAAATATGCCGTTAAAAGACAATACACAATTTAATAAATATCAAATAAATTAAAATACTGGTGTTGTAATTGTCGCTTTCGGTGTAAAATTAAAGCAATTAATATATTTAAACGTCCGCTTTAAGGTTTACATTTCCCCCTATTACCTCTGGGGAGTAAGACATTTTTTAAAGGGTTTCACTGGTGGGTGTTGAACTGGAACATTTATGTTTCGCCACACGGTGGCTTCGTCGGTGAGGTGAATAATGGAAATTTAAATTACAGTTCGCTCGTACGTACAGCTATAACGGAACGTGTGGGAGTGAGGCTTATATTTATTTGAGAATAATTAAAGCTTAAATGGAGGAAACACGTAATTTTAAATGGAGATAAATAATTTTACAAATTCAGATTAATAGGCAATTAGAAATGGTGAGGCGTTTTCAACTGAATGTGTTTAATTTGCACAATACATTTACAAGTGGCTAGAATAGTTAATTTAAATGATATAAATTTTATCTTGATAACACAAGCACATTGCGTCGTAATATTTCAAATATATGTGATACAAGCATAATGTTTATTCAGCACTATAATTCAGCAAGATTTAATATATGGTTTAGTCGTTTAGTAAGTAATTTGTAAACTGTGAGATTGCATGTCATGTAAATAATTTTATCAATAGGAATTTTAATTTTAATATCCTTTGAAAGAAAAACCTATGGGCTAAAGATTTTAAGTAATCGAACTCTGATATAATTCTACTCTTGAAAGTTGTTAATTAAAATGAATTAAATTGAATCGCTAATTAAATATACGAAAGATTTTCGAAACTTCAAGTAGATTAATGCCTCGAGAGATTTATAACTTCTCGACGACGGTGATCAGGTACTTAAATGAAATACCGTGGTAAATAGCAGCATATCTTGGGTTAAATTAATCTCTATTAGATAATCCCGTGTGCAATTTAATGCTTAAACTTCACACACAGCAAATGATGTAATATATTATAAAATATGAGACTGTAGTTAAAATTCTAATGAAGATGTTAGCATACATGCAAACGGGTACTACTTCACTACTATCCCTCGTGCAATCAATTGTATGTGTTTGAACCAATTTTCAAAGAACTTTTTCTACTTCTATTATGGTAATTCCAAAACCTTAATATTAAAAGCATCAACCGCTTTATTTCTAGTAATAAAACCTGTCTAAACGCATGTAAATGCTTATAGATAAATTATGAAATATGTAATCACGTTCCATAATTATTAAATCAAACAAAAAATATGTTTAATAAGAAAGATAATTAATACTACACCTACATTTGAATGTTTAATTCGCTGTGACAATCCATCATTCGTCGCATGATCGATCGATACTATTCGCCATTGGAATATAATTAATGGTGGTTCGGAGTGACGGTTCGTTTTTTACAAATAAATAATGTCTGTTGGCCATGTGAAGAATGTACACAAACCCAATCCGTCAGATAGGAGGGATATTCAAACTGCCGCCGTAAATATTTAACTGGCGAATGTGCACAGTGAAAACAAAAAAGAAAGTAATAATCTCTAACTGAAAGAGAAAAAGAATTGCGAAAAATTTGTACCAAAAATAAATATAATTGTTTTAAAATCAAAAAGTTAGTCAGAATTTTATTTATTCAATGTAATTATAGATTTTCAACTTCTTACGCAGTACTAATTAGCCTAATTAAGTAATGTTACTGTTTTTACTCCCTATCTTACATTTGTGTCATATATTATTATATGTGTTAATACTTAAATGGCAACTATTTAATGGTATTAAACTAGATATTAAAATTATACCTGAAATAATTAAAACATTTAAACAAATTGAATATTGATAAATTTAATCCTGTGATCTTATTTAGAAAGTAAAAAATAAAATTTAAGTAGTTTATATATTTATTTTAAAATAAATAAATAAATAAATAATAACAAATAAAATATTTAATGATGGTAATATGCTGGGGCGGAGTAGGCGGCTACTTTAGCAACTGGAGCGGCGTAAGCTAATGGGGCAGCAAATTTAGCAACTGGTGCGGCATAAGCAACTGGGGCAGCTACTTTGGTGATGGTTTTAACACCGAGTGGCTCACGATGAACAACAGCGTTGAATCCGTGGATTGGATCGGCGGTGTATTCAACAGTCCTCTTGAAACCGTCAGCATCGATCAGGGAGTAGCTTCCTTGAACAGCGTCACCGTTGCGCGATTCCTGTTGGCTCTTGCTGTCACCGGTTACATGATCATCAACTCCATAACCGTATTGGTATTGTGGATTTGGGTCGTATGGTTCTGGCTGGGAAACAATAGCCTTAGCTACTGGAGCGGCATAAGCTACTGGTGCGTGGGAATAAGCTACTGGTGCGTGGGAATAAGCAACTGGAGCGTGGGAGTACGCAACTGGAGCAGCCGGGAGAAGTCCAGCTTGAGCTACAGCTAAAACGGCGGCGAAGGCGACGAACTAAAAATTCAACATGAATATATAATCGAGCCAATTAATTAATTATACGGTGTAGAAATACCTTGAAAGCCATGTTGTCTTAATGTGATCACAGTTGAGTGTGTTCTGATTGAAAAGCGATAATTGAGTCGCTTTTATACGTATGCTCTTGTGTCGACAAGTTCCATGAATTTTATCACGGTCAAGTTTATTGGGTCAGAATGCAGGGATTTAGAAAGGGGTTTCCAATTTAACTCGCTTTTACATTACATACCCATTATATGGTCGATGCTGCGAGCAATTCTATTCAGTATTGTTCGTTGCAGTTAACTAGCATTTACGTAACATCTCTTTGGGCGTTTAGAATGAATAGAAGAAAAAAAAACATTAGCACTAATAATGGTTCATTTATTTATTGGACCAGCGCTTTATTATAATTTTCAATCATAATTTGCGAACTTTAATAGGGTGCTTTATTTATATAGAAACTTGATGTTGATGATAATTTATTATAAGTTATATAATTTTTAAGATAGGTCTAATGCTTTAAAATTTTTATTATTCATATTTTTATCTCTGCTATATATTTGATTATTCAATTTTTAATTTGAAACGTAATATTATACAATATCATAATTACAACTTATGTATAATTTATATCTATATTTTAAATATATAAAGAAGTTTCAACAATTCCTAATTATTCATTTTAGTATATTAGATCGTACCTTTTCTAAATATATTTTTATTATACTCATTCTATTTGTTAATTGCTTTTTTTAAGTGGCATACTGAAATGATTAATTTAATCCTATAAAGAGAGAAGATGGTTTTCAATACTTAAATAAATGCAATGAGGTGTTTGCCGATTATATTGATAAATATAGTGAAAATTCAGATTTTTTAATTAACAAAAAACAGAAATATTTTGAGATATTAGTGAATTCAAAATGTTCCGATTCCGTCTTTTTTTGAACAACCCATTGGTCTCTAATAGATACAGTCATTCTGGTAACTTCGTTTATGATTTCGAAAATTCCGGTTAAAATGCAGAAAATATTTTAGTTTGTACATAAGTTGTGAACTTTGTAGCTAAAGATTTTTTCAATTATTAATAACAAAGAGAAAAAATATGCTTACATATAAAAATATTAAGCAATATGAAAGACACAACGACAACCAAAATTAAAGAAAACATATCTTTGAATATCCTAATGGGACAAGTAAGGGAAAATAATATGACCTACTTATGATATACTAATCCCTATGTGGGAACGCCCATTTTTAGCAAAATCAAGCCTGAAACAGATCTTCGTAAATAACCTAGGGCTGGTTTAGATCTATTTTGGAAATCGTAACGCATTTAAAGATAAGGAAGCGGAGTTTTACTTTAGAGTTTTAACTCTTCAGCTAAAGCAAAATAATACGATTAAGAGGCCATATATAATAATAAATTGAAACTGGTATGTGTCTGCTTTCGGAAGGGAAAAAGTAATCCAATGTGTTCGCATTTTTATTGTTATAATTGATAGTTCCCTAAGATTGTCTGCGATTCACATTTAATTTTATTAAACTTAATTCGTATATAACAATATTAAGACTATGAAGAAGAAAATTGTTAGGCTAAGAGGTTGGTTGGGGTCATCCCAATTCTCTGTACAAGCGGTTACTTTATAAGCGGCAGAGCTTTTGAATTTTTTTCTAGCCATCTAATAAGAAATATCATTTAGGTTCATTTCATTACACGTCTATAATTGTATATTATTTGATAAGGCATTCATACTATTTATCATTTCAGATATCAGATTATTAACACCATTGAATAATTATTTCTATAATTTTATTATTAATATTCAATTGTAAATGCCAAAGTTACCAAGGGCTATCAATTGTCTGTGGAAAGATGCGAGTCAAAGGAAGATAATTGAGAAGCAGTGATCTCTACCTGTAATGTTTTATGTATATATGTAGTTAAATATATTAGCAGGAATAACGAAGCTAGTAAAGACTAAATACTAAAGACTAAAGACTTAAGACAATGCTTAATGAAGCAAGCAGAATTTTGAAAGTAGAGCCATTAATAAAATATTTGATAGATAAATTTGATAGAATCTATAAACCACAGTACAATCTTTCACTTTATAAATGTATGCTATATTAGATTTTAAAAGTTGATTTACTAGTGACTATTACACTCCTATTGAATGACGCTAATGACAAGGAGGTTTGTGTTATTTTTTAGCCAATCACGTCAATTATTAAGTAAATAAACCGAACTTTTTCAACCAAGGAAACCCAAGTTAAATTTTTTTCGACAAACAAATTGAATTAGCCTTGATAAAAAAGCGAAAAACGTTGTTTATACTAATGTCAGTTCTAAGTAAATTATAAAATGGAAAGGTTAGGATGCGCTTCATCATCCGTAATAAATACGCAGATAGAAACTACCAGTTGTTAGAAACTACTTCAATTGAAACTCTTCCCGTGATTCTGGTCGACTGAGCGTATACTATGAATAAGGTAAACGCAAATAATTTTAAGGAAGGTGTCATTTAATCAATGCCGAGTTTTTCGGCCAAAATACTGCAGGAGATGTACCATAAAAACTTGCCTAGTGGCTTGTGATTTTGTCATGATAGTTGTTTTCATTAAAATCACTAAGCAATAAACTTTCATGCAAAAACAAAATTTATTCGAGCAAATTGCCATCACTTATGGTATTATATGTGACTATTGATGAGCACCCTTAACCCACAGCAACCCTTGTTTAGTTTAGTGCATACAATTTTGATTTGCGGGGAGAAACTGAGATTTTCATCTATGACAATTCCTAAGAAGTTCACTGCGTTTATGAATGAGTAGCGTGTATCATTCAGGATAATATATTCTGGTGTTTGCAAGCATTGACTTAAAAAAAATGCAATTGGTCTTATCAGTATTCAGTTTTAGTTTGATGCATTTGAACCAGATTTCCACGGACTACATCGCCTGAGTACCGTTACAAATACATTAGTATTAATACATTAGTATCATCTGCATAATTTAATATACCAGCGTTTGCAGGAGTAACTAGCTGGAGGTCATTTATAAATATAACTAATACGGGGGGCTAGAATACTACCCTGGGGAATGCCCCGAGACATATTCAAGGTCTTAGACATAATATCGATTCCATTATCTGTATCTACTAATTTTGTCAAATGGCTCCTACCACGAACATAGGAACTTATTAAATTTTGCGCAGTAAAGTATTTTGGTATAGTTTCTGGAGCAATAAAGAATAGTCTTTGGACAGGTCCAGGATCACCCCACAAGTGACATCCCGTTCCTCGAGCGCAAACAATATAGCGTTAGTAAAGTCGAATATTGCGGTTTCGGTAGTATTGCCATTTAGGTACCCATGTTGACTGTTGGATAGTACAGGGTGGACCAAAAGTCCGTTTAAATTTGAATCGGTAGTTGCGACGAGCAGCGTCGGCGGGGTAGGGCGGAGGGTTTATTACGCGCAAGAGCGGCCATTGAGAATTCAATCGTTCAGCGATAAACAACGTGCGTTCTGTGTACGAGAGTACTACCGCAACAACGATTCTTTTACTCTAGGTTAGGTTAGGTTGGTGTGGCAGCACCTCTTCGTGCACCGCGAAGAGGTGCACACTTAGGCCTAGATAGGCCCGTTGTGATACCAATGAGGGACATACACGAACATCCATGGATCCGGACGGAGAATTCTTCCTTAGAAAAATCCACCGCCCGGCTGGGATTTGAACCCACAACCGTGTGGCCCGTGAGCAGGCACTCTACCCACTAGGCCACCGCGGTCCCCTTCTTTTACTCTAACGCAACGAAAATTTTGCGCTCATTACAACATACGGCGTAAAAATGAAGCTTCATCGATTTTCGATAATTCGAAAATGGGTACAGAAGTTTGAGGAGACAGGTTCAACAATGAAACAACCACGATCCGGCCGACCTAGAACATCAAGAGATCTCTACTTGGAAGCGCTCTAACGCCTTAGGTTTGCCCAGAACATCTTTGATTCGTATTCTTCACAAAGATTTATATTTACATTCGTATAAAATCCAAATGGTACGGGAATTAAAGCTTCAAGATCATGCCCACAGGCTCCAATTTGCTAACGAAATGTTAGAGAGGTTCACTAGCTTTACCAATATGTTTTTCTCAGACGAGGCACACTTTCATCTAAATGGGCATGTGAATAGGCAAAATTGCAGATACTGGAGTGACAATAATCCTACATTGAAGCATCAAAAACCTCTGCATTCACCCAAGGTTATGGGCAGCGTTGTCAGCGAGAGGCATTATTGGTCCATACTTTTTTGAAGATCTCCGAAGAAATGCTGTTACAGTGAATACAGAGGGGTACGAAGGTTTCATTTAATCAATATCAAATTATTCGGTCAAAATACAGGAGGATATACAACATACATATTCAACCGTTCCCCGATATTCATTTCAGGTCATGGAATAGTCTTTCCAAATACCATTCCTGATGGCAATTAACTCGGAATACATTTTGTTTTTAGTACATTCAAGTTAGTTGCTTATTGGAGCAACTGACAGAAACAATCTTTTCATAAGAGTTGCTTATTTGAGTAAATTGCGATAATTTATGGTATTATGTGTGAGAATCTTATGCGAAAGTGGATGTATATCCAATGTATTTCTATTTACTATATATAATAATTTCATCTTATTTATAATTATAGAGCAATAGAGAAAATTTGTGAAATCTTGTTATAGGCCGTTGTATATATAGCATCATGTTTACAAACACAATTTTAATAACAGTGTTGAACTTGTAGAAAAATTATTTTCTATATAGATTAAAATTTGTGGTACATAAGAGAAAGACGTGGAATATCTCACGATCTAAGGAATATATAACGTTTAGAAAGCGACAACATGATTTTCTTAGAAGAGGGAAAGTTTTCATATAACTCTTAAAAGTCAAATAAAAAATATGATCTTAAATATACACCAAGCCTAGGAACCCATAAAATAAATCGAAAAACAAACAATTTGAAAACGAATACAACTGTAAAAAAACTATGTATTGGACAACAAATATTTTTATGATTTTATTACATTGTGCTGTATTTAATTCATTTGTGGTGTACAAGATATTTAATCTAGGAAGAAAAAACCAGTCGAAAAAGGCAACATTTAGAATGTTTTAAAAATGCAACTAATAGGGTTTCTTGTGACGAAGTGCAAACAAAGTTTTCAACATATATTAGATAACATAAAGTTGTGAAAATTATTACTACAAGCAAAATAAAGTTTCATCAAACATTATGGAGTTTCCAAAGACTTCTACAAATGAGAGAGACCTGCTTTATATACTTAATAATATATACCTGCTTCAATATTAGAAGTATTCAGTAGTAGCACCACAATAACAACTGTCGACTAAGCCACTACTAATCAAAATACATATATAAACGGTCTAGCAATAATTGATTTTCAATTTTTTTTAATTTAATATTATCTGTATATTTTATTTGTTCACTATTTTCTACAGAATAAGATTTACACATAGTTTTATATCTTAGTAAAAAATATGTAGGGTAACATGGGGAAGAACCATTGCGAGGCAGAACCCATTGCCCACTTTCAAACAAGACTATGAGTCTGATTAGTGGAAAATTTACTATGTAGGGTAGTCATGTGAAGCAAACGTTATACAGAAAATTTGAGTTGTCAGTGCCCCCATTTGCAGACGCCACAATGTTGAATGTATTTTTTTGGTAGTCACTTATTTGCTTTGCTCCGTTTTGTTTGTGCTATAACTTGGTTAATAATTGAGATAAATTGATTCGCTAAATGTATTCCCAAGTAAAATTTCGTGCTGAACAAGAGTATTGCGTTCTTTTTCCAAAATTTTATCATTGCGGCGATGAATCGAAGCATATTGGTGCTAGATCAAAAGTCGTGAATCATAAATTGTTGACAGCAGCATTGAATGTAGTAAGAGGCGAAATAGATGTGACGAACGCTGCCAAACAATTCAGTTTGTTTTGTTGATACTTGTTGAGCTGCCCTCTTGATGGAACCAGATAGTGGCAGCCGCAGCCAAAACACGTAGCGTTGGACGTGGTTGCGGTCAGGGGGGGTGGACGTGGATTTGCTGCACCAACAACCTCGGGTATCTTAATATCCACTTGAAGTGGTTGGCGTGGACGTGGGCAAAAAGGTGCTTTCGTCGTCGGATAGTGATTAATTTCCTCACTGCCATATTTATTTATTAGTTTTAAAGACGAATTCATTTTATTTTTAATTTTTTTACTCAAAATAAACTTTTTGAATTGATTCGAACATTAAATATGCCATTTATCAGACTTAATATATGTTAACATCCTTTCCAAATGAGCCATCGGTTTTACCCCATATTTTTTAAATCTCAAAAAATGTATAGGTTTGGTAGAAATGTTATAACTTAGCACATAAACCACCTACAAAAAATCGTCGATGGCGAGAATGTAACCGAAGCAACAAGCTCTCCAATGATAATAAACACTTTGAGCTATCTATTCAAATGAGGCTTTTAGAGGCCAAGGTGCTTAATCAATCGGTTCTGCCCCATGTTCCCCTATTTATATGTATTAGTGACATACAAAACAAATAAAATATAAAGGTATAATATAATTATTTTAAGTTTTCACCAAAAAGCTTGAACTATTTCAAGAAAATAGTAAATTAACCTTGTTTTGTGTGATTAAAACTACTTAAGAATATTATATAAACGTGTAAAATTAAATTTAAAAAATGCAAAATCAAGTGATTCCTAATAGTATGTAAAATTATTTTCAAATAATAACGAATTATTTACACACAGTCTGTAAGGAGAGTTTTAATAGTTGTGACCTTCTGTGTAAATAGCCTATTCCTTATTGATCCCTGTAAATGCGAACTTAGATCAATTAATGCATATGTCAACAAGAGCGCAATCAGACATCCGGCGGCAACAATCTATGTCAAGCAGGATGGGGCCACCACATAAACTTATCCCTTGATTACCACTATTTTGTAATGTAAAGTTAACGAATATTCCTTTGTATTTTATAGAAAATGTCTATTTTTATTTTAGAAAATAACATAAAAAAGTTTCAGTTTACATTAAATAATAAAGATAATTTTAACTTGTATATAATATTCTTTAAATGGTATTATAGTATTGAATTATTGCGATGCAGACTTATTTAATGGTGAAATTGTCTTAATCCGAAAAAAAATAGCAGTAATAAGTAATAGACAAATATAAACGTATCTATTTGTGAATTAATGATGATTAACTTTATATTTTTATGTTTTTCGTTACATTTACAAGTAAGGTAAGTCATAAATTATTAGAACACCTACAATTAATTTTAAAAGAAAAACATCGGTATCCACCTTCAATACATTATTAACCACGCATTCCACCATAAACGTATGCATGTTTTTTTTAAATTTTGTAACATGCACAATATAAGCAAATATTGCTGTCTACAGTATCAAAACAACTGTTATTAATGATTGCCAAAATAACTATAATTATTTCGGCCGCAACTTACTATTTTTTATGCCGTTATTATCATTTCGAATTTCGTAAGCACATTAATTTATCTGCATCAAACGGGCTTTTATTAATTCCCCAATAGAAATTTATTGGGCGCGGGTTACAAAACCAGAACTTTATCGCCCGCACACATACACACACACAAACATTAAACTGGACCCGAATGGCGCAATTTTATATTCGAATTGAAATCACTTATCAAAAATAGCAGGGAATCGTCATCGTAAACTTTATCTACCTGATTAACAGGTGGAATATACTTCAAAATTTTAACGATATAAAATTTTTAAATAACATGTTAAATTTATGCAGCTATAAATTAAATTGCATAATATTTATAGAAAAAAACATTTCTGAATAATTAGTGATGGAACTAGATAATATAAAAATATATAATATAATTATTTTAGCAACTACATACATTCCTCAACAGAGATATATTTGGCGATTCTATTTATTTATTTACGCAACTGCATTTATACACAAATACATATATATATATATATATATATATATATATATATATATATATATATATATATATATATATATATATATTTAAAAGTATAATACAGATAATAAAAAACCTATTACGCTACGATTTGAATTTTCATAATATAGCAATTTTCATTAAAGAAATTTGATGAGCTCTCGTAATAATACGATAATGTCTGTAATACAGACTCTGTATAATTCATTAAATCAATTGAATTTTGTTGAAGAAAAACACTTGTTATGTTCCATATTGTTACTTTTATTTCCAGTATCTTGACACGTATTTCGATCATACTCGATTATTTTCAAAGGTTATATTTAAAAAAAAATTAATTGAGTTAATCATATAAATACAATTTTAAATATAAATAAAAAACGCAGGGCTGAAAGACCACTGGTCGATAGCCATGAAACAGAAGACCAATTATGTTAGAATTTATTTTATTTTATACATTACAAGTATTATTTAAAAAACGCATGTAGTTGCTGACTGTACAAGAGCCAGATTTATTTAGTTTGAACATAATCTCACCTATTTATTTGAGTATAGTTAGGCGGAATAAGAGGGTAATACTTTAATTGACCTTACTAGGTATTAAATAAAAATATAACCTATAAACCCGTATTTTATTATTAGATTATTAGATGTGTATTACTAAAATCCAACATAGATCGTCTAATAAATGTGACCATTTTTATTTAATTTTATTAAATAGTAGCATAGTGAAATACGATCAATAAGATTGAAGTTTTACTTTTAAAAAAATAAGATAAATTGACATCTATGTATATTTAGGGCCGATATATTCTCTAAGTACCAATTATGTATTACATTTAATTACTTTTAACGTGAGCACAGCAAGTTGAAAACTATAAAAATTGTTTTTAAATCATCGGCAAATAATACATGTAGACAAGAATGTATATCATTAATCAAAGTAAGGAACTTGAACTTTGACATACCATGCAATTTTAACTCTTTGAATTCTATCACTCAAATATTATCCAATCCATGACTATAAAATATTTCCAATGCCATATTCATGTAATTTATGTAAAGTAATGAAATGGTTTATACAGTTAAAGACTGTGTTGAAGTGTGTATAAATCAAATAAACTTTAGTAGCGGATGATATATTCTGTAAAAATTAATAAATTGGTTTGTGTTGATCGAAGCCCATTAAAGCAATGTAGGTTTTCAATTATTGTATTTTTGAAAGACCAAAAAAAAATTAACCTATTGCTATAAATGTTGTGTTTAGAACTTGATTTAGGTACATACGAATAGAGTTTTCCGGGAATCAGGAAATATGTCCAAAATCAATGACAACGAGAAATCATTATATAAAGTGTATTAAAACAGTTTCGAAGATATTCTTTCAGGACTGACAATTTCTTTATTAATATTTACCGCTATTTTAGATATAATTTCATGCTTAGATGCCAAAGAGAAATAAATTTGAAGTACATACAGCCATCATATTTATAGTGTTATCAAAGCTCATGAACATTATGCGATTAATTTCTGCCGATATATTATGGTATGAGAAATTAAAGAATATCGAGCGATCAAAACCATCACAGAGATTGTTGGTTAGATTGTAATTTACATATTTCAAATCAGATTTGTAGTAAACGTGTTAGTTCATTTTTGAGGATCATTCAAGGCAATACTATTACAGAGGAGTGGATGGTATCTATCTTGCGAAATAATAGGATTACAAGTTTTAAGTGATAACATAAAGGGCATTCAAGAAGCAGGGACGAATATTATGGTTCTATAGAATCTACAAAATTTATTGAAATTCTATTATATATGAAAAATGATATCCTCCATAAGACCACCAAAGGCCGCGCGACAACAAGCAACTTCGTTTATAGGATCGAATGCTTCAGGCATGGTGGTCAAGTCGATTCCAGGTATGAATTGGGGACTTAAATTTTCCGGTCTCGATTCAAATTGCTTATTGAATCTGTTCTTACAGCAGGTAGAGGGCAAGAAATGTAACAAAGGCACAGCTATACATGTCAGCGGTCGGCTTATTTTCAGGACAGGCCCGGCTATGGTACCGAGCAAGAGGTCACCTTAGCACAAATTGGGACTCCTTGGTAAAGATGTTGCGGGAAGAATATTTTCCTAGTGATTATAAGTGTGCCAATACGAGAAGAGGCTCAGCTGGAAATTATGTTGCGGAATTTGGTTCCTTGTTACCAGGTTTACCTAGGGCTGCAGAAGATTCTCAGCATTGATGAATTGTTGAAAGTAGTACGCTGTATCGAGGACAGGAAGAGATCAATTGAAAACTTTGTTCCACCTAGGCCTCGACCTTCGGACTTGCATTTGTAGGTACAAAGAAGACCGAGGACCTTTAGATAATTACTTCCAGGGAGGTGGCATGTTTTAATTGTAATAAGAAGGGTCATCGCCGAGCGCAATGTAAAGAGAAAGTCAAGAAAAGAAGATACGGTTGTGGCAAAGAAGGTTTTAGAAGAGCCAACTGTCGTACGTGTAGGCAGGAAAACGAGAAAGGCCAGAGCTAGAAGGTTGCCTAGCGTCTGGTTTGTCCGAGTCAACCCAGATAGTATTAAATTTTATTTTCTCACGTGTACAGGGCGACGAACGGCCATATTTGACTGCTAAAATGTTTGGTCGAGAGTTTTTAGGACTATTGGGCTCAGGAGCGAGTAGATCGATTATAGGAAGCCCAGGTTGGAGATCGTTGCGTGGCATTGTAGCAGGGTCAAATTCACAGCAAATACAGTCATGCACGGTTGTAAAGGGGGAGTCATGTCAAGTTATTGGTTAGTTTGAAGCACCAGTACAGTTGAAGGAGAGGACTAAATTGATCAAGTTTTTGGTGCGTTTTTGGCGTTGATTTCTGGAAAATTATGGGGATAGTACCAGATTTAAGAACGGGTAGCTGGGAATTCCTCTCTAGTTCTAGTGGAGTAATAGATTCAGTAAGGGCTAAAGGTGAAGATCAAGCAGCTCTGACAACAGGTTTAATAAAGGAACAGTCTAAGGTCGTTGCACAACTATTGGACAAAAATTGTTCATCAGTCACCACAGAATTAGGTTGTACTCGAATAGAGGAACATGTTATTCGTACCTCGACAGAGCCCGTTAAACATGATTACTTTCCCGTGTCTTCTTATTTGCAAAAACATATTAATTATGAGCTGGACGAAATGTTAAGGCTGGATGTTGTCGGGCCTTCGACCAGTGCGTGGTCTTCACCTATTCTGTTGGTCAGAAAGAAGGATGGAACTTATCGGTTCTGCGTGGATTTTAGGAAACTAAATAAAGTTTCAGAGAGAGATGCCAATCCGCTACCGTTCGTGAACAACACTTTGGACGCTAGGTACTTATCGACACTAGACATTAAGTCAACATATTGGCAGATTCCTCTGGCTAAGGAATCGAAATAGTATAGGGCTTTTACTATACTAGGGCGGGGATTATTACAGTTTACGAGGATGCCGTTTGGGCTGCACAACGCGCCAGTCACTTAGCAAAAGTACATCGACCACTTTATAGGAGTTAAGTTAGAGCCATATGTGTTCGTCTACCTTGGAGAAATAATTATAGTTACACCGACGTTCGAGGAAACATGTGGAAGTATTTTAGGAGGTGCTACATCTTTTTAAGGAAGCTGGTTTGAAATTGTAGTGTTATAAATATCAAGTATGCTGTTCAGAACTCAGGTTGGGATATGTAGTTAATAATATACGATCCAAACTGAAATTAGAGCTTACAGACAAACGAGTAAACGAAATATTAATGAGCTCAAGTTTTATCTAAGTAAAATAGATTGGAAATTCATCGAAACGGGGAATGTGAAATATCATACAATGAGGTCATAAATTATTTTTTTCACCACTTTAATATTGTTTGTCCTCTAGCAACAAAAAAGGTATCAACAACAAGAAATAATTGAATAAATAATAAAATTATTAAGTCGGGTAAAAACTTGAAAAATAAATTTCAATTAAAAAACTGAACTCAAGACAGAGGAAATTCAAAGGGTATATAAATTAGAAAAGACAAAACACAAATTATTAATAGATAAAATTTAAAACAATACATATGCACACAAATAAATAATTCGTCCAATAAAATAAAGAACATCTGGTCTATAGTTGACTTGGAATTGGATAGGAAACAAGGAGAATCCAATACTGTTCTAAAACACGCACATAGGGTAAAAATTCTGAACCAAACGGAAGTAGCCGAAATCTTTGGTCTATACACTTTGGAGATAATATATTAAAGAATGTACAATCACCAGAAATGTTTTAGTCAAAGCCAAATTACCAAGGTGTTCAGAGAAGCGGGATTTGATAAAACCAATTATAAAATATAACTGTTTGTTACCACAGGTATATGGTAATTTTCAAACTAATTTGAGAAAGACCTTGAGAGGTGAATTTCAGTCACGCATAAAATATGATATATGATAACAATCACGTACATTTTATTACTCTAGCTTATTCAATATGTATTAAAGTCATTTTAGTGCATAGCATTCTAATAATCTACTTCTAATCTGACTGACTTGGTTTGAATCCAGGACTAAAGGAATTAATAAAATACGTACATCGAGATGTTTCTTCATTACTAGCAAGAGAAAGGATATCTTTGGTCTATACTTTTATACAGATATTGCCGCTGTTAAATTAAATGAGCACTTTGGAGATAATATATCAAAGAATGTAAAATCTCCAGAAACTCACACACCACTATGTTTCTAGAAACAACATATATGATAAATTTAACATTTGAATCAGGAGTATTCCACAACCAATTAAGAACCAACAGACTCATTCCGATCATTAAAAAGAGTTCAGATGTTTGAAAAACTACGGATATATTTATTATATAAACGATCTGAGTATATTAAAGGACAAACAACATGGATTTCGAGTGGCCTAAACAACAGAAACAGCTAGATCTTTTAGAAGAAATTAACACAAAAATGGATCAAAGGATGTGTCCTGTTGGATTGTTCTTAGGTTTTTCGTTTCGATCCTCAGTTTATGTGCGCAACAAATTGAGTGCTTGCTATTTATGGTGTAGTGAACGATTTGATAGTGGCATTTTGAACAGACATAAAAATATACGCTGAAGTGAATCAGAAGACATCCAGAAAATAAAATAAACAAGAGTCTGGTAAAGGGTTCAACACTAGGCCCTGTGCTTTTTCTAATCTTCATCAATGATTTTGTGGAACATTTAAGCAATGGTCACATATTATATTTTGCTGATGTTACAACGACAATTGTATCTGCCTTCACCCAATCAGAACTCCTAGGAAGTAAACACTGTCACATCTGAACTAACTAACTGGTTCAACAAAAATAAACTACTTTTAAGCAGTAATTAAACTTATCAAAACTGCCTCTCAACATATCCATCAGCAATAAATTTTTAGGCTTAACACTTAACTATAAAAAGTGAGATTGGCCTATAGAGGCTTAAAAAATTATTTGCAAATAAACATCAAAGAAGCATGGATTGAAGAAACTTGTTAAAATGGCATTTTATTCATATATAAGTTATTTTTTGCATTGTTTTTGTACAAAATTATACAATATCGATGTATATGTTCAGGTTTATAGATCTTCTATGTCAATGTATATGTTACGGTGCATCAAAAAAGAGAAACAAAAAATGAAAAAAAAAACTAGAAAAACCTAGGTATAAGATTATTCAGGCTTGGAGAAAACTTTTATAATTTATTGTCACCACTGGCACTACAATTTAATTAACCTCAAAGACCTAAGATATGTATTAATTTAAGTAACGGGTGTCCAAAAATTATTGCAGTCCCGGGTGGCGTTGGAATAAAAAACGTAGGTCGATTCTTACATGTTGCAAATAAATGAACTGACATTTTTAATGCACATTTAAGTTATGTTTGACAATTAAAATGTCAGTTCATTTATTTGGCACATGAAAGAATTGACCTACGTTTTTGATTCCAACGCCACCCGGAACTGCAATAATTGTTGGACACCCGTTAGAATTGCAAACTTCAGAGAAAGATATGATCTCAAAAAGTAATTGAAATAATTCACATGTATGAAGTATTCTGAAGAGGGAAGTAAGTGATGATTTAGTACTAGTATGAATTATCTTTGGGCAATATTGCACAATATATTCGATAGAAATGTAAATACAAGGCTGTAAGAAGAGAATATTCAAGTGTAACTTTATTTCGAGACCTCGTCGTGTTTAAAATGACATGAGTCCTAAAAATGATAATAAATTTAAATAATATTTGCTTCCTTTGCATTCATTAGGTCTCAATCTAATGACAGTATGACATATTCTTTTAATTTTTATTTTCACAAGAAATTAATTATTCTATAATAATAATAATAAGCCTGATTATGATAAAAGAAATAAAAATGTATTCATCGTAACTTATTATTGAGTAAGATGTAGTTGTTCATAATATATTGTAAAATACTTTACATTACTTAATCCGAAATTTTGAGATTTATTTATTGAAATTTATTAAAAAAGCTTCTTAGATTATTTTTTATAATAATTATTATTATTTACTGTATTCGTGCGAATGTATTCTAATATTGCTTTATATAACAATATTTTTCTCCTGAAATTAAACTGCATATACACGCATTAAAGAGGATTCCATTCTCTAATTATAAGTAATGAAATTCAAACGTGCTACTCTCTAAAAATGCAATTTAATCTGCTGTAATAAAAGCCACTTTGGTTAAATTAAATTAAATAAAAGTAAAGGCGAAACTGAAATTAAATGCTTGCGTTCCGTTGAAATTACATGAAATGTAATATGAAACTTGATTCTTATGTCACCAAATTGTTAAATTAAAAAAATGTAATAAGCTACTTTTTCATACATGATAATAAGCATGGATTTTAGTTAAGTTTTTAAATGTATCAAAGATTATGATGCGAATTATGTTAAGACAATAGAAGCTTAAAAATATTTTAGTGCTTTAATCTATTAAATAATAGTAATGATATATTTGAAAAATAAACAATAAATAATTTAATGTGAATTATTAGTGTCTTGAACTAAAGTTTTATTTTAAAACAGTTGCTTGTTGAATGACTTTCTCACTTATCACTTGGTGAAACATTTTGAATCATTACTGATGAAGGTAATGCTAATGCTTTAAAAAGCGAAATTAGTCGAGTTGTGAAAGAAACCAAGTGTAATTTAATTTAAACATTTATCAGTAACAGTTATTTTATCTTTGTTTATAAATACATATAATAGATACAATTGAAGACAACAACAAAATTATTTCAAAATTTTATTTCATTGTGTAACGTGTGCCCAATTTATAAAGTACAATTTGTTGTTGATATATATGTATATATAGAACGAAAAATAAACCAATTTTACTACATTCGCAATTGATTGGGAGTTTTAAGTCCAAGCAATTAAGAGTGATTCGATGGATAATGGTAAGTAATAACTGATTTATTATTTGGAGCATTAATAAGGTATAAATAAACAGTCTAAAAATAAATAATATTTTCATTGAAATTCCATACTCTTTTAATTTTGGAAAGCGCCTGCACACACATTGCCAATATTATTTACGTCGGGGCACTTTTTTATGGATCGGCCCTGAAAATGACCGATATTGAATTTTAATGCGTCCATGAAATTGGGCAATCAATGCGAGATGACATTAATTTGTCATCGATATTAGTTCAGCTTTTTGGGCGTGATCACGCGAGCAGCGAGTGAAAACGAAAGTGCGTACAAAAATTCTTAGGTGCACTAAATGCTATGTCCCGTGCGGTATGGTATCCCTGGCAATAGGATGAGGTGTGGTTAAGGTGTAGCACCATGGATAATCATATAAAAGAGACAACAGGTCCCAAAATTAAATCACACCATCGATCCACACCGTTCGGTACATCAACAAAAATGGCTTTCAAGGTAAACACATATTACTTTATTTTATACAATATTAAATTAACATAATTAATATATATTTATATTTTGAAATATATTAAATAAAAAAATCCATACTTAAAATATTCAACTTATTTTATTATCCAATTTATGATCATTAAACCATTTTGCAATAGAACTTTAACATGCTTTAGTTTTATTATTTCTTTAAATCATTTTGCAATAATAATTAAAATACTAGTTGAAATATATCATTGGTTTAAAGTGAAAAAATTATTTTGTACAATATTAGTTATAATTACAAAACTATCTTATACAGCTTTTTGATTGTCGGACATTGTTTCACAATATTTTATGGTATAAAAAACTTGGTGATATTTTCTTATTGCAAAAATGTAATTGAATGTTGAGATAAAATGTTTCTTCTTCTTCTTCGCCGATCATTTGTTTCATAAAGTGTCTGTGTCATATTAGTTTATCCATTTTCATTCCATTGTATTAATTTTTAATATTTAATTGTTTGTGAATTGATTTTTCATTAGTATTCAAAATTAATCTCATTTATTTTTTATAATTTGGATAGATAGAATAGATAGACTGCTAACAAAAATATTGTATCATAATAAAATTGCTTAATCTCAACTTTTCTATGTTTGTACTAAAGTTATTTACGTTAATAATTACTTGACAAAAATCGAACCATATATTAATAATTATATGTAATATTTTTTTAATTTTAACATTTATATAATCATTATTTTCTTATTTCAGTTCGTAGTATTCGCTGGTCTTTTGGCCGCTGCCCATGCCGGAGTCATTGGAGGTCCATTGGCATATTCCGCCCCAGTAGCCCACGCCGCCTACGCTTCTCCTTTGGCTTATGCTGCCCCAATTGCCAAAGTAGTCAAGACTGCAGTTACTGAAGATTACGATCCAAACCCACAATACTCTTACGGTTATGAAATCAACGATGCCCTCACCGGAGACAGCAAGAACCAACAAGAATCCCGTAATGGTGATGCTGTCCAAGGAAGCTACTCCCTCATCGACGCTGACGGTTTCAAGAGGACCGTTGAGTACACCGCCGATCCAATCCACGGATTCAACGCCGTCGTACACCGTGAACCACTTGGTGTCAAAACCATCACCAAAGTAGCTGCTCCAGTTGCCTATGCTGCCCCAGTCGCCAAATACGCTGCCCCAGTAGCTTATGCTTCACCAATTGCTCACGCCGCTTATGCTGCCCCAGCTTACTACCATCATTAAGCAATCATTTATAAAATTATGTATTTATTGATTTATTTATTATAAATAAAGTAAAAAGCGATATTTTCTCGTTTTCATTTAAATATCAGTTCAGCATGTAAAAACATGTTAGTGTTCTAATACTCTTATGGTGCTTCAAATGAGAGATATGGTAAATTATTGTGATGGTCCTATCTATATATTGAGAAAATTACTATAAAAATTTACAAAATAGTAACTAAAATTTAGTTACTAAAGATGAAAATATCAATATTTTGTAAAGCAAGTGATTTCTATATTCAAAATTTTTAAATTAATTATGATCAATACATAGATAATATAATAAGTTTTAGCAGAATCTTTAAACTAATTTGATATTAATATTAGTTTATTACCTCTAAATTTAGTGAATAACATGAGTATTTCATAGATACAAACAAAAATATCTGTACAAATATCATTTGCTTTTAGAAATAAACTAGAAATAATTTAAAAATACGAAAATATGTCGCAAGTCTACAATTCTTATTAAGACTACAAAAAAATCACTTATTGAAACAACTTCTTCTGTGAAGGTATTAGCCAGAGAAGTTGTTTCAATAAGTAATTTATTTTTGTAAGACTCATTGTTGTAAATATACGAAATGTTTTAGTATTTTTAAATTATTAGTTAACTTTCTACAACGAATTAGAAGACCATAATACATTTTGTGATGAAACTAGAGTTAAATACATCTTGTTAAAAACACATGCACAGTTTTGTAATAATTAATGCTATACAATTAAAATCTGCAGTTGATTTCGTGGCATGTATCAGTCTGAAATAATAGTATGCAACTTCTGCAATTATCCGTTCCGGAACGTAATTTATTCTATTTGAAAATTCGTCGGAGAGAGAGAGAGTGGTTGTTCGAAAATGTCTGTAAAACGTACGCAAAGTTTCTGGATGGAAATTTTGCGTTTTAATGAATTTAACCGCGAACTCTCTACCGCCGCTGTGGCAATATCGATTCGACGTGGAAATGTAAATTTGATGTTCAGAGGGTTATCGTGTTTGCGTGCCTGTACAGGGATGAGGATGCCTCCATTCGCATAACTTTATCTCGAAGGAATGATTCTGACGGCTCCATCTTTCCATAATTAATACAAGGTAGCATACGATATTGCCATGTAACGGTTATTGTAAAGTAATTGAATAGCGGAAAGCTGATATTTTATCAGATGTTCAAGGTGATGATGTAAATGATGGTAATTGTTTCTAAGAAATAGAGCAAACAAAGTCGAATTGTGCAGTGTTTATTTGAAGATATTAAACGATTTGTAATATGCATTTCGTTAATGTGGTGAAATGACTAAACCATATATTCCTGAGATCAAAATATGATAGTTGCTGTAAATAAAATAAATAATACTTTTTTAACTTTGAAGACTAATTCTCACTAAACCGTGAAGTTTTGGAAATCGATAAGTTGTGTGAAATCATTATATTTTGATCCCAGAAATCTATGGTGTAAACAAGAATATCTCAATCATAAGTATTTGTTTATAATAAATTCGCCTGTTTTCGTTCTTATAGGATTTATTGAGCTCTTTTTGTTAATTGGGAATATTTAAACATATATGTTATAGTTTATATTTTTAAAGAAACTAAGGACAAAATAAAAGCTTTCAGATGTGGACGAAGAATCAATGGGGTTTGAGCGGAAGAACATAATTTTTTTATGAACTTCACTAGTGCTTCTTTTGTATAAAATTTTTAATTTGCTTTTTTTAAATGTATTTTTTAAGAAAGAAGACCAAAGATATAAATAAATAAATTATTGGTCCCTGTTAACAACAGCCACGGACCGGTTTCGATCTAATTTGGTTCTGGTTCAGGGAAACAGAGTTTTACTTAGGAGTATTTAACTCTCCGCATAATAATAATTTTTTCTGACTAATTTTTGACTTTGTCGTGAATATACCTGTTACGATACGCAGTTTTCTAGAGCTACCTTTTTTTTCTGAATTTTACTTAATATTGACAAGCTTTATTAAAAAATATATTTGGATCGATGGTTCCAATTACAAATTTTAATTTATTAGCCTTATAAAGAGGAAACATTTTATTTTAAATTTTATTCTGACTAGTTATCGAATAGTTTTTAATCGAAATACAATGGTTAAGACAAATTTGGATTACAGAATATGCCCAATGAGAGAACATTGTACAAAAAAGTGGAGTAAATTAACATTAACCCTTTCACCTACAACCACGAGTGCGACTCGTATCTAAAAATTTAGGACACCCGCATCTACAACGAACGCGACTCGTATCGCAAGCAAAATGTCAAGAAACGTCACAGTAAATAGTCTCATACAAAATGAACAAAAAATAAGCCAGTAATGGCCAAAATATTGTCTAAAATGGATAAAATTTACTGCTCGAGAGGATGCAATCATCCAGAAATATGGACCTGATTGGAACAACACTACGTGAACTTCGCCCACATGTTTCCTGCTCTAAATTGTTGAGTACTTTGTAAATTTCTATAAATTGTTAGAATATTTTTTTTAGTGGACATGTAAAGTAAAATCAATAAATCAAATAAAGTTGCACAGATGTACTTCTCGACGGGCGCAGCAATCGAACGAGACACGGTAGGTCAAAGGGTTAAAAGAATGTTGGCATTCCTATTAAATAACTGCGATTTGTTGTCATCATATAAATCAGCTCTTTCTCAATATTTTGGAAAAGTCTGTATAAAATTTAAAATACCTATATATACAGTATCAAATTAATATTTTAAAACAGTTAGCCATAAAATTTAAAATTCATACAAATGAACTATGAATAAGGAAGGTTTACATTAATTAATTCGAATTTATTGTCTTATGTACCAGTAAAAATAATTCCAGGCTGCAGCACAACCCTTTTACGAGTGGTACTAATTAGAGATAGCAAATAAGCTCTCAACCAAATGGCGATGGGTAAATTGTGAGTCCTATTATAAACTGTTGTCCTGGAATGGGTCAAATTACAGAACATTAGATTGAAAACTGATTCTAGACTAACATCATTCTAAATTTTTTATTGATATTTGACAAAAAACGACCATACCGCTTTTACGAAAATCTAAATCATATTAGTTATAGAACTCCTTACTAGTAAACTTCCACTTTTACATCATGGGAAACTATAAAATTCCAGCCAAGCAGATCTCAAAAGCCTAAAGCCTTATAGATTTATATCAAAGATGTCCTATTAGTGAGCCTTGTGGTATTAGGGTAGGGCTATTATTAACCGACGTCCTGGAATGAAGAAAAGTGTAAATCATTTCTTTTAAATTATGTAAAAATATGATGTCATGTTATGAGGGTCATGATTTTTTAAGCTTTAGTGAAGACTTGCTAAGGTAAAATATGTTCTAGCAGATGGATAGAAATATATTTTGTTTGATTTCCAGCAAATTTACCAGATCTAACAGTAGCTAACTTCTATGTGTAATGTTTTTTTTTCAGAGATATAATCTATGCTAAGAAGACTTGATATAAAGTGTACATTTTGTTTTTTTAGAGTTCGTCTCACAAAATCCACGAACTGCCGACCAAAATTATATACTAAAAATGCGAGTTTTTACACCGACATTTAGCTTGCTCTTTAATGTGAATTTCAATTAGGTATAGCTCTTTAGAAGAACCAGAGGAGGATGGATCACAGATGAAAACACAGATGTGGCAATAAAAGTAACGAACAAAAAACTAAAAATAACACATAGCGGACGATTCACAGGATATGCTTGGGTGGATATCGGGAATATAAAAATAATAGGATGCTATAACTCACGAAATAACACAGACATAGAAAGTTTTGATAGGTATCTGGGCAACATCAAAACAACCATGAGCCAATGACAAAGACAAGACACGATCATAGCCGGAGAACTAAATGCGAAATGTTTTAATTGGGGATCCAAAAAAGAAGACGGAAGAGGAGCCATACAAGTGAAATGGATAGAAGAACCACAATTTGAAATCGTAAATGTAGGGAACGAACCAAACTTTGTGCAAGGAAACAAGAAATCGCTCATAGACATAACAGCATACCCAAAACCAAGGACTAAAAAATTGAAAGTACTACAGAACGAAAACCTAAGCGACCATAAGAACATTACATACAGACACGACAAAAAAAAACAACATAAGACAGACAAAAATACACCCAAGATGGAGAATCAGACCAGTACTCATGGCAAATTTCGATAGGAATATAGAAAATAGACTAAAAAAAAACAAAAAACAGATAAGCAGCGAAAGATGGGAAGAAGAAATAAAAAAAGCAAGCGATAAAACATTCCCAAAGAAACCAAAATCATACGATACAAGAAAACCTACATACTGGTGGACGGAAGAGGTGGCGAAAACAAGAAAAAAAATGCCTGATAGCCAAGGGGAAAGTGACAAGAGCAAATAAGAAAGCAACAACAACCATACAAAAAGAAATGCTCCATAATGATACACAAGATGCAGGAAAGATCTACAGGACAAGATACAAACAGCGAAGCAAATGAAATGCTCCATAATGAATACACAAGATGCAGGAAAGATCTACAGGACAAGATACAAATAGCGAAACGTAACAGATGGAGAGAAGTATGTAACGATCTAGAAAACGACCTTTGGGGAAAAGCGTATGCAGAAGAATAAATAAACCATCAGCCTCAGAACCAAGTGACGAAGAGAAGAAGAAGACACAAGAACTCTTCGAAACGAAACGTGTAACTGGGATCCCCCGGAAGTAGAACGGAACAAAATAGACCTCTTTACAGAAGAAGAATTAAGAAAAGCAGGAAAAAACACGAAACAAAAAAAAAGCGGCCGGACCAGGATATACCCGCAGAACTCATTAAGAGACTAACACAGACACAAACCAAGGCATTCACAGATTTAATGAATAAACAGCTCAATGACGGACACTTCCCAGATAACTGGAAAACAGCAAGACTGGTATTAATACAGAAAATAAAGAAAAACTGAAATGACCCTGACACATACAGACCGCTATGTATGCTAAATATGAACGGAAAACTACCAGAATCTCTATTAATAAAAAAAAAAAAAACGAAGACTCATCAAACTGACAATATGGATACAGTTAAGGTAGGTCGACAATAGACACCATGACACAGACACGCAGAAACAGCAAATAAAGGCACAACAATCCGAAATTACTGCGCACTCGTCACACTTGATGTCAAAAACGCTTTAAATAGCGTATCATGGAAAGTAATTAAAAAAAACTGGAAGAACCTAAGATAAAACCATACCCGTGATGATGATGATGAGCTATTTTCAAAACAGGAAAATTACAATAGGAAATACCGAGTTCGAAATGAAAAGAGGTGCATCACAAGGCTCACTAATAGGGCGGGTACTATGGAATATCTTGTACGACGATATACTAAGAGTAAAACTTCCTGAAGGCGTAAGACTCATAGGCTACGCAGACGACCTGGCGATTATAGCTACAGCAAGAACAGGAGATTGGCTGAAGATAACAATAGGCAGAACCATACAAATTATACAAGACTGGATTAAAGAGAAAGGTATGTAACTAGCGACTCAGAAAACGTAAGCAGTACTATTGGTAGCGAGAAGAAAGATAAAACATATAACAATGAATATAGACGAAACAACAATAACTACAACAGAATCTCTAAAATATCTAGGAATAATCTTTGACCATAACATGAAAATAACCAAGCATGTCACTGAGGTAGGTAAAAAAGCAGAACAAATAGTAAACACACAGGGGAGGATTATGCCAAACGTAGGGGGTACAAGAGCCAGCAAGAGAAGATGCCAAATGACGACGGCATACTCAGTACTGCTATACGGAGCTCCAATATGGGGGCATCATTACTAAAAACAAATATAAGAAGATGTTAAGAAGAATACAGAGAAAGCAGCACTAAGGATATGCAGCGCCTACCTGCACTGCTCCAACAGTAGCTCATTAGGTGCTAGCAGGCACGGCGCTTATAAAATTTCTAGTAGAAGAAAGAATACGAGTACACAAAGAGGAAGACAAGAAAGAGATAAGGAAAGACCTGGAAAATAAGTGGCAGAGTAATTGGGAAGAAGAAAACAAAACACACAGAACCAAGAAACTGATCCCTAACATAAAAAAGTGGATACACAGGAAACACGGCGAGGTCAACTACCACATAACCCAAGCACTGACGAAGCACGGATGCTTCAAAAAGTACCTGAAAAGATTCAAACTAAAAAACACGGACAGGTGCGACTACTGCACAGAAGAAGACGATGTAAAACAAATGCGCAAGATGGAAAAAAGAGAGACAGGAAGCAGAATGAGAACTGGGGAAGACCCTACATGACACCAACTTAGCCAACTTAGTAGAAACCATACTAGAGTCAAAAGAAAGATGGGACATAATAAATAAGATGATAGGAAGAATCATAAGCGAGAAGGAAGAAGAGGAATTAATAAAGCAAAGACTGTAAATAATAGACAAGAAAGTAGCATCCAGAATACAACACCGAATACAACTAGGGCGTACTAGAACAGTACGTCCGGACGGCCCACTCTGAAGTAATACTAAAGCAGTTCCAAAGTGGTGCATACAGATGCCAAGAGAGGATGGCAGATCATAGCCAGGGTTTAGTGGGTATTCCCTAGGGCAAACTTCCATAGGGGAGTCCCACATACGGCCCCCTAACAACTTGGGGTTGTCATGAGCGTAAACGCTTTTACCCTATAACCTCTCGAAGAGAAAAAAAGTATTTCATTTCGGTAGTAGTCATATAATTTTCAAGCTCAATTTTAGGAATAAGAAAACATTAATATATAATTCATTGGTAATGATAAACTAGCTCATAGCAAATTTATAGTCAAAAATTGTTAGTGTACGTGATCTATGTAGTTACATAAACTAAAACAGTAGATGATGGTGCCAGATCCACTTGCCTCGACTATTATTTGGAGGCAGCTCAAGACACTGATATAAGAAACTGCATTGATCCTGTATAGAATTCTATACATCGTGGCAGTTGCTTGGAAAATCTAGTGCACCCCTAGTATTTTTGCTATTATCTACATCACAGACACAAGATTGTAGTTTAGAATAACTAGTCTACTTCTTGTGATGATCCCTGTTTTTTTATTTTGGTTTTCTTTAGTTTTTTTGCTATATTAAGTATAATAAACAGGTTTCCTCTTCTTATTAATGTCCTTTCTTCATTGTATTTGGTGTCGTGACAACCGCGCCAGAAGAGCCTTTCTGGTCATTCAATAATATGTCGCCTGTCATCATCTAGATGTAGTTTATATCTCCTTAATAAACTGCCTGACTCTCTTAAGTGTATTAGTACTATCAAGAAGTTTAAAGTAAATTTGTTTAAGTTCTTATATATTTTGATTAGTAATGTATACATATGATTTTATTTTCCTTGTATTTTTTCTTTATTGTGACGCACTTTCTTTCTTATTGTACTTATTGTAATTTAAGAGAGAAATAAAGACTATTATTAAAGACTATTATTACTAATACAACCTATATATGAATTCAAGAAAATTGTAACTACAATTTGTACTGATCTTCAGCTTAATTATTAATTATTTGATAATAACAAACTATAGAAACGAGTGTAATTAAAGAATCTTACTAAAACAATGTTGAAAATAATTCTTTTATATTTTTTTCAAAAAATATTGAGCTATAGTTCATACCTATAAGGACTTTACAAGAATCATAACTTAAGGGTTATTTTCAAAGCGTATTTAACATTAACAATATTCTTCACTTGAGGCAGACATAGTATGGCGAAACAATTGTATAGTAAGTTAAAAATTATTTGAAAATTTTAAAAATTCTCCTTTACTTTTTCTTTGGCTATCGTTGTAAAAGTAAGTACATTATTTTAAACATGCCGTTTTATAAAACAGTATTCGAGGCAAAGTTAATAACTTCTTGTCTTGGGACAGTGTAGCATTATTAACAGATTAAAGAATTTAAGAATGGGATAGGAATCGTAAATATAGAAGCAAAAATTATTAAATAAGAAAGTGGAATCTTTAAAATTTATAGGTTTTTAAAACAACGAATTGAAGGATTTTAATATATTTTATTATAAATTTATAGCTATATATTAAAGGTAGATTTATTGACAGTTTTTGATTTAGATTTCAGAAGTTTATTTAATTTATTTTATTGCTTTATTTATTATGAATAATTATAAGAAAGGATGGTGAAATATCAGAGAATAATATTTTTAAACTTAATATAATAATAATAGTGAACTATTTATGATTTTCAACTTTTTATTTTACTCACTACAATTGTTTCGCTATATTTCTTCACCTGAAGAAGCTACAATGTAGCGAAAAAATTGTAGTGAGTAAAATAAAAAGTTGAAAATCATAAATAGTTTACTATTATTATTATATTAATTGACAATGGTTTTTCAAAAAATAAGTGCCTCAACAATCAACGAGATTATTTTTAAAAGAGGATTGAGGGTTTATATTTTACTGTAAAATTTATTCGTACAGTTAATTTGGCAAAATAATGCAGACATATAATTAGTTAGAAGAAATATTGAACCGATTATCATTAGCGCCTATTGAATTTAAAAAAAAACTATTGGCCTATACACGTGCAATACATTTTTCTTCTTCAACTGTACTATGCTAACGAAATCCAAATAGGTGGACTAGTTGATAAATAATTTACTTATTATAAATGTTTGATAAATTTGATGTTATTAACTAACATAAAATTATTTATAATTTTTGATTCAAATTAACTAAACTATTTAACGTTTCAGTTATCATTTATTTCAATCTAGAATCAAGAATATAATTACTGGTATTATAAACTTGATTCATATAAATGCTTCAAAAACAATATTTGTTAATTATACATGAATACGATAAATTATAAAGGGAATATTTTTCCGTTGCAGAATGTGAATTGAAAGAATTATACTTCAAATAATTACATTATAATATTAATAATTATAGATTTGTTCTCTTTATTAAAAAATAAAATATAGAAAAATAATAAAATATAAAAATAAAAAATATAGCAAAAATATTTTGTTGTATCAATATATGCAAAATATAATAAATACGACTGTGGGAGCCTGACGCTAGGTAACCACATACGCACACCCACGCACGCCCACGCACCACCTAGCGATGACTGGCGAACTTCGACACGTCATCACAAAAACGTCACGAGCCATCGCAGTGGTAATTAGTCAACAAACATGGTCACGGACACCATTCATAAGGCCATACCAGCATCACATCGGCAGAAGAAAAAGAGATACAGCACTCTTTGGGAAGATATATCCCAAAGTTAAACAGCATTTCTCTGACTTTCTTTCTCACTGCACGGAAGACTACGAGCCTTGAGTCCTGCACCGTTGGCATGCGACAACGTCAGAACAAGCAACGTAGACATCGCCGGAGCATAGGGCGCCGTATCCGGAGGCTGACTAGGCAACTGCCCCTACCGCTGTCGCCGCTTCCATGAACGCCGCAGAGCCGAGCCCGAAAACTCTTCAAGTACCAGGAGGAGCCACCAACACCCATCTCACCGTTGCCACCAACACCACGGAGGATGCGACCGGCCCCCTAACGGTTGGTCCGAGTCGAGGTGCCGCGTAGGTTCGCGGTAAGAGCAACCACCGCCACGCGCCGACGAGTGACGCTATCAATAATGACGATATTTTCTAAGTAGTAATACGTGTATATATAAGTAAATAAAAATAAATTGAGACAATTATCTTGTTTGGTTTGATTACGAATACAGCAACGAACCCACATTAGTGACCCCGACGTGATCAAACCAAATAAGCAATCCGCGAGTGCCTACGAACAAGCCGCGAATAGTGAAACGCGAGCTTGGCCCAGGAAGAACTAAATAGAGTGCAAGTGCGCATCCCGCCGTTGGTTCGCTCAAGTGGAAAACCAGTTCGAATTAGCAAAAATCGCCGCGGACGAAACTAAGTATGGGTACGTAGCCGGATACCTAGAACCGCGTTTTGCTAAAGAAGTTCGAGATATCCTGACATCACCGCCCGCTGTAGGAAAGTACAACAAACTAAAAACGGAGCTGATTCAACGACTAAGCGTAAGCCAAGAAAACAGGATACGGCAGCTGTTGGAACGAGAGGAGCTGGGAGACAGGAAACCATCGCAATTCCTGCGACATCTGCAACATCTAGCAGGCACAGCCGTCCTGGATGCACTGCTACGTTCATTATTCCTGGGTAGACTCCCAAGCAACATGCAAGCTATACTCGCCACACAAACCAAGGCAACGTTGGCCGAAGTGGCAGAATTAGCTAATGCCATCGCCAACACCATTACACCAACAGTCAACGAGGTCGCCGGAAGTGACGTGTTGAGACAGCTCGTAGCCGAAATTGAGCAACTAAAAACCCAACTGCGGAAACACGAAGGCACAGCCATTCAAGAGATCGTACGTACGACTCGTGCTGGTTCCATTTCAAATTCGGTAAGGAAGCACGAAACTGTCGACCCCCTTGCAAATTTAAACCGGAGGGAAACGACCAGGGCAGTCAATAGAGGCGGCAACTGACATGCATGCCAAACACATCGCACCGCCTGTACATCACAGAACAGAAAACGAAAATACCATATTTAATTGACACAGGAGCAGATGTATGTGTTTTTCCGTACCGGTTAATGAAACGAAAACTACATAAATCCGTATACAACCTGTACGCTGCGAATGGATCCCTTATACATACGTATGGTACCATCAATTTAAGCCTAGACCTTAATCTGAGGAGAACATTTGTATGGCGATTCATAATAGCCAATGTACAGAAGGCGATAATAGGTGCCGATTTTTTATCATTTTATGAATTGTTGCCAGATATCCGAAACAAAAAGCTGCGCGATGGTACAACAAATCTCACGGTAGGCGGACGAGTGAAATCAACAAAGGAAAGCGGAATCAGTACACTCAGCAGCAACAAAGAATATCTTAAATATTGCAAGAGTTTCCACGGATTTGTAAACCATCTGGTTTACCAAATTTTCTACGCCACGAAACTGAGCACCACATCCAAACCACCACCGGCCCACCAGTGTCCAGCAGACCAAGACGACTCGCACCGGACAAACTAGCGATCGCAAAGGACGAATTCAAAACCATGTGTCAGATGGGAATAGCACGGCCATCCAAGAGTGCCTGGTCCTCACCATTGCACTTAGTTGCAAAGATGAACGCAGAATGGCGACCATGCGGAGATTATAGAGCCCTTAACGCAAGGACGATACCCGACAAGTACCCGGTCCCACACATCGAGGATTTCTCACAGCAACTGTACGGACGGAATATTTTTTCAACAATTGATCTGGTTAGAGCCTATCACCAGATACCGATACTCGAAGAGGATATTCCAAAAACAGCCATTACGACGCCATTCGGACTCTTTGAATTCATGTATATGACATTTGGTTTAAGAAACGCAGCACAGACATTCCAAAGATTCATAGATGGAATACTACGGGACTTGGATTTCTGCTACGTGTACATAGATGATATTCTAGTGGCATCAAAGTCGTAAGAGGAACATACACAGCATCTCAGACAACTCTTTCAACGCTTAGATGAAAATGGGATCGTAATTAATTCCACGAAATGTAATCTGCTTTCTTGGATACATGGTATCAGGAGACGGAACGAGGCCACTAGAAGACAAGGTGAGAATAATTCAAGAATTTCCACTACCGCAAACGGCAAAGAAATTACGACAAGTGTTAGAGATGATAAATTATTATCGACGGTTCATCCCGAGAGCAGCAAGCACACAGGCACAGCTGAACGATCACAAACCGATAATATACGCTTTCTCACAAAAATTAGAGAAATGTTCCCCAAGGCAATTTCGCTACCTCGATTACATCGGGCAATTCTCCACCGATATTCAACACGTAAAAGGGAAAGAAAATATAGTTGCCGATACACTCAGCAGAATCAACCAAGTGACAACAGGAATAATCTTCGCAGAAATAGGAGACGATCAAGAAACAGACGAAGAACTGAAACATATGCTAAACGGAGAAGACTCAAGTCTCCAGCTAAAAAGAATCCATTTTCCAGAGTATAACACATACATTTATTGTGATATCTCAACTGACATAGCTCGACCATTCATAACGAGCAAATTCAGGAAGCAAGTTTTCGATAGCCTACACCGACTTTCACATCCTGGCGCAAGAGCTACAACCAAACTCTTAACGGAGAGATTCGTGTGCCAAAAGACGAAAATTACACGGCACAACGCACCGCCCTCTGGTAAATTCCAATTACCATCAGAAAAATTTGACCACGTGCACATCGACATCGTCGGCCCATTGAAAGAAGCCAACGAAAATAAATACATTCAAACATGTATTGATCGTTTCACCAGGTGGCCTGAAGCTATTCCAATGACAAACATCGAAGCAAGCACCGCAGCCAAATTATTTGTTACGCATTGGGTAGCCAGATACGGCACACCGCTAAGAATAACAACAGACCAAGGACGCCAATTTGAATCTCAACTATTCAAGGAACTGGAGAAAATCCTAGGTTGTACGTGAATCAAAACAACAGCATACCACCCGCAGGCAAACGGATTGGTGGAAAGATTTCACAGACAACTGAAAGCTACATTGATGTGTCACAACGACATGCCTTGGACCGACGCACTACCCATCGTTTTGCTGGGAATTCGAACAGCTTGGAAAGAGGACATCAAAGCAACAGCAGCAGAAATGGTTTACGGAGAAACACTGAGACTCCCTGGAGAGTTGCTATCAGCTAACCCAGAGAGGCCAAGAATAGAACCCGAAAATTACGCAACACAGCTCAAGAAGGTTATAAAGACAATCAAACCTACTCAAACGTCTGATCACAGCAAAACCAAACCATTCATATTCAAGGATTTAACGAAATCATCACACGTATTCGTCAGACTAGGTGTAAATCGAAAATCATTACAACCACCGTACGAAGTCATCGAATGGGGCAGGAACACGGTAGTTATAAAAAAAGACGAGCAGCCGATCACAGTGTCCACAGAAAGAATCAAACCAGCGTTCATGGAAAACGAGCCCGATAACATAAGCCAACCACCAAACGGTCAAGAAAAAACAAAAACAATCACAACACGTTCAGGAAGAACAGTCAAGAAGACAGTTCGGTTTCACCCCGAAAACTCTTCAAGTACCAGGAGGAGCCACCAACACCCATCTCACCGTTGCCACCAACACCACGGAGGACGCGACCGGCCAACGGTTGGTCCGAGTCGAGGTGCCGAGGAGGTTATACGCTGGTCTCGACCCACGGAACGTCCACTCCAAGGACCCGCGTAGGTTCGCGGTAAGAGCAAGCCACCGCCACGCGCCGACGAGTGACGCTATCAATAATGACGATATTTTCTAAGTAGTAATACGTGTATATACAGGGTGGACCATTTAATGTGTTTTCAGAAAATATCTCCGAAACAAGAAACTTTTAAAAAAAATGACCCAAACAAAAAATGATTGTATCGAAGGGGGCCATAATAACATAATATTGTTTTTTTCATAGATGGCGCTGTTGTCGCTAAATCGTGGTCAACTTAGTTTTTTTAAATGGAAACCCCTACTTTTTATTAAAAAATAAAATTCCTTGTTAAAAAATGAGAAGAATTCACTCAGCTCACTTTTTCGCCAGAGTGATAGCTGGAGCTGTAATCGCGAAAAGAAGTTGTTGCATTTGGACGCTTGCGTATCGAACTTCGCGCGCATATGTGTGTGTGTGTGTGTGTGTGCGCGCGCACCCGCGAACATGCGCGTCTAAAATCACCAATAATGTACGTTACATTAATTTGTTATTTTTGAAAAAGAATATGAAATCATCTCTAGAGCAGGTGCTCAAAATGATGGCCGTTCATCTCGAGACATTGTTTGGGTCATTTTTTTTAAAAGTTTCTTGTTTCGGAGATATTTTCTGAAAACACATTAAATGGTCCACCCTGTATATATATATGTAAATAAAAATAAATTAAGACAATTATCTTGTTTGGTTTGATCACGAATACAGCAACGAACCCACAACGACGTATCTATAATTAATTCTAATTCATGTTCCTTAAGACATTATATAAAATCTTATAATAGTTATTTAAAAGTTTATTTCAAAAATATACTAATTCTATTTTAAAAATATATTCTTATGCTTATATAAATTTTATACAAAATAATCTACGTATATTTGTTCACAACTAAATGAGGAATCTAGGGTATTACAAAAGAAAATATGGTATTACGTTATTTAATTGACCCAATAAAAAGAGTAAGCCATAGGGTGTCCCAATATTTAGAGATACGAACAATAATAATAGACATCAAAAGGAAAACTATATCTTTCCACTCTATATCATGTTTGATAGAAAATAAACAAAATAATTAATGCATTTCATTATTGCCCAAACCATTAACGCAGATTTAATTTAAATTTAATCGATTTAATTATTCACCGACCACAATTTTGTGTTATTTACTTTTAATGCACTCCATACAACTCAACAATTTTCAATTAATGTGCCCATATAACGTGCTTGAATAAAATTGTTTAATTATTTTAGCTAACAAAAACCTCACAAATGAATATAAACTCGAAGTGATGAAACCATTAACAATTGTGAATTAATTAAACTAGGTCTGGGGCAAAAATATTTATAGAATTAAACAAACTACGCTACTAAACTCCAATTTTAATTTGAAAGGATATTTATTCATGCAACAATTGATTAGATTAATAAAAGATACTTATCATGTATGATAAAAGTTAAGCAAATTTCTTAAATTAACCTAATCAGTAATTAGTTACGGCAGTGTAATTATTGAGTATAAGTAAGCAAGCAATTATCTACATTAATTAATCAATATGTTACAGCAATTTTATTTGGTTTGCTACTACCAGTTATTTATTCATTCGCTATTGAATTAAATTAGTATTAAAATTTTATATTTTACAATTATGGCCGAACTATGGGTCTGAATACTGTTAGCTATTCGTGCGTCATTGAATCATTCATATTCTTATTACCAGAATAAACCCAGTATTAAAAATTAAGTAAGAATTATTAATTTATAATAATAACAAACAGTATAGTTATTGTTTTATTTTTTGATTACATCATGCATTTATTGTATGATTTATTTAACGGAATTTAAAGAAAGAAAAAGCATAATTAAAAAAAGAAAGTTTAAGGTCAAGTTTACGGTGCCACAAATCACACGATTTGTTAGAAAGGGAAGAAACGTAGGTGATGTAAATAGGCCAAACATTGCAAGGCTGGGCAATGATTGAAATTTTAAAATAAGATACTGCAAGGTGATTTAAAAAAATTAAATTAATTTGTACAGCATTAAATTTTGTATAATTAAAGGATTGCATAAAAACAATATTTATATAAATTGACAAAAAATAAATATAAATAGCAATCATTAAACATTTCACTAGGTTCTATCACATTGGAAAATTAGTGCCCATCCAATACGCGTTATATACTTATATTTCGTTATTTTTATTTATTGATAACTGCTTATGAGAAACTTGAGTTAAAAATATTCAAAATAAATAATTCATTAAAACTTTTGTTTGTTATACCCAAGGGTATTATGTTTCGATGGAACAAACAACATAATATTTTTTCAAATCAAATTTTCTGTCAAAGTAAATGATTGTTGCTACCACTCGAGCTCACTACTATGAAATAAGAATTTGGCAGTTTTTAAAAATTTTATGACTTTGTAATATCATTATTGAGACACTCTTTAATTGCGAAGGCGTTTACTTTATAGTGAGTACATCTTGAATATAATGAAGAAAGAGATCCGATGAGCTTGTTTTACCGCTTTATTTAAAATTACACTATAAAACACTTTATGTTTGATAATGAAGATCTGTTAGTCGAAACTATAATCATGTGTAATTTTAAATAATGTGGTAAAACAAAGTCATCGTGTCTCCTTCTTTATTATTGAAACTGTCAGCATTACATTTATACTTTATAGACAAATTAGACGGCCTTTCTGCTCAGTTTTGCATGATTGCTCTTATAGTAAAAAGTATAGAAAATCATAAAACTTTAATTTAGCTTTTTTATGGCATACCATTTTTCTATTTAAATCTTTAATAAAAAATTAAGATAAGCACATTTATTTCTTACAGCAATATTTTCAACATAAAATTAGTTTTTTTGGTAATGATGCGTTATAAACTAAATTTAATGAAGTTATCTATTTTTTTTAACCAACTAATGAAAAAGCGCTACAATATTTCATACTATCAACTTAATTTTTTGGCATAATTATTATTTTTAAATAAAATATATACAAATTCTACTTCTTCCTAAGGACAAAGGAAAATAGACTTGAACAGGAAATAGATAACCATGAAAAATCACAGATTTTGCAGATGAAAATATAATAGTAGATTATACCACGAGTAATAATGATAGCTATTATTCCCGAGGAACATTTACGAACCGAGCCGCGTAAGCGGCGAGGGAGTAACATTCCGAGGTAATAATAGCCATTATTGCGAGTAGTATACTCTACTTTATCTATGACTAATTTATTAATTTGTTTTAACGAACAACTTTATTTTTCAATAACATTAACACTAGCAATGGTACAATTAATAAATTGAATTGGTCGAGATCTATCAATAGATTTGGAAGAGTTTTCAATACAAATATTTGGAATTTCGGTTGCTGAAGAGGAAGAAGATGCTTCATTACTATTTATCTGTTTAGCAATAGTATCTGCTGTAGTTGTCTTGTTTCTTATAGACTGATCAATGTAACTTTCAGCTACCTGTGTAGATCTCCAGCCCCCATGACGCTTTAATCCAGTTATATCGCCTCCTCCATCAATGTACAGAGTGGCAGATGATCTGCGATAACAATGGCCGGTATAAGTTTCAGGATTTGGCAATTTTAAATATTTGGCAATTTGTTTACCAATATCTGCAAATTTGTTTTTTCCTATACGTTGTATTGTACATTTTGATTTTTGATAATTTAGAAAGAATGAATTAATTTTTACATGTGACGGACGGAGATTGATGTATTTCTTTACAATATTGTAAAACGTACTGTTTATGGCGAATGTTCGTACAATTTTGGTTTTAGTCTTGGGTATTGTTATTAATAACTGTGTTTGATGATCTTTCACGTCTTCAATATTCATTTCATAAAGCTCGTTTGAGCGGCATGCACCCATAATTCCAATAATTAATATAACCTGAAGCAAATAAGAATATGAGTTTTGAATAGTCAGATTAAATTCGGTATATTTACCTTATGTAAAAGAAAAACTTTATCAGGAGCTTTGTCAATAAATGTTCTTATTTGTTTCGGGGTCAGAGTGGAAGACTTCTTTGGTTGAAATCCTTCTGATTTTCTTTTTAAAAATGCTCGTAGTTTGCAATATTTTTCCAGATCAACGTCATGATTTATTCTCAACATAGTTTTAATGATTGAAAAAAATGACCATAATGAAGAAGGTTTGTAATTTGCACTTAATTCAGCGAAATAGGCCAGCAGAACATGTTCGGAAAATGAGTTTGCTTTCTTTCGAAGACGCCATTCGTTGAAGGTTGCGTACGTTTTATTATAAATGGATTTCGATGTTTCCGGTATCAAGGTAGATGTTGTTGCTGCAGCTAGTTGTACAATTTCTGGAGGTGTACAAGTAAAAGACTCTTCATTTTCATCCATCTCATTAGAAATGCACAAACACTACACGCTTGACACTGACTGTTTTCAGTTTGTGTATTTTGTTTCCATGGTATTTAATTTGAGAAATTTTTTGATTGGAGTGCACGAGGGAATAATGACTATTAATCCCTCGTCATTATTCCCTAAGAGAATAATATATGGCATTATACTGCAAAAATCACAAGTATAATACATACATTATATATTAGTCGTAGATAAATTTTAATATTCATCAAAGTATTATATATTTTATATTTAATTTTTAGTATATATAATGTGTATTATTAACACTAGCGTCTGTTTATATACATCAGGGAATAATCTTTTTGCAAAATCATATCATTTTTTTTAATAAGTAGAATAAAATAACTATGTAATTAAATACTATTATACAATATTTCGAACCATTTCAATATCTGTCTAGCAAACCGTCTAGATAACATAACAGTTTTTTGGTACCTCCTTTCGAAAAACCGCTTTATTAACTTGAACTTGACCTTAGCCAGTTTCAATTTAAATCAAGAAAGTTTAAGGTGTTACCGCACTAGGTAGTATATAAGCGGCCCGACGAACGGTTGTCATACAGAATTCACTCAACCGTTAAAACATGGAATTCAAGGTATTACGTTAAATATATTATATATTATTTATATCACATTTATTAATTATATCAGATTAATAACTACTAATTAATTTTCAGTACGTCGCCTTCGCCGCCGTTTTGGCCGTAGCTCAAGCTGGACTTCTCCCAGCTGCTCCAGTTGCTTACTCTCACTCTCCAGTCGCTTACTCTCACTCTCCAGTGGCTTACGCTCATGCTCCAGTAGCATATGCCGCTCCAGTAGCTAAGGCTGTTGTCGCCCAACCAGAACCATACGATCCAAACCCCCAATACCAATTCAGTTATGGAGTAGATGACCATGTAACTGGCGACAGCAAAAGCCAAGAAGAGCACCGCAATGGTGATGCCGTTCAAGGAAGCTATTCTCTTATTGATGCCGATGGTTTCAAAAGGACGGTTGAGTACACTGCTGACCCAATCCATGGTTTCAACGCAGTCGTACATCGTCAACCACTCGCCGTTAAGACCGTCACCAAAGTAGCTGCCCCAGTTGCTTATGCTGCCCCAATCGCTAAAATTGCCTCCCCATTATCTTATGCCGCCCCCATTGCTAAAGTAGCAGCCTACTCAGCTCCAGCTTACTACCACCATTAATGTATCGTATTATTATTTATTTATTTATTTATTTTGAAATAAATTTATATAAACCCTTATCCATGAAGCATTTTCTTAACACTGGATAATGTCCTTCTAAGATCGAAAGTCATGTATTATTACTCTAAATGTATTTATATTTACAATAAATTGTAATATAAATCATTCAATTACAATTCAAATTTTAGTTTTTTCAGAAACCCTCATTTCTATTCGAATAAACACTTTTTAAGTATTAGTATGGTTTTGAATAAAATAAAAATTCTTATCTTTGGTTAAGCAATTTTAAAGCAAATTATTTGTTCTTTTTATTTTTAAAGACAAATTGGAAAAATCGAAAGTGGTTTTTGATTTTGACAATATTCCACCCACTAAAAAAATACTCACATTGCCAAAATCTTTTCTTTTTAGCTCTTTCTGACAGAGAGCATCCGGACATATGAACAAAAAGCACGCACACATATACAGAGATAAAAACATTTTTTTCTAAAAAAAAAAATCGTATGAACTTTATTTAGTAACGTTATAGGTTATATGGTACTAATGAGAGGCTAACTCTTGAACTGCGAGCTGAAAGATCTATTGTTCTGCCCTTAACCAATCACTTCACAATCAGTTCCACGTCCTTCATGAACCTGGTAACTTTCTTGGGGATGATATTGCTCACTTCTTCGTGGGATAATTGGTCCCTACCGAAGTGTGAAAGATGCTTGTGAGCAATCGCGACACAAGTAAGTATTTAGTAACGTAGTAAAAAGTTGAACAAAATGGCATGGTGTTATTTAAAAAAAAACTAGTTTATGTTTTTTATATTTATAGGCATTATTTTACTGAAATCATTTACTGTTTCTTTCTTATAGTTTCTTTTCATTATTACAACATTAGTATTAGGTTGATTCCAAATAAAAGCTTGTCACAGGGATGGATTTGTAAATTAAAAACTTGTTCTGTTCCATAATTAATTTATCAGTTTTCTGACATTAGTTTCGACAATCACTTGTCCTTTTCAATTTTATAATAATAATAAACTTTTATTTCACTATGACAAATTACATAATAGGGAATACGTACAGGTGAAAACGTCCAAATAGAAGATTATATTTACAGTAATTGTAAAATAGAATTATAATACCTAGGTTATAAACTACAAATTAAAGGAAACAGAAATTATTGCAATACATTATTTAATTTAGTAATCAATTCTTATTTAAACTAACTTCAACCTGTTGCATATAACTCTGCCATATTGTATAGTTCCAAGTCGCAGAATTATGTAAAAAAACGTCTTTTTCAATGTTGAAGTTCGTAATAATTTATACTAGACGGAAGATGGTTGAAAATTTTTAGAACGGAGTGATGGCATCCTTTTTCATATTGCAATAACTTGTGTTTGGGTAGTATATATGTTTGGCCATGTTTTGTGTTATACTAGACTTAGTATTAAATTTGCGCCTTACTTTAAGCATAATACAGATTTTTCTCTGCAGACAGAAGCTGTTTCCCCAGAACAAGAGGCCGAATCCTAAATGAGAATGCACATTGGCGTAGTAAAATAATTTTGTTTAAAGACAATGCATTTTGTCTTCTCATTATATAAACTCAGGTGGTTCTCTGAAATACAGTCATCAACTATTTCCATATATATTGTTCCCAGCTGTTCCAGATCATGAAGAGTATTGCTTTTAATAGCAACAGTACCATCGTCTGCGTAGTTTAAAATCTTGCTGTCTGGTACGTCGTTTACGAGGGTTGTCCGTAAATTAAGGTCAGCAACGAGCTACCGTTACGATGGAGCGAGCTAGATTAAATCTGACAACAGCACCTTGTTCCTTGCTTCCCCCTTCATTATTCTGGCTGGTTTCCACCTCGTTGCGACGCTTATTCTTGGTTTAGCATCCGATGACGATGGAAAGGAAAATCGACGCTCCCGCCAAGTGTAAATTGCGTGGTGTAAGGAGTCACCCTCTATTGAAATCCATCGCCAATTGATCGATGTGTATGGAGAAAAGTGTATGGACGTAAAAAATGTGCGGAAGTGGTGCAGGGAGTTCGCAGAAGATCGTATAAACGTACACTGCGAGGCCGGCCGAGGGCGTCCATCGGTTTTGGATGAGACAGTGACAAAAGTTGAGAAACTTCTGAGGATCGGCGTGTGACTGTGCGAGAGATTGCCGAACTGGTAGGGCACGTCTGTAAGACTACCGTGGACAAGATTTTGACGGATATTTTGAAGTACTGCAAGGTGTATGCCAGGTGGGTACCACGGATGCTCATCTCATCGCCAAACTCGGGTGGGAAATCTTTAACCATCGTCCATACAGCCCAGATTTGGCCCCTAGTGACTACCATTTGTTCCCCAACTTGAAACAACATTGGGGGAAACGAAATTCTCAAGCGACGAAGAGCTGAAGGCAGCTGTCGATATCTTCTTGCGCGAGTCGGCGGGAGAGTGGTACGTTGCGGTTATGAAAAAGTTGCCGGAGCGACTCCAAAAGTGTATTGATCGTAACGGGAACTACGTAGAAAAATCGCTAAAAGTCCAAGCTTTCAGAATCTGTACTTTGTTTTGCAATAAAATGATGTTTACTATGAGAAAAAAAAAATGGAGGCCTAAATTTACGGACAACCATCGTATATAAATGATGGACACAAGTGGAGTATGCTTCCCTGGGTAATATCACTGTTTATAATAAATTTTCCCCATTCAGCGACTGAACCCATATTATTGTACACATGTATGTAGTGAACCCTGTTTGTTAGATATGATCTAATGAGGTTGAATACAACCCCCATGAAACCGAAAGACGTTTGTGGTTAATACAATCATAAACGCGAGATTGATCCAAAAATATACTACAAGGAGTTTCATGGTTATCTAGAGCTGATTATACCTAGTTTGTAAATTCAAAAAGTGCTGTTTCGATTCCTCGTTCTTTTAAAATATCCATATTTGTATGCTGATAGCAGGTTAAATTTAATTAAAAACTTTAAGAAATGCGTGTACATCACACGTTCGATTATCTTAGAGATTGAGGGTAGTATACATACCAAGTATCCAGTAGGTCTGGATCCCCTTTTTTAAATATAGGAATTATTTTTAAAAGCTTGCATTGCTCAGGGAATATACCAGTTTCTAGTATAGTATTAACTATATGACATAGGGGCTGGGCTATATGCATAATATATTTTTTTCACAATTGACATGCATATTTCGTCTTACCTGCGCTTTTATTATTTGGCGTAGTGTTGACAATATTTATTAGTTCTTCGAATGTGGTTTCATGCAAGAAAATTGTGTGTTCATTGAGCGGTATATTAATTTTATCTGCATTGTTGTTGACTTTTACATTGACTAGACTAGATATTAAATCTAGACTGGGAAAAGTGTAAGCGTTTAGTTGAGTGTCTGTCTGTATGCCATTGCTCAGACAGACACATTATATGACAATCTATTTCCTCTACTAAGGCACACAGGCCTAGATAAGATGTAGATAATCATTTTATATTTTGGGGAAGGCATTTGAAAATATTCCGATTGTTTCTTATTTTTGAAGAAAAATCTGTTTATGAAAGTATTTTTCGGCCAGAAGTTCTCGTTGATTACGAGGTCTTCCGCTGCAATAGGAAGTCACCGGCTTTAGATAGGTATGACTTTAATTTATCACAATCCACATCTTTATGGAGGCGAGATACAAAAATCCACTTCCGCGTTATCACGTCTGCTACTGGAAAATCCTCGTTACAGCTGCTACCATTGAGTCGGTAAGAATCCGGTTTACTGTTTCTTCTGAGCGAAGCTACTGTAGCCCAGTCCTTGTTTACATTTCCTTTGTTGGGTTCAGCGGCTTCCTCGGTTTCCTTTTGTTTGGAGTGAATTCCATTTCGCTGCTCGATGTTTTTGTTTATAGTTGATTAGTCATCTTCAACCTTGTTCTTAGGTTTAATATTTGTATTAGTTGATTCAATACCAATCGATCCCCCTGGAGCCAAATTTTCACTAGTTTTTGGATTTCTTGATTGAATTTGCGAGCGGTGTCTTTTTCCGTTGGTTTATGGCGTTGCTATTATTGTTGCTTTTATGGTGTTTAAACTATCCGTTAATTGTTTATTGTTTATTTATCCTGATTGAAAATGTGATGTTTTTGAAGATATACATGTTTAGAGAGCTCTACGATCTCCTTCTTCATTGCAACTAGGACTTGTAGTGAACATTTTTGGATTCCAATTTTTTCACACTTGTAGCATGCTGATAAGCCGTATGTATCCTCTGATTTCGCTCAGTTACGGTGGAAGACACGGTCGCAGATATAACACAATAACTCATCACGTTCTATGACATCATTGCATGCTGAGCAAAGTTTGTAATCACTAGATACACTTGCATTTAATCGAAATTTGTAGAGCTAACGAACCTTTCCGTCCATCTTGAACATTTAAAAAAAATTATATTATGACAATAAAGATATTTTTTTGTAAAAAAATGAAATAGTTCAGAGAATCTTTTTACTTCAATTTATATCTTTAATAAATATCACCGAATACTATGATTGGAATATTTTGGTGAATTACTCCAATTTTAAGAAATGCTGCATTATATTTTTGACTATTCCAGTCAAATCTTTTTAAAGGTGATAAAATAAGAGACTATTAAATTATTGAAGGCATTTTATTTGAAAATCTATACTAAAACATTATTCTAAAATCGTTATCTCTTATTTTGAGCTTCCTTTATAACTCTAAAACATTCCTCAGCTCCATTTGAAATAGATTAACTAATACATTAAAACAATGGAATAAAAACAAAATCTAGAATTAGCATAATTAAAAGGTTTACACATAATAAACAGCAAACAAATGTTATTGAAAATGGTAGTAAAATCTGACAAATGATATCTTTATTAATTGGCAAGTAATAAATAAATTTATATCATCATATCTTTAAATCTGAAAATTTAGTGTCAACTTTTATAAATAGTAGCCTCAGGCAGAAAGACCTCAGGTCTATAGTCTAGACGGACTAAGACCATCCATTTGTATTGTATTCATATTTATTGTTATGATGTATTATATTTTGTCCAAATAAAGATTATTGTATATATAGTAGCCTAAGTATTATTTTTTGACGTTTTATATAAGAAAGAATTGTAAGATATAGAGATAAAAACCGTTCAGGCATCCTGTTAAAGGAATTGACTAAGAATCGTCAAAAAATATAAATTAAACTCGACTAGTTACTAAGGTTAGTCTATATAGTAATAAAACTTAGATATCCTTTTAGAATTACTTTAAAATATATTCCGAGTAAATATTTTGTAATTAACCATAATGTAAAATTGTACCACAAATCAAGGACGCCACTTTGATGTTTGAATTATTAATATTTGCCATTATAAATAAATAGTTAGGTGAAAGAAAGTTATATTTCACATTAAATTCTAAGTTGATAGTAATTATTAATCATAAATTACTTTACTGGAATGAACTATGTTCTTCGTTTTGTTTTTCCTGAGAAGTTTGACGCTCTTCGGGAATATGATCGTAGTTGTAGTAAGACATTATTTTAAATAATTAAATCAATTACAATTTTATTATAGATTTATCATTTTTGGTGATATGTATTGCCTTAACATTCACTACTTAATAATTTGCAATCTACCACAATAATGAAGTAACTGTTTCAATTATACCAATTGTTCTAGATTTGCAAAAATTTTTGTGACTGGCGATAATTAAAAAAAATCATTAGCGGCAATTACAGTAATAGTAATAAGAAAATATTAATTAAAAAATCCATTATCAACAACAGGTACGCACCGGTTTCGATCCATTTGGGTTACACCATTACAGTGCAGTTGAATACTTTTTATAAAATTAGTATTGTAATTCAATGTAAAAGTATAATAAACTTACTTCTAACTGAACTAAACTAGGAACCTAGTTCATAAGTTTTAGTATAAACATTTTTATTTTAAATTTTCTTATTACTAACATATTGTCGTTCCATAAAGCGCAACACTACTTAAATATATTTCGCATTTACAAAATATTGTTTAATTGAATTCAAATAGCGTAAAAAGGTCGGCGGGTGTAACTTATGCAATAATTAGTAGGTTCGACGAATTTCCGTAATCCAGGACTGTTTGACAGACCGTAAATGTACCTAAGCAAACAAAACTTAATAGCGGGGCTAAAGTGGGTTCGACCCACTCTAAAAAATATTTTCTTGTGGAATTTATAAGCAACTAATGGTATTACATAGATACACCATTCCCACAATATTAATTGAGGTTTGCAACTTGATTGAATAATACACTGTTCAAGATAATAAATCAGAGTGCAGAGAATCATTATTTTCTTAATCTAAATGGCTTTGTATTATTACACAGATATTATTGTTATCTACTTTCAAGCAAGATATAAAATATAAATATTACAAATAATACTTGGATGCGGTTGCTTTGAATACCACATGGTGTTCAGCCCTATTAATTATTTATAACATAATGAACTTTATTCGTATTTAAACCCTTTTTAAAATTTTCTCGTGTATATGCTAATTTATATATCTAATTTATATAGTGATAGTTTTAATTAAATAATCTTTTTGTTATGTATCAGAATGACTTGTGAAAATTACCACTTATACCGTATCAAGACATATCATAGGGAATTTCAATGTAAAATTTTCAATTGCAGTTTGTATCTCTATTATTAAAAGAAAATGATCAGAATAAAATTGGAATAATTTCTTTACGTGCTAAAGTTATTTTGGATATTTTGTTTTTGTTTCATCTTTAGTTTTATTCGAAATATAGCTTTAAAATATTCGATAATAAAATTCTCAAAATAGTAGTTGCTGTAAAAAGTCAGTATTTGTCATCTAAAATGATCAATAAATTAATAATTCAATTCAAAATTAGTGCTTAAGCCACAATAGAAAAAGTTCAGATCATCAAATTGAGTTTTGGGGAAGACTTTTCGTATGCTATTTGCGACATACCTGGAATAAATTTTGAAACCCGTCCAGTGCCTTGGCAATCGACAATTATTAGAATTGATAAGACATTTGAGAATAATCGTTGTCTAAACATATTTTTAGGAATAAAAGGAGAAAATCTGAAGAAACTGCAAAAAATGTATTGACAAGGATAACTGCAAATCCAACATTAAGTGCAAAGATAAATAAATAAACAAAAATAGCTTCAGAATATGGTGACGGCAAGTCTACCATTCATCGAATTTTAAAAGCTTCTACTTACCGACCCTATAAAAGCCAAAATCATCAAGAACTGCTAGCAAGTTGATCTTGATTCAAGATCTAAATTTTGTGAAATTAAAATGAAAAATATATTTTGCGAAATTGAAATACTAAGACGACTCAATTTAATTCCTCTATGTAACATCACAACTAAAAATTAGCTTCATCTTCGGATATTTGACTGAATGTTCTAGAATTACTTCCAGGATTTGGAGAATAAAAATAATTGTAATTTCTTGTTAAGTATATTTGCAAATTTATCTAGAAATGCAAAAAAAGTATTTTGCGAAAACATACTCTTATTGCCATCATATTACTTTCCCTGTAGTTTTAATTTTATATTTCTTGAAAATTATTTATTAACTATTAATAAACATCACTCTTATTCAATAAGTAACCAATTCCGATGAAGTACATATAACTAAAATCTAATTTAAGCTTTATTTAAAAACATCATTTAATTTTAAAAATACTATAGTACATTTACTTGACCTTAGCCACAGCGTACGGCGCGCAATTGATAAAAAAATGGCGTGTACTCTCTGAGCCCTCCATGTCGGACCATCAAACGATCGCGTTCGATATGAAAGCTGGGAGTACGGAAATAGCAGAGTGCAGAGTGCCACGAAAAACGGACTGGACATTATATAACGAATGTCTATTGTCCGAGCTTCAAGGCCTCCACATACAACATCGCTACCATAGAGGAATTAGAACAAGCCTCACTACACCTAAGCGATACCATTGTAGCAGCCTATGAGAAAAGCTGCCCGGTAAAGAAGGTAAACTTCTCGAGAAACGTTCCTTGGTGGAACAAGGAATTGGATCGACTCAGGACTTCCGCCCGGAAATCCTTCAACAGAGCCAAGAAAACAGGCAACTAGTCAGCCTACAGACAGGCTCTGACTGAATTCAATAAGCAACTGAGGGAGTCTAAACGAAAGGCCTGGAAGGCCTACTGTGAGGGGATCGACAATCTGACCCCAGCAAATAGACTCCGGAAGGTCCTATCAAAGGACCATACCAATGCGGTCGGCATCTTAAAACGAACTGACGGCAGTTATACCAAAGACCAACAGGAAAGTTTAGAGCTACTCCTAGGTACTCACTTTCCGGGATCAAAAGTAGTGACTAAAAACACAATTGCGGCTAGTTCCGGCTCAGTGGCTCACTGTTCCAACCGCGACAGCCGCTGCTTAGCGGGGAAAATATTCACGCTCAGCAAAATAACTTGGGCCATAAACAGCTTCAGGCAATATAAATCCCCAGGAATGGAGGGTATCTTCCCCGCGCTACTACAACGCGGCTTGGATACAATTGCTCCAGGACTCAGGGAGATATATAAAGCAAGTTATGCACTAGGGTATATACCCCGGTAGTGGAGGGAGGCAAAAGTGGTATTTATACCTAAAGTGGGCAATAGGCCTCTAGATGAACCTAAATCATATCGACCCATCAGCCTAACCTCTTTTCTCCTAAAGGCTATGGAGAAAATAATCGACGAGCACATAAAAGGTGACTCACTTATAAGAACACTCCTAAATGCCAAGCAATTCGCATTTCAAGCTGGCAAATCCACCGTCGATACATCACCTCGTCAAAGAGGCAGAACGAGCAATCCTATACAAGGAAATAGCAATCGGAATATTTGTAGACATAGAGGGGGCCTTTGACAACACCTCATTTTCTGCAATAAAACGAGCGGCTATAAATAAAGGACTATATCCTTTCACGATAAGATAGGTGGAGGCAATGCTTCAAAGCCGATTAGTAACGGCTTCTCTAGCAGGATCCACAGTATCTATGACTGTAACAAAGGGGTGTCCTCAGGGGGGAGTTTTGTCCCCCACACTATGGTCAATAGTGGTGGATGGACTCCTGGATGAACTGCATGGAAAGGGCTTTATAACCCAAGGCTATGCAGATGACATCGCCGTAATAATCAGGGGCAAGTATGAAGGCATTCTTACAATCCTAATGCAAAAAGCACTGAATAGCATCAATAACTGGTGTGTTCGGGAAGGACTAAGTATCAACCCGAATAAAACGATCATAGTTCCATTCACGCGTAGAAGGAAGCTGCACATAAAGGCTCCCTCGCTGAATGGAATAGAGATAAATCTCTCCAACGAAGTAAAGTTCCTTATTTGGCATCTGAGGGTATAATATTAATCTAGAACTCTCTATACGTAAAACTATTGAAAATCCGTTCTCAGATAGAAGAAATCTCTGGAAAAAAAACTTCTATTAATTTTGCTGCCAACTCATAGTTAAGGTTCAGTAATGTGTCCATTATATTATTTTCACAGCACTTATCTTGAAAATCCTATGTCATACAAAAAAGTATTTTAATATATAAATTTAAAAAAAATATATTTGATCTGACTATATTTTTTGTTGAAATACAAAATATGATTTTTCTTTCTAAAAAAAAACAAAATATTTCAAAATATTTATGAAATTTTAGTTTAATCAAAAATTGTTCAGATTTTTTATAACCTATGACTTACTTCCCGCTTCCAGTGTATTCTTGAGCTTTACTAACCAGACAAAATTAACTTAGGTTTCATTTAATTAATATTTAGTGGTTCTTAAGATATAATAATAATATATAAATATATAGTTTTTAAATATTAAAAATTGTTTAAAATAATAAGTACATACAATATAGTACAGTCACAAATAAAGCGTAAACTGTTTCGAGCTTTATTTTACATTTGCAACTTTTTTACGTGTATTCGATTTTTTCAAATAGAAATTAAAGAGTCCATTGCAATTATTGGAAATATTTCTGTGTATGTTGATAGACACATTACCTTTTTAAGTAATAAGTTATCTTTCGAAGGCATATCAATAAGTTTCAGTTCCAGATCCACGTGAACGGTGTAAACCTTTCTTCATATTTGTCTATTGTATATTTTATTTAGACAGCAGTTATTAAAAATTTTAGTAAACAATTTAGGATTAGAAGATTTATAATAAATTTTTGGGAAAAGAAGTGCAAAGACAAAACATTAATTAAAGTGGAATAGATACGTAGTAATTACTCCTAATTAGTATATTAGAAATTAATGCAACCTTAATATAATTATAAGAATTTTCACTATTCCATATCTTGATATTCATCACATTTTTCTTTTAAAACGAAAGTTACCAAAGATTGATATATTTAGCACGATTACTAGACTTCTTTGAATCATATTTGTTCTTGAAATAGTAAATTAAATTAATTAAGTTATTTACAAATAATTGTAAATAATTAAAAAAATATATATTGTAAAATATCTTCTTCGTCTGCCAAGGTTAATAAAAGTCATAGAGATTTGAGATTAAGGGATAAAGGAACACAGAACCGAATAGGACATGGATAACCATAAAAATCACAAATTAATAACATATATTACATTTTAATATTTCACTGTGATATAAGCGAACATTTAATAAATATATTTTTTCTACTAAAACTGTATTGTCAGTGTAAGTTGTTATTAAATTCATCCCAATAAAAACACTGGTTGAAGACACATAATTTAATTTTCAAATTGGGTTTATTAGATAATGCACATATTTTAATTGTACATTAATATTTCATTTTAATAATAAATTTTAATATAGAATTTTCAGATGGAAGCATAAATTGTAGTATTCTTTAAAATATTATATATTTTTTTATTTTTTAGTATATATAATGTTTATTATTAACATTAGCTTCTACCTATATACATCAGGGAATAATATGTTTGCTAAGTCATGGCATATTTCTTAACAAGTAGAACAAAATAACTATGTAATTAAATACTATAATAAAATGTTTCGAACCGTATCCATATCTGTCTAGCAAACCGTCTAGATAACGTAACAGTTTATCTCCTTTCTAAAAACCATTTTATTGACTTGAACTTGGCCTTAGCCGGCTTCAATTTAAATCAAGAAAGTTTAAGGTGTTACCGCACTAGGTAGTATATAAGCGGCCCGACGGACGGTTATCATACAGAACTCACTCAACCGTTAAAACATGGCTTTCAAGGTATTACGTTAAATAATTTATGAATTATTTATATAACTGTATTATTTATATCAGGTTTATAATTGATAATTAATTTTCAGTACGTCGCCTTCGCCGCCGTTTTGGCAGTAGCTCAAGCTGGACTTCTCCCAGCTGCTCCAGTTGCTTACTCTCACTCTCCAGTCGCTTACTCTCACGCTCCAGTAGCATACGCTCATGCTCCAGTAGCTAAGGCTCTTGTTGCTCAACCAGAACCATACGATCCAAACCCCCAGTACCAATTCGGCTATGGAGTAGATGATCACGTAACTGGTGACAGCAAGAGCCAACAAGAGCACCGCAATGGTGATGCCGTTCAAGGAAGCTATTCTCTTATTGATGCCGATGGTTTCAAAAGGACGGTTGAGTACACCGCTGATCCAGTCCATGGTTTCAACGCAGTCGTACATCGTGAACCACTCGCCGTTAAGACCGTCACCAAAGTAGCTGCCCCAGTTGCTTATGCTGCCCCAATCGCTAAAATCGCCGCTCCATTATCTTACGCCGCTCCCGCTTACTCAGCTCCAGCTTACTACCACCATTAAGTTTATCATATTATTTATTTATTTATTTATTTTGAAATAAATTGATATAAACTCGTAACCATGAAGCATTTACTTATTTTAAATGTCATTATATGGTAGTTCACTTTAGTAAAATAAAATTATTTATACCGCATTTTATTGTGGATTATAACTTTAATACTAAGTTCTGGGTAAAAGCTCCTATCATCCCAAATAAAAGGGTGTCTGTTTTGGGTAAAATCAGGATATGCCTTAACATTATTATAATTTGAATCATCAGATAGATATAAATACCTAAAATTTATTTATTAATTAATTTGTTTACGATTCAGCAAAATAAATTTACAAAAAATACTTCAAATATTAATACATTAAAATATTTATAATAACAATACATGAGAAACAATTGAAACAATAATAATATACGTATTATAAAGTTAATACAAAGAAAGATAAAAAGGTCCAAAAATAACAAAGTAATTACAATATTAATTTAAGACATCATCATACTTAGAGAAGTTAATATATTTTAAGTTACGCCTGAATCTGGCATATGATGTTTCGAATACCATAAGGTTAGGTGGAACCCATAACAAATTGCCTAATCTTATGATTAATAAGTGTTCTAAAACTAATTTAAAATTGATTCCATTAATTGGCGTAAGAAGGTGTTAAATATATCAATTTTATGTTAAATGTTATGATATGGTTTTATCATCGTGTTTAGTGGAGAATTAAAGTTTACATTTCTGACTTCTATTCTACAGAAAAGGTATGGTGTTTCTACTAACCAATCTAGTAGTAGTTTCTTTGTGCTAATAAGTTAGGATCATTTATAACACTATGAACACTTAGATATAAAAATTGTGTTGATATTATTTTGCATCTCGAAACTAATGATTTTAAATTAAACATAGACAACATATGGGATTATATAACAGATTCAGCAGGGTAATGTGAATAGATTTTAAAATAATGAAATCTAAGAAAAATATTTACTGATTTAATATGAAGGCGACCACACTAGAGTATTTTAATTTTGAACGAATGTACTATACATATAACGATATAATTACATTAATATCCTTAAACCGTTCACTTAGGCGACGTATAAAGCCAATCATTTTCATCGACTCTTTAATTATTTTGCTATGGTGTGAAATGAATGTTGTCAAACAATACCTCAAGATCCCTAATTCGTCAACATTATTTAAAAAAGTGTCATCTAAAGTATAATTTAAACGAATAGTGTCTACTATGCGGAAGAAGGACATACATTTATACTTTGAAATATTTAACTTTAGGTCATTGGCTTTACTCCAGTTTTGTATTTATAATAAATCGTTTTGTAATACAGCGCAATCATCATCTGCATATATAAGAATTGGAGACTGTATATCAACTACGAAGTCATTAATAAACATTATGAACAGTAGGAGGCCTAAATTGGAGCCTTGAGGGACATCATTGATGGAACAAAATTTATTAAACCTATTGTTTAGATATTCCACATATTGATACCTCTCTGATAGGTAAGAGCTTATTAGATTAATCATGTTATCACTAAATCCTCAAACTCGAAACTGACGTAAAGAACGGTGTGGTTTAATAGAGTCAAAGGCCTTGATGAAATCTGTGTAAATATTTATTTATTTATTTAATCTTTCGTCTTCTTTCTTAGAAAAATGCATTTAAAAACAAATTAACTACAAAAATATACATAAAATTTTGGTCGAAAGAAGCACGGGCGGAGTTCACAATGACAAATTATGTTCTTCCACTCAAACCCTTGTTACACCATGATGTTGGAGGCGGCTATCCAAGTCCACATCCGGAAGCTTTTATCTTGCTCTTAGTATCACCTTTTTTATCCACTTTTTAAGAGGAACTTTTGGCAGTTAATGTCAGCAGTATATATAATAACATCAACTTGTCTACGCTGATAGAGGTGCCGAGATATAAATTTAGTGAAATTTCCCAATTTAGTAGCGGTGGACCTGACTCATAAAGTCATATTGTTTTGTTAATATTTTTTAATAGAGTTAATCTTACTAGGAAGTATAGTTTCAAAAATTTTGGCAAAGTTATTTATTATAGAAATTGGACGATAATTAGTGATGATCTGTTTATTTCCTGACTTTAAAACAGGAGTAATTGGTGAAGTTTTCTAAATAATTATAAAATTCGCTGTTTAGAGTATCAAATTAAAAATATGACTAAATGGTTTTAGTAAAGCTGAAATACAATCTCGCACCAAGAATGAAGGAATGCAAAGTTGTTACTTAGTTTTTTTAGACGCCATCAATATATCAATGTCATTTATAATGTCAATATTAATAGTTTCACTTTGGTTGAATACTAAATCATTTATAAAAGATGTTGACGAATTTGACTATAAAAAGAATACAAATATTTTCCAAAATTCTCAATTATGTCGGAAGGATCAATAGTTGTGCCACCAAAATGAATTGAGCCAGGGATTCGTGATTGAAATTTTTTCGAGTTCACATAATTCCAAAAATTTTTGGGTTCGTTTCTTATTAACTGCTCAGCACGTAGAACAAAGTTTTCTTAGCCCCTTTTAATAGTATTTCGAATTTCTATGCGCAGGTTTTTCACTCAAATTTTGTAAATATTAAGTTGTATAACTTGTTTTAGTTTTAATTAGCTGTATGTTTTCGTAGCTAAACCAACAAGGATATTTATATGAATTTGATTTAGGCGTTAGTAAAAATTCACACTCTTTGAAAATTAAATCAAGCGTAAGTTAAAGTGCTACACATGATGTTTCCGTATTAGTACTACAAGTAACATTTGTCCAATTATAATTAAGTATTTTTACATAGAGCGAACTAAAATTTGCTTTAAGAAAATTATATTTGTGACATTATGCACAACGTCCATATTAATATAAGATTTAGAGACAATGTCAATTGAAAATATCAGAGGTGGATGATGAAGATCAACTTTTGTGAGAAGCAATTCAGAATCAAATTTACATTTAATATTATTTGTGGTTAACAACAAGTTAAATTATCAAGAATTATAAAGTTAATTAATTCTGAAATTTTACTATGATATGTTTGGTCATCTATGGAGTTCACTGTTTAAATTCAACTCTGGTTGCATTTTTTCGCTAGATTTGAAGAGAGGTGCGGTCGGTTTTGAATATTATTTTCTTAAAATTTTCATTGCTGTTTTAATCTGAATTGCGTAGAATAATCCTTCTATCTTTAACAGAATGTAGAACCGCCTTAATAGGGCTACATTTTCCAGAAATTTTCTTTCCTAATGTAATAGTGTGTTCCGGCAATATAGATCCATTTGATATTGATGAAAAGATATTTTGCACGACTACATTTTCCCAATCATATTGTTCAGGAACGTTGTAACAATAAATGTTATTAGCAGGCTTCTTTCTACTATTTCATCAGATATAAAATTCATGTTCATGCCACATTTTGTATCAGCTTTTAACTTTAATATATCGTTGCGTAACTCGGCATTTTCTTTTTCGAGAGCAGCGACTTTCTCATTTACAGTGTCCACTTTTGTTGTGAAGTCAAAGAAGAAGCCCCGAAATTCTTTATTAAATTCATCAAATATTACTTCTATTAAGCTGTCGAGATCCGTTATAGTTTCTTTGGACGCGGTTACTGTAGGGATTGTATCACTAGTGCCTACTTAATATGAGATGCTGCAGAACCATTTCTTTTTATTATCCTCGTCCTGATAAAGTTTTAACTCGACGTCACTTAATTTTGCGCAACTTGCATAGTCGTAATTATTGATAAGGGCTTGAAGGAAGAGCAGTTTCTATATTTGGTATTAAAATACCAAATAGCGAAAATGATTCAAGTCCATTTGACCCAATCATTGTATATTATTGTATAGTATATTATTGTATATGTATGAATGGTCAATAAATGATTTATTATTATTATTATTATTATTATAATTCGCCCCACTCCAAAAGGAGTGGTTGAACATTGAAGTAAAGCCTATTATCACAGCACCATCTATGTATGTTGTCTTGTAAATATTTGGCGTCAGATTTATCTTTAACCGAAAGAAATAACTTCAGATCATTAGCAAACAGAAAAAAACTCAGAACTTTTAATATATAGATTAATATAGTTTATAAATAACAAAAAAAAGGACTGGCCCAGAATCTGAACCTTAAGAAACACCTGATGTATGTATTGCCTTTGAAATGAAGTTATTAATATTCATGAGTTGCAGCCCGTCAACCTGGAAACTACTAATTCAGCTGAAACCCACACGACGTAATTTATTTATCAAAATTTAATGAGATATTTGGCCAAAGGTGTTCGAAAAGTCTATATTCAACATCTGTTTAAAAACTACTTTGAAAGGTCTTCGAAATGTAAGATTCGTATATACGTTAATCAGATATAGTTGACTTTCCTCTACTAATACTATGTTGTTCTTTGCAAATAATGTTACTGCAATAAAATAGCAGCTGCACTGACATTAATTTATCAAATAATTTAGGGATAACCAACTGCATTGCAATCCCTCTATAATTTGAGACCCTCCCTGCTACCATTTTTATAAAATGGTGTGATAAAACTTTCTTTCAAAAACGAAGGAAGTGTGCTGGATTTGATAGATGCATTACATACAATTCAATCAGATACACAAAGAGTAAATACATTTTTTTATAAAAAGCAGGTATTCAAACTGGACCAGGATTAAATGAGCCCCCAAATAACCTTGCGCTGTGATAAATGCTTAAATTGATTTTTATAATATGAGTAGCATATAGTTGTTCGCCTAGTATTTCGCACTCCGAACGAAGACGTTAAAATGTTCGTAATCATAAAGATTGTCGCTTGATTTATATTTTAAATGCGCTTCTTTTTTCATTTTAATAATCTTAATTAGTACATTATTGAACCATTTCGGGATGGAAGATGATTTAATAAGTTTGACGGGAATATATTGTTATAATACCGTATCTACAAACAGGATAAAATTTGTCAACAATAACATTAAGATCATTATTAACAAGATAACAAGATTTTCATCACAATTAATACCTGAAAGTTTCCTATTAATTTCAACAATGTTAGGAGGTTTAAAATTATATACAGGTAGCCCTCGGTTTACGACGGGGTTCCGTTCCTAAAAAAACCGGCGTAAACCGAATCGGCTTAAATTGAACCCAATTATAATGGGAGGTATGGAGTTAGGTTTCATCTCATAAATAATAGGATTATGCAGGTATAACATTTTTATAAAGTGTAATTTCACAGGGGTATTATTATTTCTGATCGAGTGTTAACTGCTTAGATTTTCGTTTTCTTCCTTTAAGAAATTCAGAATATGGTCGAATTGATGCGATAACACTCCTCTTTACGTTCGCACAGAGTTCATCAGTGATGGTTACTATGGTTGAAAGAATACGCTCGAGATCGGCCGTTTTTATAACTCTCAGAGGTTCTTCGTCTTCTTTCTCCTCCTCTGGATGTTGACGGCTTAATTCGGTGGGTATTCTAATTTAGATTAACTTTTATACTCCTTTGAGACTGGCGAGCAATTGCCGAAACACGTGTCAGGAAACTGATAGTAAATATATGAAACAAAACAAGTGTGTTATTTCTAATTCCTATCCAGTGATTTCTAATTCCTCGTTGGAGAGCGGCTGGTCGTGGCTCTCTAAAACTTCTTTCACATCTTCAGCAGTCAGCAGTCAACATTGTCTAATCCTACCTCTCGAGTAAGCGTGGATATGTCTTCAACAACATTACCCACATGCTCTAATTCTTCGACATCGTGCATAAATTTTGGTAGAAGTTTACGCCACACTCCATTTAAACATTTTACTGACACTTCATCCCAAGCTGCCTTGATGTTGTAAATACCTTTCAAAATATCATAGGACCGCCAATAGTCTTTAATTGTTTTTTCTGTAGAGTCTAAGACCCTCACCATTTCCATGAAGCTAGTGAGGAGGTAATAGGATTTAAAATCTTTACAAAAGCGAAGCACGGTTGGACAAAAATAATCTGTTATCAATTTTTAAAAACTTCTCATATGACCCAAGCATTCTTGTTCCATTTCCAATGGCAACATCTCCTTTTAGCCCCTTGAAAGCACGTGTTATTTGCGAATGGTACACCAACATTGGTTTAAGATTCAAAGTTCTAGAAACATTTCCACCCAACAAAAGAATGTGTCTACCTTTTACAGCTTTAGAACCTGGGAAATGAAGGTACGTGATGGCAATTTTTCCAGCAAAGCCCAGTTTAATCACAAGTAATACCATGTAAGTGATGGCAATTTACTCGAATAAATTTTGTTTTTGCATGAAAGTTTGTTGCTTAGCGATTTTAATGAGAGCAACTGTCACGAAAAATCACGAGCCGCCAGGCGAGTGATTTTTTCTATCAGTTGCTCGAATAAAAATCGCGATTAAGCAACAAACTTGAATGCGCTAAAAACAAAATTTATTCCGATTTAATTGTCATCACGAATGGTATTTGGAAAGACTATTCCACGACTTGAAACGAATATCGGTGAATGGTTCAATGTTTATATTAAAATTTTTATGATATATCTCCTGCAGTATTTTGGTCGAAAAATTCGACATTGATTAAATAACACCTCCCTTATAATCATTTGCATTTACCTTCTTTATATTATACGCTCAGTCATCATAATCGCGGCAAGAGTTTCCATTGAAGTTTTGCTAACAACTGGTAGTTTTTATCGGCGCAGATTTCTTCAAATCGTTTCCAAACACACGATCTCGTTTAAGTTTGATTTTTTGGTGCAGAACTTGTCACCGTCGCATTTATTATGGATGATGAAGTGTTACCAAACCTTTCGATTTTATAACCTACTTGCAACTGACATACGTAGAAACAACGTTTTTCGCTTTTTTTATCAAGGCTAATTCAATTCATTTGTCGGGAAATAGCTAACTTCAGGTTATTCAGGTGAATAAACAGCAACTTGGTGTTTATTCACTTATAAATTGACGTGATTGGCTAAAAAATATCACATGCCTCATTTTCATTGGCTACATGCAATAGGAGTGGAATAGTCACAAGTAAAATAACAAGACCTCCCGTTTTTATCGGAAAATCATATGCACGAAAAATGTGTTGCTTAGCAATATCCCGAATCCTGTTGACAATATTAAAAACCCGAGTGCGAAGCACGAGGGTTTTTATTGTCAACAGGATGAGGGATTTTGCTTAAAAGAAACACATTTTGAGTGCATGCCATTTTCCGATTAAAAACGAGAGGTCGAGTTATTTTTGGTAAGACAAATTCCAGAATAATAGATTGTTATATGAAATTTATTTAAAAAAAAATACAATTGAATATTGAATCGTTAATGTTACTAATACAAAAAAATAACATACCGAATTATTCCGAGTATTAGTTGGTATATTAATTTTAATAATTGCTTCAATTTCCTTTGATTTTAAACTACCGAAACGTTTCATTATTCGAAAGAAATGAATGCACGTCCGATATTCGATTGTACTGTCACTTTTGACAAATGCGAACCAACGACACCTACAATTACCCTACCGGGATTTTATCACCGTACAGGGATTTTATCGATTTTTTTTATCACTTCTTCGTTTTTGTTTTATCGAGATAAACAAAGCTGCTGTAATTTAAAGTGCCACCATATTGCTTCTAACCTTGAATTTGACACATGAGGGAATTTGTCGACATTAAAAAAGAGGCCAAAGGATAATTACCATGTTCTACATAGTCTTGAAACACTTTTGGAAAAGCAGCCGCTGCATCAACATAGGCACTTGCCGCCTCACAACATAGTTTGACACTAAGACACTAACTTTTGCTTCCCAAAAATGTTTATTCGCTTCCCTCTGGCTTTCTAAGATCTTTAAAAAATGTCTTTGCTTTCTCATTTATAACAGCCCGAGTCAAAGGAATGTGTTTTTTCTCTTTTTTCAAAAATTACTTCTTTTCTAACAGACTTATGTGTTACATTTATCGCCGTAGATTATTGTTGCGCAGACACTTTTCTTCTCTGTGCATTTTGCATGATGGTAGTAACCGTCGATGGAGCTAAGTTCATACTTTTACATTGGGACGTGTTTGCCCGTCTTCAGTTCTTCGAATCACCTCTATCTTTTTTTCTAGTGTTATGGATTGGCGTGCCTTTTTCGCACCACGTTCAGAAAACTTTTCTGTACTTCTTTTATTAGACATGGTTTACTTAACCAATCATTTACTTAAAAATATTACACAGAAAAAGTAAATGGATTCAATTGCGTTTAATAAATGTACACACGTCCTAGCAGCTCGGTAATATTTTATAACTGGATCATCAACCTGGCTAGTTCTCCAGTTGGGTCGGGGAATCCCAGTACATGCCCATTAAAACCGGGGATTTTTAAGACGTAGGCATGTGGCGTAAATGAAGCCGACGTAAACCGATTATTAAATCACTGTAAGGAAAATATTCAGTTGTATTGCTAGTATTAATTACTAGTTATGCGATGAGCACTAACTTTAAAGACGGGGTCGTTCGAAGATAAAATATTAATTTTTGCTACATTTGAAAAAAACTAACATTGTTTTGAGCGTAAATGATTAAATTTCAGCGAATCCGCTAAAATTTTAGCGCTTTTACAAATATTATGGGTGGACAAAATACTGTTATCGTTATAACACCAAGATTCATTAGTTAGGTTAAAGTCCTCATAAAATACAATTTGAAATTGGTTACAGTTTACGGTTTAGCTTTGAAACAAAATCTGTCGATTTAAGCTTCATACAAAAATTTATTTACATCTTTAAAATATTCTAGTCATTATTTTATTGATCTAAATGTCGTATTTAATTTTTTTTTTTTACATAATATGAGACCTGTGATACTTAATACTTTGCCTATATAACTGGATTTAATCTATGCTGACTATAGATTCGACAAGATATTGATTCAATCCAGACATACAGACAAAGTATTAAGTATTTTTATTATATAATAAAATGAATAATGATGTAGATGCCTCAGGAATCCATTATATAATTTTGTAGATAAATATGATATATTCAAATATATGACAGATTCAAATAATGTATAAATATTTCTTGTTTTATTAAAATGTAAGAAAATAGAAGGCAAGGATACATTAAAAGAAGTTGATACAATGACATATTTGAAATGTAGAAAGTGCACGGAGGTTGCCAAGATACCTGAGTAACAGTCAGCTTATTAATAAGGAAAAGGTTACCTTATCAAGAGCTAAATGTGGGTCACGTGAGTAAGGGAGGTGAAGGTGGATGGGAGAAAGTTATGGAAAATGTGTATTATGTGTGAGTGGAAAAGATACTTGGAGACACTTAGCAGAGGGATATAAAGAATTGTATGCCAAATGGGTGGAAAGATACAAAAATGTGACGTGACTGAAATGAGATGCACACCAATATTAGAGTAGAAATAAAAAGACAGAAAACGAAATGATGTTGCCATCATTATATTATTGTATTATGTAAATAAAATACCTGTTTCTAGGAAAATTAAATAGAATATTTCAATTTTAATTTAACATGATTACTGGTATATTTTAGTAAATTACCTGAAAGGTGCCCAACTGGGCATTTTAGTGTTAACTATTCCAGTTAATTTTTTTAAAGGTGATGAAATGAGAGACTTTAAAAGTATTAAAAGCATATGTGTTTTATTTAAAGGTCTTTATACTAAAGCATGATCCTAAAATCGTTATATTTTATTTTAAGCTTTAATACATTCCTCGGCTGATAATGACATATAAAACCACATATTTAAAATATTTTATTGAATTAACATCTTACAATAGCTTTACTGATTGCTAAGTAACGTAAATAAATGTATATCATCACATTATTAAATCTGAACACTCCTAGAAATAGTGGACTAAACGATGAATTAAATTCTCACTTTCACCCGTAGTGAAACATATTTATGTTAATTAGAAGGTTAAATAAACACTTGGTTTTGTTTCATTATTTTTTTATTAGTGAAACAAAACCTAGTGTTTATTTAACCTTCTAATAGTGGTCTAAGTATTATGTTTTGACATTTTATACAAAAAATATAAAAAATAAAAACCTTTTAAACATTGTGATGGAGTATTCGAATAAGAAATAGAAATGAAACGAGAGTAGTTGCTAAGGTTATTCTATATTGAAATGAAACTTAGATGCCCTTCGATAAGAACTTAAAAATATTCAGGAAGAGTTAGAGTGAGTTTACCTCGGAATATTTCATATTAAATGATAGTATAAAGTGGTATCACAAAACAAGGATGCCACTTTAGTCGTTGAGTTATTAATATTTGCTATTATAAATAATTAATTTAGGGAAAGAAGAGTTATATTTTAAATTGATTTTTATACTGATCGTTATTATTAATCATAAATTACTCTGCGTTTCATTACGAAAACGCAGTCATGCTTTTTTCCGAATTTAGCGCATAATAATTTATGATTATTAATTATAATCAGCATAAAATGTATTCTTATTAAGCTGGAATCAAATATGTATGTTCTTCATATTGTTTTCCAGAGGATCTAAACTGTTTAGGTATTAATCGCAATTTTAGTAAGAAATTTTTTAAATAATTTTAACATATAGATTTATCACTTTGAATGTATTCTATTGCCTAAACATTCACTAAATAATAATTTAAAATCTACAACAATAAGAAAGTAGTTCTTTAAATAAGTGATTTATATTGTACTTTAAATAAGATACATTGCTGTAGATTTTCCAAATTTTTTCGCATTTTTAAAGTTATTATTTCATTTTCTACAACGACATAAGAACCTAATACATTTTGTTATTCACTAACTACCACAATTGAGCGAAATAAATACCGATATTTAAAGAAAAATTTCATAAAATCAATTACAATACTAATAATAAGAAAATATCGATTAAAGGTTTCATTTATCAATAGCAACAATAGAGCAATGAAATAGAATCTTGTTTATATTTATTATGTATAAATAATTAGTGTTATAGTTCAATATGAAAATATAATAAACTTACTTCTAACTGAAGTAAACTAGGCATCTAGTTGATAAGTATCAGTATAAATAATTTTGATCCTCTGATGATTATAATTTCATCTCAATTAACATGTCGTTATATGATACGTAAAAGTGCTTGAGTATGTTACGGATTTTCTAAATATAGTTTAATTCATTTCAAATGGGGGAAAAAGGTCGGGTGGTGTAACTTATGCCATAATTAGTTGGTTCGGCAAATTTCCGTAATCCGGGACTGTTTGACAGACCGTAAATGTACCTAAGCAGACAAAACTTAATAGCGGGGCTAAAGCGGGTTCGGCCCACTCTAAAAAATTATTCCTGGAGGAATTTAAAAGCAACTATCCAGTGGTATTACATAGAGCTACATCATTCCCACAATATTAATAGAGAACTATATACTATTTAAGATAATAAATCACAATTGTTTTCTTAATATAATTGGTTTTGTTGTATTACGCAAATTTTATTGTTATTTATATTCAAATTTAGTTCAAACAAGGTATAAAATATAAATATTACAAATAATATTTGGATGCGATTACTCCGAATGCCACACGGTTTTCAGCCCTATTAATTATTTAAAACATAATAATAAATATATTCCATAATTCTAATATTCAGCAATCAAATGATTTATAAAACAACAACATTATTAAACATATTATTTAATTATACAGATGAAATTAATCCTTTAAAGAAATCAGACGTATATCACATAAATGTTTTCATTGCAATATTATATACATAGGTCAAAAGAAAGAGTTTGAAAGAATATTTCCAACATTTTCGTACTTTTAGGTTACAACAGAATTATAGTTTGTTCTTCTTCTATTGTAAATAACCTCAAAATTTTACTAATTTTTTAACTAATTGTTCTTGAAGCTGCCAAAATTTACATAAAATATAATAATCCCGTTATTAATCTCCTTAATGAACACATCGATCTAAACTCTTCACATTTTAAATAATTCCAACGGACTTTACATCTGAAACTATAATCACCAACCATTTTGTTCGTAACCTACCAATAAAAATATTAGCCTACGTTATTTGTTAACTTTGAAAAGGCTGAAATTATAGTAGTTTAATAAATTTAAATTAATAGGGCGTAGTTTCATTAATTTTTAAAGTTGCAGGATTAATTATTTTATTTATGTATTATCCTTTATATTAGAGTATAACAGGTAATATTCATATATTTTAATACGTTATAAAATTTAGTATTATGTTAGTTTAATAGCTTTGATGATGTACCAAAGCTACTAAATTAAGTTTTTAATTTACTAATTTTGGATTATTAATTCAGACTGTCAGAATCATATTTTTCATACTTTAAATATCAAAGCAGTTTACTTTACATTATTACATAATGAATTTTTTGTGCATAATTTGTTATGCCAGTATTTCACCATTGAACAATTAATTATATAATTTTTGATATAATTTAATACATAAAGTAAAGTAATTATTTATTATCATATAATATTTAGATTAATTGTTATTTTTATATCTAATTGCATGTTTTATATTTGTAATATGTGCTATGTGTCTCTTTTAATACAAACCCTTGACATCGTAAGTTTTACGATTGTTGTAATTTTTACTACCCAGCCAAAACGTGAAATTGCTCGTGAAGCACTACACACAATAATTCAGAGATTTTTATTACGATATAAAACGATTCGCCAAATGAAATATTACAAAGATTGTACAGCAAGTCAGTTAATTGGCAAATATATTTGTTTTAACATTCCTATTAAGCTTTTATAAATTTAATGGTATTGTAATAATAATTTTTTTATGAAGCGGTAGTTAGTTACACTAATATTTACGTGATTTAGCAATATATTTATTGATCTGCACTAGTAAACTTTAAGAATCCTTAAAATATTTGTATAAACATTTGCCTTTTTATCGTTGATTCCCGAGGCATCTACATCGTTATACATTTTATTATATAATTAAGTATTAAGTATTATTATTATATTTGTCTATTTATTTTTTCAAATAAATTGTTCTCCTTTATATTATAACAAAAAAATATTTGGATATGTTAAATAATCAACTATTGTAAATTATGGTGGCGACCGTTACTAAGTGGTAGTTCATTTTAAAGAGTTAATAAGAATGCCTGCAACGTTTTTATACCACTATTTATTGAATATTTTATACAAACGAATTTTACAGTATATTATTCTATCTTGACATAATTAATTATATATTCAACCTTTGGACAGCTATATTTGTGTCAGAAATTATTAATTTATTGTAAACTTCGTCGTATATTTAACTATTATTATAAACTTGAACATTTTACATTACTCAACTTATTTATATATAAATGTTATTTATAATGCAACGCCACAGAAATTAATTTCCTTAAAATTTACAAGAAAATTATTGAGTATTGACTAGTTACATTAATTATTATTCGAAAATAATAATAAAGTGATAATTAATTTGCTGATTTACAATTTATAAATACACTTTATATTTTTAATATGTAAAGTTACGTGTATTGTGGTAAATAACATAATCGAAAGTAAAATAGTGTGATTTATAAAAAAAAATGAAAATGGTTCCTTGAGGCCTGAACTTGACCTTCTCTGTATTAATTTAGTTCACGAGATACTTGAAAGTGTTACCTCATATCAGAGTATATAAGCTGTCCGCATGGGTCCGATTAAGCAGAACACATTTCACTGTGATCGAATTTAATCAACATGGCTTTTAAGGTATTTAATATAACTAATTTTATTATTATGGTAAATATTTAATTTAATGTATTTTTAGTACATCGCCTTGGCCGCCGTTTTGGCAACTGCTCAAGCTGGACTCCTTCCCGCCGCTCCTGTAGCCTACTCACATGCCCCAGTGGCTTATGCCCACGCTCCAGTTGCTTATGCCGCCCCAGTAGCTAAAACCGTTGTCGCCCAACCAGAACCATACGACCCAAATCCACAATACCAATTTGGTTATGGAGTAGATGATCATGTTACTGGTGACAGCAAGAGCCAACAAGAACACCGCAATGGAGACGCCGTCCAAGGCAGCTACTCATTGATCGACGCTGACGGTTTTAAAAGGACCGTTGAGTATACCGCTGATCCAATCCACGGATTTAACGCAGTTGTCCATAGGGAGCCACTCGGTGTCAAAACCATCACTAAAGTAGCTGCTCCAGTTGCCTATGCTGCACCAGTCGCTAAAATCGCTGCTCCAGTAGCTTACGGTTACGCTGCCCCAGTAGCCAAGGTAGCTGCTTACTCCGCTCCAGCTTACTATCATCACTGATTTTTCTAGTCATATTTATTTATATATTTATTCTTAAATAAAAATATAATCATAAAAATTTACTGCTGTGTTATTTTTAATACACAAATTCCTTTTTTTTTATAATTTAATATTTGTCTAGAAATTTGTCAGCGAAGTAGTTGTTTCAGGAAAGCATTCTAAAGCGTAGGTAAACGATTATGAATATTAATTTAATATTTTCTAATGCATTGCTCACTTTTAATATAACATTTAAGTTTAAATTGGTCGATGACCAAATTATTTAGAACCAATTTAAATTTAGTATGATAAAATGATAATAGATGGATCACTTGCACATCAGTTTTGAACTATGATATTGTTGCCACTGCAGACAAATTTGGTAATATTACTATTATAAGTTTACCACCAAAAATTAGTGATGATGTAGATTCTGCAAAACAGAAGAGCCTAGCAAAGACATTATGACCAGATATGCATTTTAATGTTTTATTTATCATATTGATAAGTGTTACTTGTAATTTAAATATTGATGTGTTTTTTAGTATTCAAAATTAAATGCTTGTATTGAAATATTGCTGTAATGTTGCCCAAATATTATCATATATTAAAATATATGATAACACGCACACATTAAACATTAAAATTAAAAAACCTTTATTAATTAATTAATAAACTGTGTGAAGAAAGGTTTTTTAGTGCTTTATTTTACCAAATATATATTTGGTATTTCAAATAAACTGTGTGAAGAAAGGTTTTTAGTGCTTTATTTTATAATCAAGTTTATCTTCACGTAACTCATCCAATTAATTTACTACTGCATCATGTGCCATTATTTTTTCTATAGCAAAATTGACGAGTCCCTCTGGACTTACGAATTTGAGACTTATCAGTATCCTTCACACCCTATTTAAAATCTTTGAAATACATTTGAAGCAACAACTGGTCGAATGTTTTGGAAAATAACTACTCCACCAAAACTATAATTTGTATTTTATAGTGAATATATCTGGAAGACAGCTTTGCTAAAACTCTATATTCGCTACTGGTGAGGAACAAATATCACTATTAGTTCTCTTGGACTAGAATAGATATTTCGACACTGTTTGCCATGAAACTCTAACTTGAATGCTAAATCATATATAGTCTTGAAAGAATCAGCTACCATATTATTATATAATTACTTGTACGGACGGAAACAGCGTATATACAGATCGATCTACAAAATAGAACATGGCGCCGGGAGATCGAGGTGCATGTGATAGTAAAAGTGGTGAAAACAAGATTTGCACATAAAAATATTGCAAAAATAAATTGTAAGGGAAAGAGTGGAGTGTTATGAATGTACAGCATCATTCCATCCAGGATGTTTTAGCAAGGGAAAGCAGGATTCCAGCCCAAACCATATCTGCACTATATCAAACATCCAACAAACAATAATTCACTAGTCAGCCACATTGAGTCTCTAAATAAACTTATACAAGAATTAGAAGAATCTAACACTTCTCTAAAAGCAAATAATGAGTCCCTAATAAGCACGAAAAAATATCTATTAAATAGGTTACAAATTATTGAAGGAATAGCTAAACCCGAAACAAACACCAAAAATACAGAACCATTAAATTGTTAGATGGCCAATCCAATACTTAACAGATGGATGTTAGATGTTGTATGGGTGGCACCAGCGCCTATTCCACCGCGACCTTTCCAGGTCTATTGTGGATCAAATAACAGATGGAGCATGAATCCACTCAAAATCCCGAACTTACTACACAAACCGTCGATAAAAAGAATTCAATAGATTCGTCAAAAACACATATAGTCCATCCGTTGGATCTTCCGTCCTAGGTCACAAAATATCGCTTCGAGAAACGACACAAAAACATTCAGTCTGATAAAGTAAACCAAATACGTTAGAAAAAGAACGAAATGTAAAACTTTCGTCGTTTTTTGAAGCGATAGTTTGTGACGTAGGACGGAAGATCCAACGGATGGACTATACAAAGAAATTCTGAATAAAAATACATAATAAAATTGAAAACAAACATGATTCATTCGCTAATATAAATAAACAAAGGAATAAAATACCAAACATTGATAACACCCAAATCGAGGAGAATAAACCCTGGAGGCAAGCGAGACCTCAAAGAAAAAGAACATCCATCGTGGCAACCGCAAACAGAAGTGCTCAGCTCACGCCAGCTCTGAGGATGTCGTGGTATTTTTTAGGACGTGCCAATCCGAATACTACTCCGGATTATGTCGAAGCATTTATCAGAGAAAACATCTATTCTGAGGGAACTCTATCGGTTTCCATGATAGATATAAAACGTGAAAACCTACCCTAACTGCTATTTTCTTGCATTGATGGAGCACTGACAGTCGGAAGATAACCTTTGAAGACACCAAATTGAAAATTTTCAGTTAATGGCTAACTTTTCACGAAACAAGAGTTCCAAGAGGGAAACTGCATATGGAGGTGCAGCGATCTACGTGCACAATGGCGTCGACTGCGATGCAAGAGAAGGCTTAAACGTGTTGGCGATTCCAAGATCGTTTGAATGTGCGGCAATACAGTGGCGTCAATGTGAGCAATATGTTTTAATAATAATAGTTATTTATAGACTTCCAAATAATGAAAATATCACAATCTTCTTTAAAAGACTAGAGTTGATGTTGATAATGCTATTAAAAGAGAACGGAACATTGATTATAACGGGTGATTTTACTATAGATCTAGGTGAAAATTCGCGAGATTCCTTTGAATTTCAATTATTACTTGATACATTCAATGCGACTGTAACTATTAGTACATTCACAAGTTTATCTAATATAAAAAAACTCTATAATTGACAATATAATTACAAATATGCCAAATAACTTTAAGACAGAAGTATTTAGAACCCACATGTCCTACCATCTCTGCTGCACGTGGGAGTCAAAACAAACCCCAAACAACCGAGTCGTCTATTCACGTAATTATAAGATTTTCCAACTTTTTATTTACTTTCTAAGCAGTTCAGAATTTATCAATTCCATGTTTTATACTGATGATATTAATTGTCAAAGGTATATTTTTTCAAGTTTACTAATTTCATATTTTAATCAATACTGCCCTAAAATCAAAAGAAATGTCGGAAATAATAGAAAATAACGTACAAGTACCATACGGCCGAAATTTTAGAGTGTAAATATATTTTAGATTGCCTATATGTAATGAAATCTTACAATGATGATGCAAATAAATTGTATGCACAAGGAATACAATAATCTAATTCAAAATGCAGAACGAATGAATATGTTAAACACAATTATGGTAAGTGACAACAAAATAAAAACAACATGGAATCTTATAAATAAATACCTTCGAAATTCAAAAAACGACAATACCTATAATACATATATTTCCGAGACCTAATTCATTTATTCATTCAATATCGCATCACAATTAACCCAAAAAATCCCTCAAAATATAGAAGTAAAATGTATAAAACAAAATTCTATATTTGAAGCTAACTTCGGATTCTGAAATATTCTCTTGTATTTCTACCCTTAAAAATAAATCTTCCTCTGGGTTTGAGGAGATATCATCCCAGATATTAAAATCAGCCGCAAATGAGCTAGTACCTGATTTAATGCATTTAATTAATAGATCTTTTGAACAAGGAATATTTCCTGAAATCCTAAAACTAGGTATTATAAAACCAATTTTTAAGAAAGGAGACCCTACAGACTTTTCAAATTACCGACTAATTATTTTGCTCAGCATCTTTTCAAAAATCATGGAAAGCTTATTGCCACACGTATAATTGACTTTTTCAGTGAATGTCAGTTATTTAATAATACACAACATGGATTTCTAAAACAAAAATCAACCACTACTGCAATATTTGATTTTATACAGACAGTCACGGATGCTTTGGAGAGTAGTGAAATGACATTCGGTATTTTTCTTGATCTCTCCAAAGCATTCGACACAATGGACCATAAACTCTTACATGATAAACTATATTGTAATGGAGTAAGAGGTAAATGTGACAATTTACTGCAAAATTATTTAGCAACTCGAAGACAAAAAATTTAAATTAACAATATTGAGTCAGATACACAATACTCGAATATCGGTGTACCGCAAGGAAGTGTTCTGGGCCCTATACTTTTCGTTATTTACATGAACGATTTGCCAAATAATGTCCCACTAGTAAATGTTACACTTATTTATTATGCAGATGACAACCGTAATTACGAAAGGTAAAGATACCAGTAACTCAAGCAGTAATTAATCATATTGAAAGGTGGATGAACCATTAAGCTGTTACTAAACAAAGAAAAAAACCAGCATAATATCATTTCAAACCAAAAATTCACGTTGGCAATTTCCAGATATAACAGTAGGTGACCTAACCATTCCATTATCGCACAGTACTAAACTTCTAGCTATCACAATAGACTACCAACTCAACTGGAAGAATCATTGCCTACAATTCTGTTTGTTACTCAATTAGAATTTTGAAAGGAAAATAAACATTTAATTATTTTATACCATTCGAATTTCGAATAAATACTGAGATATGGGTTATTACTATATGGCAGCAGTTCCACAGCAAAGTATACTTTTGTTACGCAAAAAAAGTTATGAGAATAATATTTGGCTAGAAATAGAATAAAACTTGCAGAGGTCTCTTTAAAATGGAGGGCATTCTAACACTCTATGGAATTTATTTGTATGAAATATTAATATTCAATTTTAAAAATAAAGAAAAGTTTAAACTTCACGTTAAAGAACATATTTACAACACATGTTTCTATAATGATTATAATATTCCTAAGCACAGATTAGCTTTGTTTGAAAATACGCCGGAATATTGTGTAATAGCATTAAGTTAAGGAATTACCTAATATAAGCCGAAACATATAGCCTTAATGATTACCCTCAAATCTATTGTTCTTCTTTTGTTGTCACGTAACCTATTTCAACTTTTTTGTTCAACCTTAGACCTGTTCATATTAGTATGTTTATGCATATTAAGTTAAGTTTATGTCACATATATGTACTAGGTTTGAATAAAGTTTGATTTGATCTTTTTAGATATATCATAATGGAGTCCCGCAGGGCTTCTTTTCCGGTCCTCTCAATATTTAAGGTTTTTACATCAAACATTCAAAATAAATTAAAAGTTTGCATTGACCATCTGTTAGCTAATTACAGTAATATATACCTCTCCTTCAAGCCTGAGAATTTTTAAGAGGCAGAAATACATGTGTGCTAAAATCAGAGATTTTAAAACACCAACATGCTGGATCAAACTCTATATCCCAGCAATTGGCGACTGTTGGGCAATAAAGTTTATTATTATTATTATTATTATATAAATGATCAAAACACATGCTTGCATATGTTTTCAAACTTGATTTATACACGGTTAAATTTTTAAATTTCACTAAGATAAAATCACTATAAATTTATTTCTCGTTTCATATTTTTACACTAAATTTATTCAAAAACTTTTCACGTAAATCATTTTTTTTTTAAACATTTAGAGAAATAAATATATTCAAATTAGTGTAGCTTTGGTAGTTGTGCTACTTAACACGCAAAATACTTTTGTATAATTAAATATTTGTCGAAACATTAGCAAGGTAAATTGTTGTAATCATTTTATGAATAGTAAAGGTATCAAAGCAACAATAGTTTGAACGTATTTATTTCTGTGAAATAAACTAAAAATTGTTAAGTGTATTTTAAAATACTTTGTGAGTGAATATATGACGTTCAATATCTGTTATCCGTCGACAGTAATTTTATTTTGTTGTCTGTATAGATATTTTAGATTTTCTAATGATTTTTATATATGTTTATGTTAATATCAATTAATAATATAATGAACCTAACAATATTTTTATAGTCATATTAAATTTATATTTGTAAAAATATGTCTATCACCGATCTAAGATTTATTTGAGTTACCCAACTATTATTCATATCAAACAAGGGTTATCGCTTAGAATCTCTCTACGGAGTATATGATTTACGATACTGTTTTAATCCTACAAACAGGAGGGTAGTGATCGATTATACAAGATACATAACAATTTAATACTTTAATATATTATACCGATCTCCACATAAAATATACGGGCCTATGATATAAAATATTGTTCCTATATTACTCTTAAAATATTTCCATATATATTCTACGATAAGTGTTTTTATAATATGAATACCAGAATATGAAACAAATTTAGATGGTGACTATAATTATTTCTTTAATCTTAACCTTTTATTTAAGAAGGTACAATTCTCCATGCCAGTCAAACTTCTTAGTTTGTTTACTTTTGAAAAAAAATATTTTGTACTTAATTTTTATATTTAAATGCAACAGGTTATAAATGTATTGTTTTCTAAGAATAGTAAAATAGACAAATCCAAATTTATGTTACCTATAATCATAAAAATGCTTGTAGCATAAAAAGTTATTAATTAATTAATTATATAAATTTTATATTTCTGCATTTTAAATTTAATTTGTGATATTTCGCATTTGATAATTTCATATCTCTGCATTTTGCACACTTTTTCTTGTTGAGAACATAGTATTTAGAGTAATAGTACTTACCTTTATAAACAACAATTAAAATATTTATTTGTTATGGTCTTTAGATAGATAAGTTTCAAAAACAATGTATTAAATATCCGTATTACTAGAAACTATTTTTGTTTCCATCATTTTTTATAAATTAAGTATAGTGACTATATCCATAATTTTCAATGCACTTGTGCAATTACTGTTGATAATTTAATAGACAGAATAATAAGACAATATTTATATTTTTAAATTTGTATATTTATTTCAAAATAAATAAATAAATAAGGACTAGGTTTTTCAATGGTGGTAGTAAGCTGGGGCAGAGTAGGCAGCTACTTTAGCGATTGGAGCGGCGTAAGCTACTGGAGCGGCGATTTTGGAAATGGTCTTAACGGCGAGTGGTTCGCGGTGTACAACAGCATTGAATCCATGGATTGGATCAGCGGTATATTCAACGGTCCTCTTGAAGCCATCAGCATCGATGAGGGAATAGCTACCTTGGACAGCATCACCATTGCGGTGCTCTTGTTGACTCTTGCTGTCACCAGTCACATGATCATCTACTCCGTATCCAAATTGGTATTGTGGGTTTGGATCGTATGGTTCTGGCTGAGCTACTACAGCTTTAGCTACTGGGGCAGCATAAGCAACTGGGGCATGAGAGTAAGATACTGGAGCATGGGAGTAGGCTACTGGAGCATGGGAGTAAGCTACTGGAGCATGGGAGTAGGCAACTGGAGCGGCGGGAAGAAGTCCGGCATTTGCTACAGCCAAAACGGCAGCGAGGGCAACGTACTAAATTATCATAAAAAATATTAATATAAAATCATTTATAACTAATAAAATTACGTACCTTAAAAGCCATGTTGTATTAATTCGATCACTGATAAACGTGTTCTGCTTGGTCAACTTCAAGCAGGCCGCTTATATACTATCCAATGTGGCAACACCTTCCAAATTCCTTGTATTAAATCGAAATCGAGGGAGGGTCAAGTTCAAGTACCAAAGAACGATTTTGTTTAGACCGGGATTACTTTCTCTGGCTGCGAGAAATATCTTCACGCAGATTGCTTTATATAATATTATAATACGATTGATAAACACGATGGCACTTAAAACGATCTGTGTTTATGACGGGATCTATAATTTAATTATGTAATAAACGTTGATGTATGTGATGGATTACAGTTACAGAATAATATTACAGCAATGTTTACATTCATTATATCTGCAGTAAACATTTATAATTAAATTGTTGTTGCAAAAAACATAAACGTTAGGGATAATTGTTTAATGGTATTAGCCAGGAATTAAGTTGTTTCAATGTTTCGCAATTTAAATTATTATTTTATTTCTCTAATGCAATAAATATATTACTATCGAAGAGGTCATAATTTAATTTAAAAATTTGGAAAAGGGGGCTTTAACTTCAATTTATATCAATTAATATTTTTAATTTAAAAAAATACACGACCTATTCTTAGTTAAATTTATTGTTGGTTATAGGAACATACACATAATTTTAAAATTTATTTATAGATACAAACACACACTATAATTTAATTTGAACCTCTTACAACTATAAACTATTTAAATTAGGCAAAAGAGAGTTATTTATATATTCAAAAGTATGAGGTTTAAAAATAATTATTGCAGTAATGAATTTAATGAAGCCTAAATTATGAAATTTCCAGTGATATAAAATAAACAATTATAATTGTTCAGAATATTTCGAGTAAAATCGTGCGTTTCTACTTATTAATATATGTTACTATGAGGTGTTTTGAATAAAAGGAAACGCAGTCATATCAGAAACAAATGTTTGGCTTTATATGTAGATAGCGTTACAAACTAAAAATAATTCTATAGAGTACCACATTCACTGAAATGTATGAGCTTTCGTTAGCCTGTGCTTAGTTATAGCTTTTAAAGTGACACTACTTCTAAATTTGGGAGTTTTGTCTTCTGATTAAATACAATTAGCATTGCATTTCTTGACAAACGTTACGGCCCCGTCAGACTTATCTATCAAATATTGAATTGACGAGGCGAATACATGATGAAACTCCATAATAAATTGAAATAAAACAAGACAGTTGGGATGGTTTCACATTTATTGTTGAACACTGCAACATGCGATGTGAAACCCTCCCAATTGTGTTGTTTTATATCAAACATTGGTTTGCTGAGTTTCATAATACGAGCACAAAAGATGCACCACCTTTAGGAAGTCCAAATCAGGTAGTTAGTTCAGAAAACGTCCAGAAAATTAGTTTGAAGACCATACAATAAAAATGAGTGAGTATTATAGACGTCTCACCTCATAGTCTTATCCACATCGTTTTACAATCGATTAAATTATTCGACTTTTAAAGCAAAACCTGGTCCTGTTTAACCACAATTAGAAAGCATTTTTTTATGGATTTGTGAGAATGGATGAAACGTGGATCCATCACTTCATATCAGAGACCAATCGACAGTCAGCGGAATGGTTATTGCCTAATAGCATCGTATGTCTGAATTGGAAAAGAAATGTAATTACTCCGAGAAAGATATTTCATCACAAGCTGATTTATTCGCGGAAATGGAAGACCGTCAAAGCAGATCTAGAAATATAATGGTTTAAAATCTACCTGAAAACAGCGGAACTCCACTTGAGAGAATGGAAAAGGATACTTCCGATGTATTAAAAATCGTTGAACCACTTTCTGTTTCATTTTCAAAAATTATAAGAGTTGGAAAATCTTCAAGTCGACCCCGACTAGTGAAAAATACCCTTCCAGATCAACATTTAGCAATCAAAATCTTAAAAGCAGCCCAGTCTAAAAATAATGGTAGCATACAATTCAAATCCGATTTAACACCTAATCAAAGGAATCATATAAAAATTCTTAACGAAGAGCTGCAATTACGTCGAGGTAATTGAGAATCGAATTTACGTATAACATATATAAATGGAAATCCAACCATTATCTTCATGGCTTCGCCTAAATGGCAGAAATCGAAAAACTAAATATTTTCTACCAGAACGTTGGGATTTCTATAGATGTTGTAATTATTGAAACATGGCTGGATCCATCGATAACTGATGCTGAACTTGATCTTATTTTAATATTTATAGACTTGATAGATCAATCTTATCTAGTAGTAAATTTAGAGGAGTATTGATTTCTGTCAAATCAACGCTTAAATCTTCTATAATTTTAAATAATTCTGAAACAGTTGAACATTTGTTTATTGATATTAATGATAAGTTTGTTGTTGGGGCAACATATATTCCGTCTAATTATAAATTATCCTACTATGAAGATCATTGTGATGTAATAACAGCTATTTTTGAACATAATTTTCATAAAAACATTATATTATGTGGCGACAATAATTTACCAGGCGCTACGTGGAACCTTAGTGGCAAATCTCTTGTTGCCGATACTAATATATGTAACACTGCGCAAGTCACGTCTGAATATTTTGAATTTATGGACATCCGGCAAGCTAATTATTTACCTAATCCAAGAAATATTTATTTAGATTTGATATTTACTAATTTTTCAGTTAAAATATCGGCATCAGAGGAGCATTTATTTAATTCCAACATTCACCATATAGCATATGAAATAGATGTTAAGTATTCGAGTAATCCTACAACTGTATCTGATGAGATTTTCTATGATTTTAATCTGCTAATTTTAATGACATAAACAATTATTAAACATTAATAAAATAAGAGACCAAAGAAAATTTAGATACAGTTGTGGATACTTTTTATTTAGTCTTAGATGATGTCATTAATATGTTTGTGCCCACTAAATGTTTTAGATTATCCAAATATCCTAAATGGTTCAATTCAAAACTTGACCAAGTGTAAAGATTTATCTAAATCTCTTTATAATCAATATATAATTGACACCGAGACTAATATTAACGTTCGTTCAAAGAGATTCTGGAGATTTGTAAATGAGCCCGAAAGACTAATGGATATCCTAATGTTTTGAATCTACACAATAAGGCAAGTCACTCATTTCCTGAATGGGTTAATTTATTTGCTGACCATTTTTCCGGTGTATATAAAACAAACACCAATTATGAAAATTTTGACGTTTGTTGCAATGATTTTTATCCTGTTAATAATTTTGTTTTCTGTATCAATTAGCGATATTTTCAAAGCAATATCAGAACATCCTGACACATGCCAGTCAGTTCCAGATAATATTCCACCCTATTTCTTAAAACGTTGCATATATAATTTATTAAAACCTCTGCAAGAAATATTTACACTATCATTGCAAAATGGAAAGTATCCTAAGGCTTGGAAATTTTCCTATATTGTTCCAATTTTCAAAGACGGAAGTAAAGCTGAAGTCTCAAATTTTAGGGGAGTGGCTATACAATCTACAATTCCTAAACTTTTAGATAAACTTATAACCAATCAATTGATATGGAATTGTAAAAATTGTATTATGGACGAACAACATGGATTTATGTCAGGTCGCTCGACGACTACAAATTTATTAACATATCAATCGTACATATTGAATGCTTTTCAAAATGGTTATCAAGTTGATGCTATTTATACGGATTTTTCGAAAGCATTCGATTGTGTTAACTATAGCATCCTTTTAAATAAACTTAAAATCCTACGATTTAGTGAATCTATTGTTAGCTGGTTTAGTGATTTATTAATTGGTCGCTCTCAACTCGTTAAAATAGGAAAACATGTATCTAAAGAAATCAAAGTCACATCTGTAGTTCCTCAAGGATCCCATTGTGGACCTATACTTTTTGTGCTATTTATAAATGATATTAGCTCACTGTTTTTATTTACTAAATTTTTATTACGTTAATTTATTATTTTTATAAAGTTATTTACTGTAGTAAAAAATCCTATTAATTGCCAAAACTTGCAGAACGAAATCGATATATTACATAGTTGGTGTTCAAAAAATGATCACTAAATTATAATAAATGTTATACTATTTCTTTCAGTAGAAGAAATTGTTTTTATTACGACTATAAGCTAAATTCTAGTTCACTAACAAGAGTCAATATTATAAAGGATCTTGGTGTATTATTTGATACGAAACATACGTTTAAATTTCATGTTAATAGTATATGTTCTAAAGCAATTCAATTATTAGGATTTATCGCACGTTTTTCAACTACATTTAATGTCTCAACTGTACGAAAATTATACATATCTTTAGTGCTTCCAACTCTGAAATATTCATCAGTTGTTTGGTGTCATTATTCTAATAGCATAGCATAATTAGAACGGGTACAAAATAAATTTTTGATGCATATTTCATTTAGATTAGGGCATCATCGACAGAATTACAATCGTACATTTATGCTTAACACGCTCAACCTTACATCGTTAAATGATCGACGTATCATGTCTGACCTCATGTTTATATATAAAGTTCTTAACGGGCATATAAAGTCTTCCACATTACCGGAGAAATTTTATTTCTACATTCCTCCACAAATTTCGATAAGGTCTACTTAATTATATAAAATACGTTTCAACCAAACAAATTATTGCTACAATTCTCCTGTGGTCCGCATGATGAGATATTTTAATATTTTATGTAAACGATCCAATTTTGTATTATTTTCTCATTCGCTTAAAACATTCAAACTTACGTTAGTGAATCTAGTACATTATATTATTATATTACATTTTTCCTTTTTTAGAAGTTTTACAGAATCTATTTTATATATAGTTTGTATTATATTTATGATTACACATGTACAATTAGTTGTCATTTATTTTTATATTATCTATTATATTAACTGTGGCGCTTGCCGTAATAAAGATTTATTTATTTATTTATTTAGTAAAAGCCACCCGAAAAGTCCGAAATCACCAAAAGCAGCTGGTAATATTTTGACCAATAGTTTTTGGGATGCACAAGACATAATATTTATTGATTATCTTTAAAATAGTTAAGCTATCAACAACGAAGAAGAATATTACTGTGCATTATTAACTTGACCTTGAGTTCAATACATTTGACAAATTTGCGATATGACCGATAAATTGAAGAAATTGCATTATGAAGTGGTTTATTATCGTCCTTATTCTCCAGACCTGGACCTCAGCGACTATTTGTTTTTTCCTTGACTAAAGCACTGGTAAAAAACTTTACTCAAATCAGGAGGTTAAGTAGGAAACAAGTACTTATTGTAAGGGACTCGACACTAAATACTTAAGGACCAGCATCGAAATGTTAGCGAACCTTTATATAAAAAAAGTAATAAATATTTTAGTACTAACTATATTACATAATTGTTCAATTAGATCCCCTAATATAGATATAACGATTGTCAAATTGCATCAATGGCATCTATCGAAGGATATGCTAAATTTCTAGAATATTTAGAGAACTTAATTACTAGTGAGAATGTTCTTGTGTGTTTCGATCCCTGACTTTATCAAGATAAATGATGAACGGTTTCATTCAAATAAACTTGAATATACTCTTAATTTGATTAAACTTTGTGGAATTTACCAACTTAACCGCTTAATAAATAACGTAGGAAGACTCTTAAATCTAGTTTTTGTAACCGAATCCTTAAATTGTAAAGTTATTTGTTCTGTAGATACACTAGTTCCTATTGATTTATATCACCCCCTCTGGAGATTACCTTATTATGTAAAAGTCCCAATGGATGTTTCTGTATTACAAATATTAATATTATCTTATAAATTTCGCCGAGCAAACTTCCAATTGCTATATGAAGATGTAAGCAATATTGGCTGGTTAATGATTGACAGCTCGAATAATATTGATGCTGAGTGCGAATCATTCTCTTCGCTATTGTATGATGATTGCGATAAACATGTACCCAAAACATAACGAAATCGAAAAGATCTTATCCAGTACGGCATGATTGCGACATAATAACACATCACTCAATAAGTCTCAGATCTAACTAAGAAAAACCAATTCATTTTTGGAAATTTCACTTTATTCATCAAAATACTCTCCTTCAAGAGTGATACATTAATTCCAATCCTCCTTTAACTTTTCCATGCGCTTTATGTGAAACTATTTGTCTTTGCTCTCTAAATAAGCCTGAGTTTCGGCAATCACTTCTTCTGGTGCATCTTTTTCATGTCTGCAAAAAGCCAGTAGTCGCTGGAGGCCAAATATAAACAGTACATTGGGTAAAAAAGCAATTCAAAGCGCCATTCAACCAATGAAACCATTGTTTTTATTGACTTGTGACAAGGGACATTGTCTTTCATTTCTTTGCACGTGGGGTCGTTTTTTCTTGATTTCTGTACTCAATCGATCCAATAATGCCATGTAATATTCACTATCGATAGTTTTGTCTTTGTCAATATAGTCGATGAACATGCGATCCATGCGCGCCCCAAAATTCGATGCCATAATCTTGCCAGGCCCACGTTTGAGTTTTTAGTCACTTTGGATAACTTTTACCGGCTACTGTCCACACAACTGACGGTCTCTTTGATTCAGTCGTGTAGTATAGAATCCATACTTAATCTATTATCACTTATGTATGCAAAAAATCTTTTTTATTATCTTCAAACAGCGCTCTGAATCTTCAACGAGTTATTGTTTCTGGTTCGGTATGAGCTAACGCGGCACACACTTCGAAAGCAACTTGGTCATGCCCAATTTTCATCTAAAGTTGCAAAGACACTATCTTTTGATATCTACAAGATGTCAGCTATCTTACGAACTTCATATTACGGTTTTTTAAAACTCGTTTGTGGACATTTTTGTATGTTTTCTGGAACAACTGCCGATTTTGGGCGACTAAAGCGTTCAGCATCATCAGTGCTTGTACAACCGGGTTTAAATTCAACATACCAGTTAATAATAGTTGATTTCTTTGGCGTAGAGTCCCTAAAATGCTTAGTATGTCACTATTTAGCTCCAACAGTATTTTCCCCCATCAAAAAACAGTGTTTAATCAACACACGAAAGTATTTTCTATCCATTGTCTTAAAAATGGTAACTAAATTGACTGCAACTTCTGAACTATCGGTCAGAATCCATGAAATTTTGACGTACTTAAGTACTGTTTGAAGAATAGTACTACCCGGAATTCACATGGGTCTCTCAACAATGTTTCCATATATGTGTCAGACAGGGGAAATATTGAATGACGTATTAAAAGCATTGAAATGAAGAATATGATGGCTAAAAAATATAGAAATAGCACAAGCAGTCGAAATAAACTAGAATTTTCAAAAATTCGAAAATATAAGAGACATAAAGTAGCTCGTACATATAGGCAATTGATATATCAATCTGAAGAGTGAATCAGTCATAATCCTAAAGAAGTTTGAACATACATTAACAGGAAAAGGAAAACAACGAGGCTACCTGACGAATTGGTTCTTAATGATAATGTACTCATATGTTCCAAAAATATTGTTAATGTTTTTGCAAGAAACTATAGTTTAATTTATCCTAAATCATATAGCTACTGTAGTAGTTCAATATTGGCGAGTGTTATGGGAAATTTTCAATTAAGTGAAAATCAAGTTCTCGATAGATTAATAAACAAGGATTCTAAACTTGTTGGATTGTAAGAGTACGTGAATTAAATTTTGAAGTTATTGTGAGTGTATTTTTTTTTGTATCATTATTTTAGTAAGACTTGTAAAGGAAATAAACTAAACTAAACTAAACTAAACTAATTAAATAAAATACTGGTTTCTTATTGATAATGGTAATTATGTGACCGAAATGTACATCTAGCGATAAATAAACCAAGTGAAAAAGTAGTGTTTGACCTATCCGAATTTGTTGTTATAATTATGGCAATCTTACTTGCAAAACCATTGACATATATTTATAAGATGATACTGAAAAACGGAATTTATCCTAAATTATGGAAAAGGGTAGGAAACTGTCCTGTCTTTAAATCAGGTGAGAAGTCTAATGTCATGAATTATCACCCTATAACTGTAATATGTAATTTCTCCAAAATATTTGAAAGTTTTCTATTCGATTATATTTATTCACAGGTCTAATCATAGCTGAATGTGCATCAACATGGTTTCATGCATAAACGTTCTGCGTTAACCAACCTCTTTTATATTACTTTGTCAATACTGATGTTTCTAAAGCAATTGATAAGATGCCTCATTACTTGCCTTTGGAGGAGTTTCATAGATTCCATATAATCGCTAATATTACTTCTATCATATTTATTGGAAAGCGAACAATTTGTAGAGTATAAAGGGTGTCAGTCCGATATTTACATCGCAACCAGTTTTAATTGTTAATTTAACAAATTATAATAAAACTAATGTCTAGTACCTACTCAATAATGCGTTACATTATTTTATTAAACCTAGGAATAAATTATCATAATAATGGTATGAAAATGGAGGAGTTATGCTAATTGAATAAATTTTCTCAACCGATATGGTTTCATGCCAACATTTACTAAAGCATTCGGATGCTAATATTATGGACCTCTCTTATCAATGTGCTGTAGATACCACGGACTTTATCACTTAATATTAGAGGCGAATTACCTTTTCCTCTATCTAAAATCCCCACGTTCGAGAACAAATTTCTATTTAAACTCATCATTATTAAATCCTGGAACGTTTTGCTTACCTAATATACGTAGGATGAGGGTTGAATTTTATATCTTTGATCGCCTTACCTGAAAGAAAGAGATTGAAATTAATAAATATTCATACTAATAGTATTCCATAATTTTATTACATTGCAATTTAAAATACTATATATTCATTTAAACTAAATAAATCACACAATTTTTAAGAATTTCGCTTTATTATATAAACATGTGCATAATGAAATTTGTCCAAATACATAATAGCTTCGTCGATCCAATATTATATCTTTATTTATTACTTAAAATTTACTCATTAATTTTTTCAATAATATTAATATTACGTTATTATGTTATAGGCTTATTCTTCTTTACATACTTTCGATAAAACAAGTATATTGAAAAATCTCAGTCAATGGCCAGTTGTAACTTAATGCGTTTAAGATTCAATAAATTGTATTATTATTTTTATTAATTAAATTTATTAAATTTAAATTAACATAAAAAAATACAGGCTAAATACTATAAATCTTTACGTGGAATGTTTTCAATTAAACTTAAAATTGTATTCTTTACTTCACTTATTAAATAATAATATTAAGCAAAGTAAAGAATAAACTCACATGAAATTGGAATAAAACACTATCACTTTATTGACAAATTTTTATTCGGTCACAAACTGACCATATCAATAGCAAACTTCTATATAAATATAAAAATTATCACTTTTCTATTTTATTTGCATTAATATACAAAATATACATATTTAACATTACTCTAATTACGTAATTAATAGGAAACAATTGGATACATGTTTACTAATTAATCCGCGTTTCTTTGATCATTTCGAATCACACATGTTTGTATATAGTACGGTAAGGTCAAAATTGAGTCAGTATAATTAATTAATTTAATTACTATGCCTGAAGGTGACTCGGGATATTAATTTGCGAAGACTATTACGCCCCTTCGGAGCGATTATCGCGCCCTCATTAAGGGGGCACAAGTTTTCGCCCCGTGAGTTATACAGGATGAGAAAAAGGTGGGCCCCGAATTAGCTGTGCGTGCAGTTTATGAGGGCTGAAATTAGGTTTCAGGTCTTAGGAGGAGCGGACATGTTTATCGTAGCATATTTTCGATGGGCAGAAGGATGAGCTTAATTACCGCAAAGTAGTCCAAAGATCGGAAACTTAATTAGAACTCGTATCATCTTATAAGGAATATCTGAAGGGAAAATATATATTAATGGCAAATTAGTATATTTATCCATTAAAATTTAATTGAAAATTAGAATTTAAAATGAACAATGATTAGATGATTTACGAACATTAATATTAATTAAATTGATTATGTCTATTGAGTTAGCTACAGTTAGTTATTAGTTATTAAAAAAATGATTGTATCTTTCACGTTTTACATATTGTAAATAATAACAGATAAGTTAGTAAAAAATTAACGTTTTAGAAAGTTTAAAATTACATTTTTATTTAGATGATAAAGCTTGTGGCTCTTTATTCTCGATAAAACCGAATATATAAATTAGGTAAAGGAAAACACTTATTATGTTACATGTTTATATTTGGTTGTATACTGCAAATATAAACATGGAACAAAACAAATATTTTCCTTTACCCATTTTAATTGATAAAGCTTATATTAATTAAGCCACTAGACCTAAAATAAATCTCATATAATTCATTACCACTATACAAATATATAAAATAAATTACATACCCCAAACGTGTACATTAATTTTAATTATAATATAAACAAAATAAATAAATATCATTTTACTCGTGCAGTATTATTGCGAATGAAAATTATTGTTGAGAAAAATAGTTTTAATAAGCAATTCGTGTGCTGATATCGTTTTATAAATGATTGGATTGGGGATGGTCGCATGGGAAGCCGTAGATTGTTTTTGTAGACACTGTCTCGTGTGTACCGCTCCACCCTGCGGTATATCTCACCAGCAACCCTAATAGAATGCACCAGTTTGTGGAATATCGTCATATTTGTGGCTTCGTGGTGCATAGAGACTGTGTGAGATGAATTTTAAATGTAACACCGCAAAAAACGGATGAGCCTGGAGGGCAACCTTCACCTCTGAAGAGGACTTCCTGGAGAAACTCACAGAAGAACAGGTTAAGATCTTGGATGGTGCTCTCACTTCCGAATTAGCCAAAACCGTATCGGAAGGTGTCAGCCCTATCCTCAATCGATGGCTGTGTTCCGAAGGGATCCTCAGGATTACCTATGCAAATTTATCATCCTTAGACTGGCTCTCGAAGTCAGTCGAAAAACTAATCCCACTATGAGCAGAGTAAAACTAACGGTGGTCTAAATTGACCATCTTCTGAGGCTGACAAAGGTTACCGTGTGGTTGACCGGCCAATCTATGGATATGAAGCAGAATATTAAGCTCCTGGCTGGGAACCAAGAGAAATAACGGTAGTGTATCATCCATATCGAAGAAAACCCAATAAACTCACCATAAACATATTCTTCTTGAATTCATATAATAAAAGTAATTGAATTAAATATAAATTAAATAAATTGACTACATTGCAAGGAGGTTGTTTAGTGGTGTACCTAGGGGAGGGCGGTGGGTGCGGTCAGCACCGGGCAGCAGATACTGTGGGGCGGCATTTATTATATTTAGTTTTAGTTGTAAAAACCAATTGGTTAACTTCATAAGTTTACTGTTCGATTTCTACGAATTATGAATTCATATATGATTTCAAATATTTTTCCTCATTATCAAGTCAATGTAGTGTTGAAAATATTTCTAAAAATGTTGCTCGGATACAGACATCAATGGTGCCGACATCGAGTAGAAGTTCTATGTACTATTCCGTGCTCGATGTTCTTTTTTATTCAAAAAAACACCGTTACCATGGAGATGACACGGCTAGTCACATGCACGAGGCGCGGGCAGTATTTTGCTCTATGTTGGTGAATGCTATGCATATGCAGGCACTGATATTAGTTGAAACACTGGCGATATCCGATATACTTTCATAAGTTAGGCGGTTTACTTTAATCACGAAAATGCAATGTTGTCAAGAATCAAATTTTAATTTTTGCTGAAAATTGAAGAAAACCCAAACGAGTTTTTTTTGTTAGTAGAACTTTGATTCGTTTGTTTCACTGATTTTTTAATTTTACTTCCACTACTTTTGACCTTAGGTCAATCTCGATGAGAATAGGATGAAACGAGTAAAAGGAAGCGGGGCGTTAAGTAGAAAGAAAAAGAAGGCAAGTAAGGAAATACAGAATAAAAATACTGGAGCACTACTCAAATACATCTCCCGTGAATCAACTTCTAATTCTTTTAATTTTGTTGCGTCAACCACTGGCGAAGAAGTAGTCCTTGAAGGCGAAAAAACTTCTTTCACTATTGTTGAAGACGAAAGACCTGCCTCACATACTGGCGAAGAAGCAGAATGTTCAAGTTCTGATGAAGAGTTTGCTACTCAAATTATTCCGTCCATTTCTATGATTGATGTTGGATTATGGCCTAACAAGATTGACGATAATACAAGAGTATTTCTGGTACGTCAAGGACCGTTTTTAATTCAAACGCAGATTTCAGTGAAGGAGTAAAACGTCCTGGTAATACAATCAAAGCCAAAGGTGAAACAAGAAAGCTTAATCGCGACTGTTTTTTTCAACTTTTGACATCTGAAGAGCTATTAAGATCGTGGATGGTGTATTCACCATCGAAAAAAAGTATATATATATATATATATTGTTTTTGCTGCAAACTGTTTGATTTCCATTGTAAATCAAGTCAACACGGAAAATGGTTTTAACAAATGGTGGAAACTTAATCCCAAAATAAGTCAACACGAGTTGAGCCCACTGCACATTCGATCATTTTCCCAATTGAAGGAATTAGAAATAAGACTTGGACATTGCGCAACTTTTGATAAATTACAACAACAGAATACTGATAAGAAACTCAAGAAATGGAAGAAAATTCTTACAAAAATACTTGATATAATTTGATTCTTAGCAAAACAAAATTTTGCATTTCGAGGTCATCGTGAAAACATCAATTCAATGGAAAATAGAGGAAATTTTTAAGAGCTTGTTGACTTATTGGCTAAGTACGACCCAGTATTACGTGAAAATGTAGTAAAAATTTGTCGCCCAAAATTCCCACAGATATCAAACCAGTCAAATTATAAGATTTGTAGTTATTGATGACAGCGAAGTTCAAGTTGTAGAATCGAGCTATTAAGATCCTGGATGATGTATTCACCATCGAAGAAAAGTATATATTGTTTTTGCTGCAAAATGTTTGATTTTCATTGTAAATCAAGCCAACACGGAAAATGGTTTTAACAAATGGTGGAAACTTAATTCCAAAATAAATCAACACGAGTTGAGCCCACTGCACATTCGATCATTTTCCCAATGGAAGGAATTAGAAATAAGACTTGGACATGGCGCAACTTTTAATAAATTACAACAACAGAATACTGATAATAAACTCAAAAAATGGAAGGAAATTCTTACAAGAATACTTGATATAATTAGATTCTTAGCAAAACAAAATTTGGCATTTCGAGGTCATCGTAAAAACATCAATTCAATGGAAAATAGAGGAAATTTTTAAGAGCTTGTTGACTTATTGACTAAGTACGACCCAGTATTACGTGAAAATGTAGTAAAAATTTGTCGCTGAAAATTCCCACAGAGATCAAACCAGTCAAATAATAAGATATGTGGTTCAAATTGTAGAATCGTTTATTGACTTTATAGAAACTAAAGGAAATCACAAATATGATTTTAACAAAGTTAGAAAATGACGGATTAGATATAAAAAATTGCAGACACGCACAGCGGTTTCAAACTCGCATTAAATTAATAAATTCCAATGCAGAATGTGTACCATGTACAAATTATACTGCTATCGATTCCATAACATTCTTTGGAACTATCGAGCAGTTGTTTTCAATGTTTTCTTCTTCTACTCGTCGATGGGATGTTTTGCTTTCTGTCACTGGTCAAGGTATTAAACGTAGCGTAGAAACTTGGTGGGGCGCTAGAGCAGAAGCAGTAACTAGAATAAAAAACATTTTTTTTACATTTTAAGCGCCTTGGAAAATTTGACATCTGAAGAAGAAAATAGTAAAACGAGATCAGATGCTGGAACATTGCTCATTTCAATGAAATCTTTTAATTTTCTATGTTATCTCAATTTGTGGGAATACGTCCTTTTGGAAATTAATGACGCGCAAAAGTACCTGCAAATAAAAGGGTTAAATGTTCACCAATGCCATATAAAACTAAATTCTTTGCAAATCCATTTCATGGAACAAAGAGATGCGCTAATACAAAATGCTGTTATAGCAACCAAAACAATTTGTGAAGAGTTTTTATGGCTATACCTGCACTACAAGAAGAGACAAAACGTTGGAAAGACGAAGACGAAGGCCCTCTTGATCTACTCAAATTTATTCAACACTATAGATTGGAAAATTCTGTACCCAAAATTGTAATTTTGCTAAGATTTTTTTAAACAATTGCTATTAGCGTCGCTAGTTGCAAAAGGAGCTTCTCCAAATTAAAGTTGATAAAAAATTAACTTCGTTCCACAATGAGTGATTTGAGACTGCAAAATCTTGCAATATTGTCCATAGAACAGGAAATTATAAATAACATAAATTTTGAGAGGATTATAACCGATTTTTCTACTATGAATGTTAGAAGAGTAAATATATAAATATGTTTACATACGCATATGTGTACAATTTGTTTGCTTGTCCTGTTCATTTATAAATTTAAAATAAAAAATATTTAATGGTGATTTTTTATTTACCAGCGACCTCCTTAAGTTTCTTGTGGCCTTTAAAAGATATCTTGTATTTTTATACAAGTTGAATTTATAGGTATATTAACTTAGGCGGCCTCCTTTATTACTGCCTAATTTAAATATGGCATCCAATCGTAAAAAAGGTCCCCACCTATAGTTTGTCTCAATTACAATTATTTATTTATAAACTATAAACTATTAATTAAAACTTGGTATTGTTTCACTTGTTTAAAAAAAATCAGTGAAACAATACCAAGTGTTTTAATTCATAGTTTATAGATCAAAATGTTTCACTAAGGGAGAAATTAATTTAATATATTTATTTATGTTTACTTAAAAAGGGCGGCAATTTGAAGACCGCCCCGGGCGGCAATAGTTCTAGGTACGCCACTGAGGTGGTTTAAATACTAAACCACAACCTTCAAAGCAATTGTAATACCTTGGTACTAATCCAAGAACACTATGTAGTGATGCATGTACATATTCACTCGCAACATGAAAGGCATACTTATGCCTCAATTTTCCACAACGGATATTACAATGGTCTTTTTGGAAGAAGAGGATTGTGGAAAGGTTTTTCTAATCTCTGCATATCACATGAATTGGAAATCAGATACTGTGAAACTAGCATATGTCTAAGCACAGATTTTGAATGAACACCACTATGTGTGGGAAGGCACGGATACGATAAAATCAATAGCGGCAGTGAATCCCAAGAAGACAAGTGGTGATAGATATTACCTTTGCTGGTAAAAGTACAAACAATTACATCCAGAATTAAATTTCCGAAGAGGAAGCGTGCATAAATCCAAGGAAAACCGATACACAAACGACGAATCGGAACGACTACAATAACAGTATGTCAAGAACGCAGGCTGGAGTTAATGACCACGCGTTGTGTCTGGAAAATATGGCGGAAAACAAAGATCTTTGTGGAAGTGCTTTCTAAGATCGTGTAATGTATTATTTTTCCATTTTGGCTGTGCGAGAAGAATAAAACGTTGTTATGGGCTAGTATTAGCTGAAAGTGAAATATCTAACCTCAATTATGAGGCTAGTATTAAAAATTTAATTTAGTTCAAAATGTTGGTGGTTGAACTTCGTCAAAGCAATAGACTACTATTAGAAAAAATGGAAACATTGGAGAAAACCATTGCAAAAAGGATGAAGAAATAGCTACATTGAAACAACAACAAATCCCATTGGAAATACAAAAGCATGCTTCTAAGGTAGGCAACATAGTTAGCGTTGATAATAGAGATAGCATTAATTCACCGGAGGTAAATAGCGTGAACACTGGTGTAATAGAGTTTAATTGTAAAACAAATAACACAACAAATTCTAACAACGATACCATTGGAAAATAAATTGGAAATGAATGAGATCATAAGTCGAAGGAATAAAAAAAATATTGTATATGTTATTGACCAAAGTAAGGATAACACCTCACAGTGCATTTATTCCAAAGTCAAAGATACATATATCAAAATTAAACTTAGATAACTCATCGGAGGACGTTTTAGCGCATATAAGGAATAAAATGCCTAATATAGATGTACAATGTGAGGAACTAACCGTTAAATCAAATACTTATCGCACCAGGCCTCAAAATATAGAAGTCAAAATGTTTTGGGAACTTTAAAATTCAAATTTTAGAAAAAACACCGGGGACTTGAAACAAATATAAACATGAATCAGAATATATGATTCCAGAATGTGCAATCTATCGGTAATTATCTGGATGAAATTGAATCAATGTTAGAACAGCATGAAAACTGTTTTTGTTTATGGGTTGCCGAACATTGGAATACGCACTCACAATTAAAAAATTATAAATTACAAAATTTTACACTTAAATCAAGTTTCTGCAGAGGAGAACAACAAGCGATATGTTGTCGTAATTACGTAGACAGTAAATGTAGGCTATAATTAATGGATTAATGGGTAAAACCGGCGATCATAATCAAACAAATGCTCATCTGGAAGGAAGAGAAGATGAACTAAATAGTTTTTTCAACGGCAGGGCGACAAAAGATAATGAACACTTTAATTGTAATGTAAATAGGCAATTAAACTCAATATTTTTTATGTCAGTTTCTGAATCAGAAATCTTTAATATTATTTGTTCACTTAAGAATAAGTCATCAAGTGGATATGATGAAATTATAATAAAATTAATTAAATGAGCTGCCAATGAACTCGTGGGACCACTTACCTACTTAATCAATATTTCGCTAAAGAATGAAATATTTCCCAATTGTTTAAAGATAGGTATTATTAAGCCTATATTCAAAAAAGGTAACTCAGATGATTTTAATAATTATACACCAATCACTCTTTTACCTGTAATTTCTAAAATAATTGAAAAAGTCATAGGTACAAGAATAATGAACTACTTTTTAGTTAATAATTTTTTCGATAATGCCCAGAATGGATTTATAAAGGGGAAATCAACAAATTCAGCAATATTTGATTATGTAGCTGAAATCATGAATGCACTGGAAAGATCCGAAATGCCGCTAGGAATCTTTCTTGATCTTTCCAAGGCTTTCAATATGGTGAATCATTATATCTTGCTTCAGAAACTTGAATATTACGGGTTGAGGGGTGTTAGTCTTTCATTGATCCGTTCTTATCTTGAAAACAGAAGTTATAGGGTTGAAATAAATAATAAACTTTCTGAACCAATAGAAACAAACATAGGAATACCACAGGGTAGTATCCTTGGACCAATTCTCTTTATAATATATACCAATGACCTACCCAGTCACATCAAAGAGCAGAGTGCTTTTATTACATCCTTCGCAGACGATACTAGTCTCCTGATAGCACACTCAAATATCAGTGAACTGACACATAAAGCGAATGAACTATACAATAACGTACAGAATTGGATGAACATGAACAAATTACTTATAAATAGAACAAAAACTTATCTCATTTCTTTCAGGACTAAAAATAAACAAAATTTATTGGATAATATAAAATTAAATGATGTTGAATTTAAAATTCAGAATGAAACAAATTTCTTAGGCGTAACAATTAACAACAACTTAAATTGGTCAAATCACTGTGAAAAATTATGTTCCAAATTAAATAAATCATGTTAGTCTTTAAGAATATTAAAGCAAGTAATAGATATTAATACTTTAATAATAACTTTTAGGGCAAATTTTGAAAGCTTAATCAGGTAGGGCATAATACATTATGGTTATTCAAAATCAGCAAAGAATATATTCATAATACAAAAACGTGCTCTTAGGATTATGCTTAATTTAAAAAATAATGAAAGTTGTAGAGGTATGTTTAAAAAAAACTAGGCATATATATAAAGACTATAGAATGTGGGTATTCTATAGTCTTTATATATATGAAATATTGATTTTCAATTTTAAAAATAAACATAAATTTCTTGCATATGTATCGAACCATAGGCACAATACACGTTTTTTAAATAAATACGCTTATCCCCCGCATAGACTATCCCTCTTCGAAAGTTCACCAATGTACGTCGCGTTGAGGATGTTCAATAAATTACCAAATGAAATCAAAAGTATAACTACAGAAAATAGATTTAAGATAGAATTAAAAAGATACTTAATAGAACAGGAATTTTATTCCATATCAGAATATATTAACTAGAGTACTGTATACGCTCTATATTGTTTTGACGTATTCATTTATTATTCCAGTCATCAAATAAGAGCAAAACTGCATGGAATATTATAAATAATATAAAAACGTGTACAAAAAGTAGTAATAATTGTTACAGAGATACGGAACCTTTAACAGCTGAGAATAATTTAAATTCTTTTCTTGTTAAAAACGTATCCAATACAACATGTAAATATAAATTATAAAATTCCCTTTAATTACCATTCTATTTTCGTAGAGACTGTGACAGAAAGTGAAATATTAAATATCATATCTGAGTTAAAAAGCAAAATGAGTAGTGGATGTGATGGTATTCCCACCTCAATTATAAAATTCTGTAAACTGGAGTTTTGTAAATCACTTTCTGTTATTATTGGAAACTTCTTAGAATGTAGCATATTTCCAGATCGTTTAAAAGAAGCAGTAAGAACACCAATTTACAAGAAAGGAATTCCTACTCTGATGGAAAACTATAGACCTATAAGTATTATTAATGGATTTTCAATAATCTTTGAAATGGCCATGTGTAAACGCCTTATGAACTTCTTCTAGAAGTATAAAATATTCAGTGAATGTCATGGATACGAATAAATTAAGTCGATTGAAACTGCTGCTTAAATTACGAAATATTATTCGAAAAGCTGGAGAGATACGGCGTGAGAGTCTGTGCACTGCAATGGATTAGATCTTACCTTTCTAAACGAACATAGAAAGTAAAAGTATTTAAAGATTTCATTAACTATCTGTCTTATAGTGAATCCCTCACAGTTGAAATACCACAGGAAAGTGTGGTCTTTACTCTTAATTTGGAAACAAATTAAGTATTTGGGTATGTTCAAATACCCAAAGCTATAGGATGGAATAATGAATAAAGATGATGACAGTTATATACCCTTAAAAACTCATTTTTCCCATTCATAAAGACAGGGATAAGGACCAGCATGATATTCATACCTCTTTAAAAGAAGATTGGAACATAACCTCCAACATAATAACAGGAGTCAATTCTATTCAATAATTCTCATCAATTGAGTCTTTATTAATGGATAGAGTTTACCCAGCCATAATTATATGGGGAATTGAACTTATTCTTCAACATCTCGTGAATCTGTTTATAGAATGTATAGCTTTCAGATATGTCCCGCAAAACTGGAGTATAGTCAAGGTGGTATTTATAGCCAACATAGGCGATTAATACTACAGCCAAATAATTCCTAACTAAGCCTTACATCGTTTATGATGAAATCCTTTTAGAAGCTTTCCGATGGGTACATAAGGGACTATATTCTAAAGGCGAATCCTTTCCATCCAAATAAACATGAAATGTCGACAATAAGCCTATTTATCGAAATAAAAGGGACTTTTGACAAAGCCTCTTTCAACGGAATAGGGCAAGCTCTCTCAATACTCGGCATACCAGTCGCACTTAGTGAATTGATAAAACATATGCTAAGCAAACGACGTCCATATATCAATAGGAAACAAGGTTTCCAATGCATGGGTGACCTGTGGAGGAGTATTATCTTTTCTCCTGTGAGAGTATAGACGACTTGCTAAGGAAACTAAATCAATTTGGCTTCCTAATCATATGATATAAAGATGACATAACAATTCTGCTTATAGGACAATTTACTAATTGTAGTTTGAAAATGACCATGTAATGGTTGAAACCGGTCACTAATAATAAAAACCGTGTGTGATAACAACAAAGTGAATTTTATTTATCGTCCTAATTTTCAAAATGTATCACAAAGTAATGGCTTCAAGCATCAACTATATTCTGCTTATATGAATGAATGAATGAAGCTGCTTTGAATATTCAACACCACTATAACTCTGGTTTGACAGGTAAAGTATCTAGAGGTTATCCTAGATCCTAAACTAAATTGGAGTAATCATCTTAAAACTAAGATACAAAAGGCGAGAATGGCATTCTGGTAGTGTCGAAGAGTGGTTAGGAGATCATCTATCAGTTAGAATCACCATGTGACTGGCCCTAACATATGTAGTAGTCGCAAGGCGGTTAAACTCAAAACTGCAACAAATACACCACAGCACATTCAACATCTAGCATGTATGGGAATTACTGGCGACATGTGGTAAGCATATCGACAACAGGAATGAAGACGTTATTGTCTTTTCCTCTCCTGGATTTACACATATTTTAATACAGAAACAGTTGAGAATATTCTATATCAGTCTGTTCGTTTAGTAGGAATTGCGTTATTACACATTTAATTAAAAACCGGCATTCATTTGTCGAGGATATACTTCATCTATTTCACCGAAAAAGGGTCTAAAATGAATTTAATCAAATACCTATAGGTATATAAAGCTAAGCATTATTCCAAAATTCATCTACTTATAGGACAGACTGATTCAGTATATTGCCCAATGCTTATTTCTGTATGAATATAATTAAATTAAAAATTAAACTTCTTGATCGAAACTAAACTACTACTACTATAAGTAGATATTAACAAACAAAATAACTTTTTGTTTTGTTTATAATTTAAAAATATATCACGAATTAAACGCTTTTAGTGTCAAACCAATAATGTATTCTATAATAATTACATCATTTTTATGCAGTGCCTATTGAACAACAAAATGTAATTAATTTATACGAGTTCGAATATTGTTCACTCCGTTCGAATAAATTTGAATTTATGAAATCGTAAAGCATTAGGATTTATATTATTCATTAAGTTTTGTTTTCAGCAACAAACTTCGAGATATCCCATTTTCTCTCCCTTCACTTTCCTTATTTTTGACTGTTAAGAGGCGGGGATATTTCACACAGCGAGGGTCGTAACGGTGCGCCGGGCATACTTGGACAGAGTTTGATGGAATTTTTTATTATTCGATTTCACTGTGTTCCGGATAGCCGGATACTGGCAAAAAAAGTTGTCCATCCCCGGATGAACGGGCAGAAAGCGGCAACGACCTCCTATCCGGGTAATTGAATCCTGGACGCGTGGCTTCCAATTAAAATGCAAATCCCCGCTGACTGTTCCTTTCGGACGTGACACGTACATTTCTTTTCAGAGTTTTGCATAGAAAGATAGAAAGAAATACTATTCACCAGATATATAAACAACTTTATGTGATGTAGTATATTAATCACTTTGGCAACTTTTCGTAAATGAAAAACGACACGACACTTTCAAATATTTATTTTGTTGTTCGCAACAACTGTTTCGACACACTATGTCTTCTTCAGACAAAGACATGATCAGATTGTAATTTGGGTGATATTATTATGTAACTGCAAAACTATTACTCTTTGTATATTTATAAGAATATAAGAGTAATTAAAATCAATTATTAACTTATATTTTATTATATTACGTTCATATAAACAAATTATTGTCGTAAGAATTTAAGAATTATTTTAAAACAAAAATAAAGAACTATAAAGCATACATTTGAATGAAGCACTTTGAAAATAAGAGGAATATTTGATATGTCTAAAATAAGAGTTAATCATTTCTGGCGTAAGCGTTTCATGAAAGATTCAACTGGGCATATGAGATTATCATACCAGACGTTTGCACTCCCAGAATTGCTTATGTCCGTCATGTCTGCCCGACTGTATTATTATCTGGATATAGACGTTATGTTCATGTGAGCAGTTAACAAATGCTTTCAGCGTCATTCATATATTTACATTTTGTTAAATTTAAATTTTATACAATTGTACAATGTCCCTCGAATCAGAAAGAACTTCAGAAGTGCGAAAAAATCTAATATAATATTGGCAAAATTTTAAAATCATAACATTTTTAGTTATTTGATTAAGGTGGTTACATATTATACAATAATCTTTTAATTAACAATGAATAAAACATAGTAAGTGTTTACTATGAATTACCACATAGTAACTGTCGCAACCATCATTATGATTAAATATTGTAATTGTGTTAATTGTAAATAATGATCTTGTTATTGAATTTAAATTTTTACCAATATCAAGATTTTTCTTTATTGCTATGTTTGAGAACGAATTATTTAAAAGTTTTTCCTACAAAACAATTTAAAAAATTGGATAGATTATGGATAATGAAGTTAAATAAGGAAGATATTTGGCATTTTAGACTAAAATCCACTTAGAAAAGATTTCTTTTTCATCATTAAACACATATTTTAACTCCGTAAATTGGGATTTTATTTCATCCAATTCCTTCTATGATAAAAATATATTTATCACTACAACAACAAATATCCTTAATAGATGACCAAAGATTTAATTCATTTGATTCGCACGAAAAAGAGACTTCACACTAAATTCAAACAAAGTGGTTCTCTAGATTATTATTACATATTTATCGCATATACGGAACCAATGTAAGAAGATAAGCAGATCATGTTACCAAACTTACCTCTTCAAAGTAGAAAACTCTTTACAATCTTTACAATGATGCTGATATAGCCAATCTATTTCCTGATTTTTACTCTACGGTTTATGTGAAATCAACCAATCCGCCAGATTTATTTACCGGGCTTGCCTCTAATACGCTGCTGTGAATATTCAAGAAGTATTTATCTTAATTATTAGTCTAAAAACATCCTATAGCCACAGCCCTGATCAAATTCCCAGCTATTTTTTACGAAACTGTATTTATTCACTCTGTAATCCTATACATAAGTTATTCACGAAATCTTTAACTTCCAAAATTGTTCCAACTAAATAGAAGACAAGTTATGTAATACATATACACAAGTCAGGCCCTAGAGACTTAATGGACAACTACAAAGGGATAGCAATACAATCAGTTATTCCAAAGATTTTAGATGAACTGATAGCCAAACCAACTAGCATAGTTTTCACATCAGTTAATTTCAAATAATCAACATGGTTTTGCTAATGGAAAATCTACAGTAACCAATCTGTTTGAATATAAAAATTTCGTATCAAATGCTCTAAACGATTGCAGATTGATACAATTTACACCGACTTCAGTAAAGCATTCAATAGAATTGACCATGGCTTACTGTTGAATAAATTGAAGTTTTACAGATTTTGCAGTAATACAATTGATTGGCTTTCCTCGTTTCTTATAAATCGTATTCCAATTATCCGCATAAATAACTATTTATCTAAACCTATAAATGTTACCTGAAGGGTACCTCAGGGGTCACATTGTGCTCTCATACTCTTTATTTTATTTATCAATGACATAAGGGATATTATTAAGCACTGTGATTTTTATTTATGATTTGAAATTATTTAAAATTGCGCGCAGCTACAACGGCTGTATTAATATTCAAGAGGACCTTTCAAATTTAAACGAGTGGTGTACCAAGAATCACTTATATCTTAATGTGTCCAAATGTCAATCGATGTCTACCTCAAGATGTAAAGTTATAATAAATTACACTTACTCAATAGACTCGACTAATTCATGGTGAAATAATTTAAAGACCTGAGAGTTTGGGCAAAAATCTCAATGTTAATTGCTTGAAAAAGTTATACTGTTCGTTAGTTAGATGTCATCTTGAATATGCCTCTCCTATATGGACCCCATTTACAATAACCAATGTTAATCATCTTGAACAAGTCCAAAATAAATTTCTTCGATATGTCACCCAACAATTACCCGGCCATTTACCTCAAAAATGAACCGTATTGTTCATCTCTCTCTCTTAGAAGAACTAAAGCTGATTTACTCCTCTTACATCGCTTAATAAATGGATCGTTGAATTCTCCAAGTCTACTAAAAGATGTTTTGCTTCATGTACCGAACAGAAGAATTCGATCAATGTCTCTCTTCCATGTGGACACTCATAGAAATAACTCCGACACCAATAATTCATTAGACCGTTTATTAAGCCTTGGAAACAATTGAAATAACCCATGCTTTGACTTATTTATCCATCATTCCGTAAAACAAGATATATCATAAACGTGACATTGTAAAGGCGGACGGTAGGTATTTCCCTGGTTTAATGGGATCCGTCCGTAATTTTCTTTTTGTGGTAAATTATATAACAACACCCCACAAACACTCTTCATCAATCTTTAGATCGCATCATCCGGACAGTTAAATTCAACTAGCTTCAATTTTTATATATTTTTTAATTTTTTTTTATGACAGGGCAGAAAGACCTACGGTCGATAGCCCAGACAGTGACAGACTAACACTAATCATACTGTATATATGTTATTTTTGTAAATATGTGTTACTGCAATAAAGATGTTGTATATATATATATATATATATATAACAACAATGTTTAGTTTAACTTGTCTATTTACACACACTCCAAAATAATTTATAAGCATTTACAAATTTGACTGAACATCACCAGTGATAGATTGGAACTGTTCTTTTACAAAAAGAATATTAGAGGGCGGCTTGAGGCGACATACGCATTAGTTTAAAAATCTGACAATTTAGTTGTTTGCAACCTTAGACCAAGAGATTGAGGTAAAAAAAATGCAAATTAGTTTTACTAAAACGAGTGGCAATGCTTATTTGCAAGCCATCACAGCTTGGGATAATTGCCCAAATTTCCTTTAAGCTCTTATTTGTGTTAATTCCCAATTTGTCAATTTGAATATAATAGGGCCAATATACCCACTTCACATAAAATCCCTAAGAATGTAAGAAGAGTTCAATAAACTGCAAAAATAGCTTAACTATGCAAATATACACAAATTTGTTACACATAATACCAAGAACCCCTAATCTAATAGAAAAAAAATGTAATTTGATCGCAAACAGGCATCTTTCGTCTTTAATGTTGCAAGAGAAAGTTGATTGAATAATTTCTGACAACTGTACTATGCTGATGATATCCATATTGTCGATATTGTCGTAGTTGCCATTGTAAGCACTTCCCTACAATTGTTAGATATTTGATCATGTTTATGATATATCTTGTTTTGTAGATATCTAGAATTATAAAACTACTACTAAAGTAATACACCGTTTTCTCTATTCTTCTGCGCTACATACATGAAATCAAAACAGAACAAAACTGGTCCATAGTTGTTAATCAGGAAATAATAATTCAATGTTTTCACATGATTATTGTTACAATTTTCGCTGCGAACAGTTTCCTATAATTGTCAATGGTCATTTACTTAATTAGGCAAACGTCTACAAAGAATTAGAGAATATATAAGGACTTTATGATATATATTGCTTTACGGTTGCCTAGCGTTAGTAAAATTCAGTTTCTTTGTCCAGAAAGAATTGATGGAGTTCTTCTGAAAAGCATTTGGTAGTCTTGCAATAGCTAGTTCATCATCTTCTGATTACATATTTTTTCGGTCCTCAATTATGAGAGATAAAAGCACCATTCTTCTGGATACTAATAAGCTTATTCCTATTAGGCAATAATCTAAATGATGTTTTCTTAACCTATTGATTTTGACAATAACTCGATTATGTCTAAAACAACCACTCTTGATAATCCCAAAAATTTTCCTCGTTCCTCCTTTGAAAAGCCAACTGGCTTCTTGAGCCTTTCATGAACATCATAGTATTAAAATTATCTCTATGTTTTTTCCCTTCGATATTGTGGATGTACCGTTATTTTATTTGTATATATTGTAACCATGTTTGATACAGTTGAAATAAAGATAAAGATGCAATTGAATTAAACATAACTTGGTGACCGTTGGTACTGTCAATTATGTGACAATTCCCAGCAGCTCTTATAAAATGCTTTCAAGAACTTTGAGATAACTGGATATACTTTTAATACCGAGTGGAGTATTCTGAAACTGTTTCGGCTTACTAATTTGTAAGGTAGATAAGATGATCTAAACCTTTTAGTTAATAATAACATGCCACTTCTTTCCTTCCTTCTATTTATTGAACTGCACTAACTGCCTTGACGCTCTAGACATATTTGGCAAACTCAAGTCAAATCACTGATTAGTTGTTCTCTGATCATAAACCAGTAATTCTAGATCTTACGATTACTACTAAGAGGGCATTGAAAGGATTAAAGTCCACCAACTGGCACATATAAAATAGGAAGTTTGAGAATTTTATGTCCCATCTACGGATTATTTTATCTAAAAGGATACCACGAAGTAGCTATCGCTTACCTCTCCTCAATTGTGCTTGTAGCTCTTAATGAGTATACGATAACTGAGTCTCCTCTCAAGTCTTAACTGTGGTCTTTTTTCCGAGCTTCAAACTTTGTTTAAAACCAAAAAGATCGCCCGCTGTAGATGGAGATAACTTAAGATTTATTTTTTGCACAGAATTTCATAAAAACGCTCTTAAAGCAGGATACCAACCGCCTTAATTACGCAATAGTTGCTAGAAACTTTATGCCCTTTATTCGATTTGAAAGTTTGTTAGAACGCCCAAGCGACAACATCATAATAATTAGGTACAAATGGTTTAATCTATTTCAAGACACACGCCGGTGGTGACGCATCGGTTACGGTCCCGAACTGACGTGCAGCAACGTTGATTCGGGTCAGTAGTCGGATGGGTGACCGGTACCATTCACCATTGGGATACAATTAATGGTGCTTTAGAGTGACGGGGGCGATCCTTTAAAGTAACAAGCTCATTTACACACACATAAATACACAAATGACACATGGCGGAAGGACCACGTAGTCGATAGCCTAACACTACTACTACTACTACTCTATTTCAAGATGAATCAGACTGGTACATTTATCGATTTTTTGAAGCACCAATTTACAGTCAAGTCAATGAAAAGAAAACTTCGACTTCGATTCAAAAGTCAGTGTTTCTGATGAGATGTACCTTGTCAACAACAACATGTCACAAGGTAACTGTAAAGGACGATAATAGCTAATTAAGTATCTTGATATACATCCCAAGTCCCATGTATCACATTGATACATACGTTCTTCTGAATATTTGAAATGCTGTAATGTGCTTGAAATATTTGCCATTAACATTTAAGCTAGACGAAGTTGTTAGCATTTTCAAGGCAGGTAAATATCCAGTCTCTTTATAGATATATCGTTTCATTAGCTTGTTTCGTGCCTATCTATTCACTCTCCATCAAATTTTACTGATGACAGAATTATTATATGAGACTTGTTCATTAAACTAGACACTGAATATTGAGATAACGCAATTGTTTGATTTTCAAAAATTAGTTTATTAAACAATTGCGTTATCTCAATATTAAGTATGGATTTTCAACACCTAAGTGCCTCATCAATCAATCAAATTAGACACTGTTTTTTTCTTTGATATTTTGAAAGAGTATGATAATATTTTGAAAGAGTATGATGTACTTCCCTGTCATACATTACATACGTTGCCCAATACACTGACGATATGGCTCCTTTTTATAAAGGAGGTACTTCAATTCACCCAAAGAATCTTTAGAAAGTCGCTATCTACAAAAAATGGGCGAATAAATAACGACTTTATATTGATGCCGATAAGACTACATACATGTATTTTAATGAAATGTCTAAAGAAACGAAAGATAGCTCTCTGGCTAATATTGCGTTAGGTAGTAGAGATAAAATTTAGAATCACCGATGTGGCGATGAACTCAAAGCGCGTCCTCAACGATCTCCTAGACGAGGAGAACGGCAGCAGGAGTTCGAAGAGGGCCACGAGCACCACATCCACGTGATCGATCTACAACCGAAACCGGTGGAGGTGAAATTGAAAATAGTGCTGGAATTGGTGTGCCGTTGCCATATGATATAGTGATGAGTTGCTTGTAAAAACTAACGAGGAGCATATATCCATATTTGGATAACGTGGAATTAAACGCGGGTGGGAACGCTGGTGAACACGAGTCAAACGAAACGGCCATCGGTGCGAAGGAAGAGGGAAAAAGGGTGGCACACAAAAAGAAGAGGTGGAGCTTCAATCTTCATCTTTAAGAAGAACCGCGCCGAGGTCGGTGGAAATAAGAATAAAAACTAGGTAATGAAATATATTCACCCAAAAGCTCTTTGACGTTTATTTAATTTTTGGTTTTGAAAGTATTTGCCGAAAATACTCATTTGACAAAAACTTAATTTTAATTAAAGACGTGGTTAAATTTTTCCAAATCGTTTTAACATATTATCTGGACCAAAAAATCGCTTATCAGATCCAAAGTTTGGTTAATCTGTAATGTAAACTTCAAGCCATTTATGCAGGAACAGAGTAAAGCTTTCTTCAAAGATTATCAGACCACAGTTGACGTAAGCAGAACCTATTTGACTTCTGCAGATCCTCACGAATAACGAAAAACAACGAAAGCTTTCCAGGTGATTGTCACCTAAAGGACCAGGTGCCCAAAAAATCTAAGCGACAACTTCGTTCTGCTTAGAAAAACGGTAATATCCTAGCCTTATGACAGCAGCAATCTTGGAGGAGTGGTTTTTGTCTGTAAGATTATATTATGAAGTATAAAGAAGTTTATGATTGATTTCTCTTATTTACTGTCTACAACTGCCCTAATTTGACAAGATCCAACAAAGATCGAAATGGTAATTTTACAGAACACACCAATCCTTAAATCCTTTCTTAAAAATAGTTCTTTCTTTCATACACACAAATATTTCGTTTTTTTATTAACCGCCGCTAAAAGAAATATAGTTTCTTTAATATTGTTCATTTATTTTCGTTAGTTAGATATCTGATATCCATATTACAGTGAAATAAATTAGACTTTTAAAGATTTATGAAAATGTATTTATAAATTATAGAAGGTTACGTCTTAAATAATATTTCATTATATACTCTCTAAAAATAAGAGATAATATTTTTATAAATCAACAATTTCTTAATTACAGGATGTATAATACACTTTTTTTATTAAAGTTCAATTCAACTATAGGTAAAAGTTATTTACTAAGACATTTTGCTAGTTTTGGTTTAAAGTAGTAGAATTAACAGACAATGAGTTGATGTAGTCTAAATGAAGATGTTATTCTCTATCTCTCTATCTGTCACTCTTCCTCTCTCTTGTTCTCTCTCTCTCTATCTTTGGGGAATTGGAAATACAGTTGGAAAAAGGGATTTTGATAAATTAATGACAGAACGAAATACTAAAATCTGGAAGAAATCTTGCTGAAAAGGCCAGAACCCTTTCAGTATCTTCAAAAAAATTGACAGTTATTGTACAAAACTTCAGAAAGGATGAAAAATGCTATAAAAATTAATATTTTAGTATTTTTATGTATTCTGTTGAAAAGGAAACTAAAGTCTAATAAACATAAACTAACACAACTAATCTGGATGAGAAATTCAGATTTCTAGATTTTTCCAAAAATGTCCCTTTTAAATTATGTGATTTTTTTAGGATTCTAGAATTTGTCAACTACTTTTAGCTCTTTAAATTTTAGCAAAGGGATTTTTAAAACCATTTCGTTACTAGTTAATTTGGTATTGGCAATACCTAGTATCAATCTTTAATGATGAGAAGATATTTATAAAAATACTGCAAGATGAAAGAAATCTTGCTGGAAAAATCTAGTATATTCTTCACAGAAATCAGTTATATTTTTAAACCTGTTTGGCATACTTAGTACTAGCACGAAAATATATTTCTATTGCCTGCTTTCTATTCTACAACCACTTTATCACTTAAACCGTAGGTTCAGTTTACAACAAAATATATATATAATTGTTAATTACATTAAGCACTTTAGAATTAAAATATTCTGTAATCTACATTGATTCTTATCCAGCTCATTTCTATAAATAATTAAATGAGATTCGTTTGCTAGGATGTCAAGAAACACTTAAGCAGTTATAGCGAGTTAAGTGAAATCTAGATTGATATGCAAAACATCTAGTAAGGTAATTCAGATAGGTCTAATGGTAATAGATGTACTTTCTTTTAACTATTTCTATGAAATTGCAAGGACACATATAATTCCGGAGAATTCAAATACAGGGAACAAAGAGAAAATTAAAGAACGTGGCAATGACATATTTTATTAAATAATAAACAATTTTGTGAAACTTTGAAATATCTAATCATTGTAAAAATTTACAATCATGTAATATGAACTTATTACTCAATTGTTAAGGAAGTTTAGAATTTTATTTAACATTTAGTTAACATGTCTCACCAAGTGATTGTGAAAAATAAATACATAATAATTCGAGACCTTTTATTTTAAATATTACAGATTTGTAAGAAACTCAACAAATAATGTCTAATAACGCACCTCTCATAGTTCCTAAACTCAGGATCTATACTCTATATTGTTTGCTACATAACTAAATAAACTCATTCTGTATTGGAGTCTAATGTAATTACTAAAATTTGTAATACGTAATTAAATTAATATCCCAACTAAAATATCTTTCTTTATTTTATCGTTATATATAAATGCAATCGACTACAAACTCATAGAATTGAATTGTACAGAGGCGATGCAGGTTTATCAGACCATGAAGCTAATTGAACTTGAACCTGGAATGTAGTATGTCAAGCGGAAATCAATTTGATATAATAACATGGTTATTGTAGTCTAATATTTCAATCAAACGATTTCATATACTGTCTCTTGCAGGATATGTTTCAAGCGTTCCAAATTCTGTAATGTAGAATGCACTGCAAGACAGATTTTGATATGCATATTATCTAGTTAGTAATTACATGTTTGAATATCATTAATTAATACTGATTGGTTGATACAACAGGGCGCCCGTGCCCATACATTTCGACACACAATGCGGTGTTCAGTTGTTTAAACGAAATATGTTTTAACCTGGTTTTATTTTAGTTTCCGTATTGATTTAAACAGTTTTTATTGTGTATAGAAAAGAAGGAATTTTACAATCAACTAAATAATCGGACATAATTCAAAAATGTTGAATAGGATAAGTATATATTTATAATATTGTATAAATTGATGTTCATATTTTCAGGAGTCTTAGTATTAATCAGTGTGAATATTTTTTCAATTTATAAATTTACGTCATTAAATAATCTTTGTAGTAAATAACTTCTAAATGAAAACAATTGATACTAATGGTATCGCCAACAATATTTGTGCCAATTTCAAGTTAATATCCAATTCAAATATTAACTGATCAAATCAATATGAACACATGAATAATTTTTTTATTTTTGTAGACTTTTAATCAAGTGTGTATATACAATGTTGTCCCAATAATCACAAATTATTATTATTTAAAATGCAGGATTTTATATAATTAATATATGAATGAGGAAATCACGAAGTGATATATTAAGCCATTTAGAATGAAACCCCAAATAAACACTGAAAAATGGGTGGATTTATTAAGAATAAAAGACGTATTTATGAATATAAAAATCTATATATAAAAAATTATATAAAAGCAGAAGTTAAAATGTAATCAAATTCAAATTTGGACTCATTTAAAGTAATCAATCTGAATTACGGAACGTAACGAAGCAGAATTCTTTTAAACGTTTACGCCAGAGAAAAAAAAAAGGCCATGGTGAAAATTCGTGAAAAGGGAAGTGCAATAATTCCATTTAGAAATGTAATTTACATTATTAAATACAACTGGATTTCAATAAACAAAAGAGCTAACAGTCAGCGTAATTAGATATAAAGGCGTTTGTTAATGCAGTAGCTGAATTAAACGGAAATTTAAGAGTTGAGGAGCAATTAAATTAAATTCGTAAAACTTCACTTGTTACTAATGGCAGACCTACTACGTTAATTTATTAACATTACAATTACTATTTTGCAGCATGTAATTCTGCAGATTATCGCAGTTCGAGGTGTAAATTTATTCAAATTGAAATCGTCGCCGGTTTTAATGCGGCCATTAGCCAGATTAACGACAATGGCGCATTAATTTTACATTATAATTTGTCATTAATGGTCAACTACACGCGATAAATAAACGATAGTAATGCTAAACTCAGCAGGAAATAGTTTTTATAACAAATTGATCGAATATTAAAGGAAATTCACATTTATTGAATTTCAACGGTATTACACAAATGAAATAAATGGGTCAATGCTGCTGCTAAATTTAAGTTAACCTTAAAGGAATGAATTTTTATTAATAAAGTGTTATTTTTGCGCGTTAATTATGTTAAAAATTCTCCTTGTTACTTTCACATATTATGTTCTCTCTCTTATAAAGTTATCTCAGCTCAAAAAAATAAAGGTGATATAGTATTTTCCCTGTACATAAAGAAATATATACGTGCTTAGAACATTTTACACACAAAAACATCTTGATAATGATAATATACAAGAAACAAATAATTTATATTTTACCAACAAAAGCGAAAATAATTAATATTTGCCTAAAACATTAGTGTTTTACCAATTAAATTAATTTCAATTAAAACAGTCCATATAAAATTTGAGTTTAAAAATAGTGCATACTTTTGAAGACATAATGAAAAATAACAAAAAGAGCAGCTGAACACTAAAAAAAATGTATTAAAATTTATATTAAACTAATAATTAGAAAATCACGAAAACACTTTATAAATCTACAACAAATGAGTCTTATTAAGACCAGAAACAAATTACTTATTGAAACAACCATTTCTCTGGCTAATACCTCGACAGACATTGAATGATACAAAAGTAATTTGCGTGTTACTAGCAAGGCTATCACAGCAACACTAAAAATGGTTAAGTGCATGTTAAAAATGTTTTTGAGTGAAATTTCGTATGGCAAATTAGAAAATAAATGAATTTACGTTGATGTGATTATCATTAAATTAAACTGTTTAATATTGCAAAAAAGTTTTACCAAAGTAGCTAATTTGCATTATAAATTTAAAATTTAGTAATAAGTTTAGGAATCGCTCACGTAAACCAAAATTATTTCATGGCAGTGTAGTTGACAATGTCAAGATAATGGACGAATTAGAAAAATCATATAGGAATGTGAACACTACTTTTTAGAGATGGACTAAAAATCTCCGCCAACCAATTCAGTCATAAACGATCAACTACGGTTTAAAAATATTAACGAATCTTTTATTAACATACATCCTTGCTCGCCCGTAAAAGATTTAAATGAACAAGTAAACATCATTTATACTCTGACTCAATTGATAGATTGATTCCTATTGTCCTTATCAAAAGAAATCCAAAGTTCCGCTTTCTAATTAGTATTTATAAAAAATAAATTATACACAGTATATAAGGTATCAAATTTAGAGTGATACTATGACGCCTTCAAGACACCTCGTATTAATTGCAAAAATCTAGCACACATATGTCATCAGGATTATGTACAAACCCTAGAAGCATCAATCGCAGGTGATTCTAGACTCATCGGGATACATGGTAAATCTAAATATACACAATCTCTGCTTCCCAATTATTTTGAACCTAATGGCATCTTAATAAGTGAAGAAAATGTGAATTTCTTTGCATATTTCTTAGGGTTGGTGTATAAAACTCTAGCACCATAACTACGTCTGATGCGGGTGATTCTCATATTAACTTAATTCAATGCCGGATAATGGTATATCAGCTATTTTGGAAGAACTTTCCTACCTAAACCCAAACTATTCTACGGGATCTGATGGATGCAGTGATGTTTTGATAAAAGGGTGTGTGATGTCTCTTTCTCGTCTTTTTGGATTATTTTTATTTATTTATTTGGTGCACATACATTAGTTTACACAAGTCAACGGTACTCAGGCGTGAATTAATCTTATATCAAAAAGGTACAGGATTATAATATAAGTGAAATTAAACATTAAAATATGGAAATGAGTTAAAGCTATAAATTGCAGCTGACCATCCACATACAGAATAAAATATCCATAAACACCTAAAAGTAGAGATAAAATATACTTAGGTCTAAATAGATATACACAATTAAAAAAATAGGTAAGATGCAGTAGTAAAACATGTTAAAACATACAAATGTGATCGAATTATAAAGTTGGATAGGCATTCTTGTACACTGTAAAATGCTTTCTTTTGTAGGAATCTTTTTAATTTATTTTTAAATTGCTGGTTATTAAGCAACTTTATGGTGTCAGGAAACGCATTGAATAATTGAGGTCCATAATAATTTATACCGTTTCTGCACTTCGACAGGCGTCGTGGTTGCAGGCAAATGTTGTTTTTTTGCCTAGTATCGTGATCGTGTAATTGAGAGTGGGTGCTGTACGACGATAAATTTCTTTTTACATGCATCACACATTCTAATATGTATACACTTGGCAAGGTCATTATTGCACGCCTTTGGAGTCCAAATAGTCTACTACTAATGGTAGAATGACCCCAGGTTAATATTCCGTAAGCAATATGTGAGTGGAACAGTGCAAAATACGCAGACTTTACTGCTGGCTGAGGCAGACAAGTTTGCAAGTTCCTTAGTAGATATATGACTTTGCAAAGCTTATCTGCAGTATTGTCACCGTGTGCATGCCAATTAAGTTTGCTGTCAAGTGTTATTCCGAGAAATTTTGTTGATGAAACTTCACTGTCTCCTTTGAGAGAGAATATAACTTTAACAGTCTTGTCATCATTTAGTGACAGCTTATTTGACACAAACCACTCAGAGATTTTTTTGTTTGTGTTTTCACTGATAACTTTTGCCGATTTAAGGTCATGAGATTTGTTTATGCAGGTTGTGTCGTCCGCGTATAAAATAATATCGGAAATGTTAACGAAACTTGGTAAGTCATTGACATAGATCAAGAAAAGTAAGGGTCCTAGTATGGAGCCCTGTGGTACACCATATGTAGTGATCGATTGAGATGAAAGTATTTTATTTGAAAGGACTCGCTGAGATCTGTTTACTAGGTAAGAATTTAATAACCGGCAACTTTTCGGGCTAAAGTTATAAAAGTACAGTTTCCTCAAAAGGATGTCATGCGAAACACAGTCAAACGCCTTTGTAAGGTCTAAGAAGGAAGCGAAAGTGTACATGCCTGAAGTGAACCCTTCATGGACCGCCTCCACAAAAGCGATGACCGCATCACCAGTAGACCTCCCTCTGCGGAAACCGTACTGACTGTTAGTTAATATTTTGTGCAATTCCAGGTATTCCACCATTTGTTTAAGCATGATCATTTCTACTACCTTTGAGATGATGGGCAGTAGAGCAATTGGCCTATAGTTGTTGGGATCGGATTCGATACCCTTCTTAAAAATCGGTATGATGCATCCTATCTTTAGAACACAAGGAAAGATGCCTGAATTAATACAGTTATTTATCAATTTGGTTAATTGCTGAATAATTGTATTTAAGATACTTTTCAAGATGCCGGTGGTCATTCCATATATATCGCGGGATTGAGAGTTTTTCAGATTGCGTATTACATTCCTAACTTCTGACCGACTTTGTGGAAATTGAAATATGTATTCTTAGCATAGTTTGCTCCAGAGCACATCATTACCACAGGATCGATAGAAGGGGCAGGCAACTGGTCCACTAATGTTTGAGCTACTGTATTAAAAAAAAAGTTAAGTTCATCAGCATTTATGTCGCAGGAATGATTGTTTAAAGGCTTATTACTTATTACACATTGCCCTCGGCTTGTTTTTACTATTTATAATGAAATTATTTGCTGCATTTTTCCTAGTTTCTTTTAGGGCTGCACTATAATCTCGTTTGTAGTTTAAGTAGTTAACTCTGAGATTAGGTAGTCGTTCACTAGCTGCCTTTAAAAGCAAGAGAGTTTCGCGCATTTGGCGTAAGTTATTGTTAAATTTTTGTTTGCTGTTGGCAGGAATGATTTTTTCTGGAAAACATAAGAGTGTACACCTTTCTAATGTGTGAATAAATGTTGAAAATTTATCCACAACGCACATATTTAAATTATCAATATAACTAAAATCCGTGCGTTCTAGAAGATTAAATAAATTAAATTTACCTAGCTCAGTAATTGGTCTTATAACCTGATTTGTATTGATTGGCTTTAGTCCTAGATCTAGTTGGAGATGAATACCAATATGATCTGATAGTCCCGAATCAATAGGGCACATTTTGATGACACGATCTCTCATATTTACGAAAACGTTATCTAAGCTATTTGCTTGCCTTGTCGCGAAATTGACCGTAGGGTACAAACCATAGGATGCCAGTACATCACAGAGGTGGGACTCTTGTTGGTCGTCGCTATTGAATTTGACATTGAAGTCGCCACCAAGAACAATATTTTTGTGGATGCTTAATCTATCCAATAGTTTTCCCAAGATGTACATAAAGTAATTGAAATCGCCAAGGGGAGACCGATACACAACGATAACAATTAAATCAACGGACGGGATGAGTGATGCAGCTATTTCGCAACATTTCTCATGTGATAGGTTATTTAGATTTTCAAGATTTTTAAAAAGAATATCTTTCTTTAGTAGTTGCATTACTCCCCCATGTTGATATTCTTTGCGCGCGAAAAATGGACCTGTGCGAAAATTTTCAAAACGTATGTGCATAATTTCAGCTTCGCGTAACCAATGTTCACAAAAACAGATCATATCAAACATTGCGTTATGCTCGATTAAAAAGGCTTCAAACTCATTTACTTTGTTTCGAATACTCTGTATGTTCGTAAAATAAATGTTCAGAAGACTAATATTTTGTTGTTTTTTACACAAGCTACGGTCTATTTCTTTCTCGGCGGGCTCGCATAAAAATATATCTGCTTATTTTGCGGATCGATTAATTTTTCGTGTTCTTGAAAATCCGCGCCGATTCTAAAGCCGGAATTTGTAGCGGTTAATTGGATTTTTTCACAAGTGAAATTGTTATGACCTATAATTTTATAAATATGATCATTGATATCATTTACTGTAAATGTACTTTTGATGCGTTTTAACAGTAACCACGTTTTTTTTGGGTTCAGCTTGAATATTAGATTTTTCGTTACCTCCTGTTCCAACGATAGTTCTAGTTTGTTGCTTGCGTCGCTTTTTATGTACGACCCCAGTGAAGACATCATCTTTCATTAGAATTTCCTGCGGCTGGCTCTTGGATGAACGCAGAACTCTTTGTTTGTTTACATTGGCCGGTTGACAGCTGTCAGATATGCTGTTTCGTGCAGTGTTGGCTCCTCCTGGGGTCAATATTCTCGCAATGCTGCCTTTTGGAGTATTGTCGACAACTTCAGCTTTATTATTGTTGCTTGCCGTCGACTTAGATTCACCCTCACCGTTGTTATTATTGTTGACTGTCAGGGATAATTGGGCAATATTTACCTTGATGTAGTTAATTTCGTCCCATAGCTTTGAAATTTCACTCATCGCCCTGGGATCGCTGCACTGTTGAATGCCGGGTTTGGTATAAGTTAGATCTGCTCGGATTTCCTTGCAGCAGACAATGTTTGTATTTTCGTCCACGAAAGGCCCACTATTTAAGGGCACATGCACACTTCACGTATCTCTTGACGGCCACTAGGCACAAATTGCATGCCAAGTCTTCGGAAACACTTTTATGCGTTGTGGCCATTTTTATTTACCTATAAAATATTTATAATGACTAGCTGTTGGTCGAAACTATAGTTACGTGTAATTTTAAATAAAGTGATCAAAAGTCATCATCAAGATGAACCACAAAATAAATGCTTCGACAATTAAACACTTAATGAAAATCAAATTACAAACTATCGGCAAATATTCATTCTGTCTCATGTTCCAAGGATCTTTTAAAATTTAAAACTACTTGTACATCCGAGACAATTGATTTACTATTAACGGAGCAGCAACTAGGTTTTAGGTGTGGTTGTTCAACTACTACCAATTTGTTAATGGCTAAACTTCGCCCATTTTTTGAGTACGTGAAGACGTTTATTATTATTATTATTATTATTATTATATATTGAGTTTATAAAGAAATCTTTAAAGAAGGGCGAACAGGTTGCTTCCATATACACCAACTTCGCTAAAGCTTTTGATATAATCGACCATAGTGTAATTTGATGATAATAAAATTGAGTAAAGCATGTATTCACGGACTACTTTTTAATTGGATCCATTTTTATTTGTATAGAAGAACATAAATTGTACGAATTGGTAATTATAGAGCTATTCAGGAGAGATGGCGGGGTGTCTTGTCCGTCCGAATCAAGTAGTGCGCGTTGCAATTTTCCACCATAGGCGTGCGCGGCCAAATAAAATGAATGTCACAAATTTGTTATGTTTTCATATTAGTTATTTCATATTTCATTTATATTTTTTGAATTAGAATAAGTATTTTTTAATGTTGTATTAATATCCATTTTCACATTTGCTAAAATATATGAAATAAGTTCATTAAAAACATATTTTCTTTCAATTACCCTGCGTAATTGCAATGCTTGACTAAATCGCGCGCGCCTATGAAATAACCGGTAAGTAAGGGACGCCGTAAACTATTTCTTTCTCCTTCTACCGCTCGGTCTAAGACCGAGCTACGCAGGCCGCGTGTGTCTTTTCTAGATACGGCCGACGAAATCGTACGTCTTGGGAATATCCGCTCGGTTATCAGGTAGTAGAAAAGGATACCAATATTATTTGAATGTTCCGAACTTAGTTCGTAAACCGCCCTTTCTCGTGAATTGGTCTATATTAGTAATTATTGTTGCCGTTTACTTCAAGTGTCATCGGGTGTTCCCCAGGATTCACACACAGGTTCTCTCCTTTTCAATATTTTGATTAATGTAATGGCATGGAAAACTGTTTTAAGCATAGTAGCTGCTTATTGTTTGTGAACAATATAAAAATATTTACAGGTTTTCAAAAAAAAAAAAAGATTTTGATAAATTCAATAATTGGTGAATAGTAAATTAAATTCAGCTTAATATTCCCAAAGGATGCGTAATAACATTTGCTAAAATCAAATCGCCAATTTACTCTAATTATACTATCGATAATATGCCTCTTATCCGTGTAGATAGAATAATAATAATAATAATAATTTATTTGTTTCCCAACAGAAAAACAAGTTAACCATTTACAGGGAAAAATTATAAAAGAAAATATTTAAAATAAAAAAAATAGTAAAAAAATAAAATGAACATGCTTACTTAACACTATAGTAGGGAGATAATTGATTGAACAAATTGTGCTATATTACAATTAAAAATATCAACCGAAAATGAACATCATTATATAAGCGCTTCGTAGTCTTTCTAGGCGAGTAATAATAAATGTTACTATTGGACCGATTGCTTAAAAATGTGACAAAGTTTCTAGATGAACATCTTGGCACAAACATATTTATTTGCATTAATAAACTGGCATCATCAATATCACCATTTATAATCTGATGTAAACATTTAAACGAAATTATGTTATGTCTAGAACCTAAAGACTTTAGGTTAAACATTGAGAGTAATTCATTATAACCTATTCTATTATCAGTATACGCTGAATACTTCTTATAATAAAGATAGTTAACAAATATTTTCTGTACCCGTTCTAATAATTGTATATGTATTGCATACTTAGGGGACCAGGCTGCGGCACAATATTCCAATTTAGGATCTATATAACATGTATAGAATTTTATGATAGTATGTATATCACGAAATGGTTCACTAATACGTCTAATAAATCGCAGCATTTTCAGGTCATCTTTCTGTATAGCCAGACAATAGGGTACGAAAGATAAATCTTTGTCCTAGATCCTTTACGGCGTTAACCTTTTGAAGCCTGATCTTATCAAGGCAATAATTAAATACAGTACATATCGTGGTTCTGAAAAAAGACATATATTTACATTTGGTTATATTAAGTGGAAGTATATTGTTATTACTCCAGATCATTTATAAATAAACTAAATAAAAGGGGTCCAAGATTAGACCCTTGAGGAACCCTACTCGATTGGAAAAATGCGTCAGATGTGTAGTTATTATATTCCACATATAATATCCTGTTAGACAAGTAAGAATTCATTAAGGCAACTATACTTTTACTAAAACCCCAGTGCTGTAGTTTGTATAGCAATATATTGTGAGTAATAGTATCGAATACCTTACTGAAATCTGTGTGGATAACGTCTACTTGAGAGCGTTGATCAAGATGATAAGATATATATTCGGTGAAATTTAAAAAATTAGTTTGTTAATAAAATGTATTAAAATCTATTAGTTCGTTGTAGAAAATTAAATAATAAATTTAAATTATAAATTAGTTTGTGTTGATCGCTTTTTTTTACGAAACCATGTTGTTTAGTTGTCGCATACGACGTAGAAGATAGGCAAATTAGATCGCTTAATGTTATTGTTTTTAATGTATCTGAGTCTTCAGGATCTTTGGGCGAGAGAATTGGGGCTGACACTCTCGCGTTAAAAAAATAATGGATCCTGAAACTAAGTTTGCACCCTCGAAAGTTAAGCTTAATGAAATAGACCACGTCCTATTAAACTTGTATTTTCTGGACGCAAAGAGACTCTTGACATTTTGATAGACAGTATAGCTATATACCAGCTATGTACGTTATGAGACATTTACGGAGGGATCATATAAGACATTTACGCGAGGAGTTAGTAAGACGAAAACAAAATGTGAAATTAACTTGATAATTAGATATAGTAACGGTAATGCAGCTTTAGTAAAGTCTGTTTCCTCTAAAAAAACTTAATTGATAAATTTTCAAAATGTCGGTGGTCTTAGGGGCAAAACGAATACGTTTATGCTTAGTGTTAATTTATGTGCGTATGATGTTATTATTACTTACTATTAATAATCCCGAATTAGAACTAAAGAACTTCTCAAAACAACACAAAAAGTAAAGGCGGAGGAGTGTTTATTGCTGTTCAAAATGAATAAATGAAAAGTACCATTGAACAGCTGTGTGTTAAGATTAACAAAAAAATTATAATTGGCTTGATATACAATCCACCTGCAACTAACATTTCCAAATATCAATACCATGCATAGGAAATTGAAACAATCTGTAACGCATATCCAACATATGACTTCATATTCTGTGGTGATTATAATCTTGCAAATGCAGTCTGGATAAACTCTAGTAGTAATGTACTGAATGAGAACAATATCATTTATCCCGCTGAAGTAATGTCAAACATTTAAAATTTTTACCACTTATATCAGAATAATTGTAGTTCCAAATGCTAGGTATGTATTTTTAGATTTGGTGTTCTCTTGTGTTGATATAAAGGTTTGTGAATCTATTGATATTTTGTATAATACAAGTCTTCATCACACACCTTATACAATTAATGCATCATTAGCGCCGATAGAGTTTGTGACTGAGAGTGACGATTGGATATTTGACTTCAGGTCTGCAGATTATGCACAAATTAATAATTTTCTTGCGAATCTAAATTGGGATGAGGTATTTTCTTTAAATTATATTGATAATAATGTCAATAGTTTTAATAACATTTCATTTGTGTCGCAAAACGAATAGGTACCCAAAACAAATGTATTTAGGAAATTTCAAGTGTTTCATTAGAACATAGTGTTTCCTTCTTTGCATCACATTTTGCTGAACTATACAGATATCCATATAATACGTTACCTATACACTATTCACGTTGTTTTTGCATAATGGGAGGCCATGGAAATTTAGGATTTATGTTGGCACTAAAACTGTCTGCTGAATTAGGTTATATTTTTCTATAAGTTTGAGGTTACAAGTAGAGTCAACGTTTTGGGTGTTGTTGTCAGTTTTACTAGGTTACAGCGATCTTGTTTTAAATGAACGTATGATGGTCGCGGGAAATTTAGCAACACAGTATGTATTTTGACAGGTTCATATGTCAGGCGCTTGAGTGACGGAAATTTGCCGAATAGTGTGGCCAACGTTAAAAAATAAATCATGGCCACCCATTATGCAGAAACAACGTGAATAGTGTTTAAGTTAAACCCTACTAAGTTTATTGATTTGGACAAATTCAATGTCTCACTTACTGATGTTTTTAACGGTTTATCGTCTCTGATTCATGTAGCGCTTGACCTAATGGTATCCCTGCATACATTTTAAAGAGGTGTTTGTACACGTTGAGTAAACCTATACATACTATGTTTTCCGGCTTACTAAACTCAAGTGTATTTCCATACTGCTGGAAGGATAGGTATATAATACCATTTTTTTAAGATTAATTGAGTGTTGAGGTAATATCACAAACTATAGAGGTATCAGTGGACTCTATATACACAGACTTCTCTATGGTATTTGATATATTATAATAATAGTGTACGTGTTAGTAAATACCTCTCAAAATATATTCAAGAATCATTAGGGATACCGCAGGGTCACATTGTAGTACGATTTTATTTATTCTTTTTATTAATGACAACGGGCCAAGGATGAAAATTAACCATTTCCTTCTTTATGCTGATATTCAATACTACAAGATTTAAAAGTTATCAGAAAGCATTAGAAGATGATCTTAATAGTATTGTTCTATGATGTCAAAAAAAACATCTTGAATTGAACTTAAATAAATGTTTTTCGATCTCATTTTGTCGTGGGTCCAGTAGTAACTTTGATTATGTTATTGACAATCATCGATTGAGTTATACAACTGAAATTAAAGACTAAGGAGTGAGTTTTATATTTCACGAAACATTGTGTGCAACAAAGCGTTGATAATCCTAGGATTTTTAATCGATTTTCACGGGACTTGAATGTTACGACTCTAACAGCCTTATACATTGCATTAATAAGACATTATTTTGAATACACATCCCCTGTGTGGTCCCCTTCTACTACTACGTTAATCAGTAGAGGAAAAGTTCCTTATGTTTATTTTTTATAAGTTGGGTAGGAATAATAACTATTTTAGTCATAGTGGAATGCTAAAATTTTTAAATATTAAATTATTAGCAGATAGAACAATCTTTCTTGACATGTCATTTTGATATAAACTGGTCAATAGATTTATTAATAGTAGTAGGTTAGTTGGAAGATTAGACTTTTATATTCCATGTGACCCTGCTTCCAGACATAAACATCTGTTTCGTCTCAACTTTCGTTCAATTATATAAAAATCTTTTATTTTTTAATTTAGCGCAGATATTATCTTTAAAAGATACTTCATTTACCCAGATTATTTTAATTATTAGGTATACTATATTATAAAGCTACATTAAATAAAGATATCATATTTCACTAAGAAGCACATACAATTTCAAATTTATCGCTTGCAGAGCTCTATCTGTCGTACACTGTATCAATAGTTACTTATGAGGTAACTAATTGTACTGCATTGTTATATATCGCTACACAATTTAGTTGTATCGATTATCGTTTCATTCACAGATACAACGTAATGTTGCTTCCAGTTTCTTAATGTGATATATGTTATACATTTAGTATTTTTTGTAGTAAACAAATTATTTTATCACAAGGGTTGATTTTAATGTAGCAGCGGAAGTATTAAGTTATTTTATTTTGAATAAACATATAACAAGTTTAATTAACTATTGACACCCTGCAAACTCATTCGCACTGTCATGTTTCAATTAAATATTCTTTACACTGTATACATTTTATATGCATAACCAAACCCTATTTATTGTAACAAAATTAAATTAAACTAACTGCAAAACGCGGGTGCAAATTAATCTCAGTGGACGTTTGGATCACGTGTGCATAAACATTTATTCGATTTGTTAAATTGAATTTTCGATTAGGCCAGCGCGATAAGCACTAAAATTATTTAACGGATATTTGGAGTTTTGTTGCATCACACAATAATCGACTGCGGCAGTTATTTTCCATAACAGTAAATATTTTAACACGAAAACCTTTCCTACTCGTGCAATAAAACCGGTATAAATTGTGCTTCTCGTAATTATATTACCCCCTAAATAGAATGTATGCTATCTGAAACGAACCATAATTACCCTCTAAAAATGCTACTATGGTCGATGTATTCGTGGTTCTATAGATGGAGAGAAAGTTAATTTAAGAATTTACACATTTTCAGATACTGCTCTAATAAACTTGACCTTATCCGATTAAATGCGAAAAGGTTGTTATTATTACCTTGCCATAAGTATAAAGTGTCAATAATCCGCAGATCGTGTTTAAATGCGATAAAAATTTCAACATGGCTCTTTAATTAACATATTTTGAATATTAATTCAATCTTTCAGTGCCGTTTTATGCGTTTAACATTTATCAATTTATTACAACGCTAAAGTTGATGTTGCCAAATCAAAGATATAAGATCTATACTCACAATACTAATTTGATTAAGGATTATAGAGCTATTTAACTGGTATTAAAAAAAGTTAATAATAACGCATTTTCCCGAAGATATTCTTTCATCGTGCTATAATTTCAAGATAATTGTGAAACACAGCTGATGTAATCCATGCACATCTGGTCCTAAAACTACTACCAAAGTTGCTTCTTTAGTTCCTTACGTAGGTAAAATAACATCATATAGCTATGCCGCTATTTAGCTATTATGTGGCTGTTTATTAGCACTATTTAATATGTAATCAAAATAATTTATATGTTTAATTTAATTAAAATTAATATATTTAACGTGGATAAATTGATTGTATTCTCATTGATTAATAGCGAAATAAAATACTTATTTGAGTAAGGGTGAATTCGCCGGCAATAATTGAAAATAGCTTGTTTCATCCAATATACATTTGTATCCAATAATTCAAAATTCTATTAGTCGTATTAATGCTAGTTCCTTGATTAAATGATAGTTTTTGGTTATTACAAACATCCTAATTATATAAATGAATGTATGTGTTTTAGAAGTGATAAGGTATTTAATTAGTATTTATACATTATAACATGTTAATTATAATCTTTAAACTATATTTATTTTAGATATAATTAATCTTAAATAAAATAATTTAAATAGGAAAATATTAAAGTATGGTACATTATCTGAACAAACAAACATGAATGGGAAAAATTTATTTGTAAGTGAATTTAAATTTTAATGAATAATAATTTCATAATAAAATGCATGTAAAAAAGCACGCTTAAATCCGTCCACAAAATACGAATAATAGTTGCATCAGCAATCAAAAAATTCGCAAAACAACAAAACTTTAATATTTACAAAATATTATATAATATAATTATATTTGAAAAACAGTTGAGATATTTTAAAATTCAAAGATAAATTAAAAAATAAATCTAAATATGTTTATAACAATTTAGAATTTACGCCCAATAATGAAATGCCAAACTCTTGTGTTAATTATCCTTTCGCCACCCCCAAAATTCCGAACGTAAATTCAACACATACTTTCTATATAAATCTAGAACATTACGGTCGGGAATTGGACCTTGGCCTTCGTGTACACCCCAAAATTGGGAAAAAGCCCCCGCGGGTTTTTTACACAACATTAGCGAGTAGTATATAAGTGTGCGGTTTAACAGAGTGAAATCAGAACACTTCCAGCAGTGATCACATAACGCAATAATGGCTTTTAAAGTAAGTATTGAGAAGTGCATAAAATACTAGTGATTGAAATTTATACGTAGATTTAATAGAGATAATTCTTACTTTTAATTTAAATTTTATTTTTAAGTTATTGTAGGCATTTGTATATTTTCAAAGAGAATTAGCGATCAATACAGTAACATTATTATATACTTTTTGTAGCACAAAAATTTCATTAAACACAAGACATTTGCATTTTTTAAATAGTTTGAAACATTCAATTTAATAATTTCTATTTACATTGAATGTGATACTAACAAAGTAACAATTTAATTGGAATCATTAAACAATATAAAAGCCTCTACAATCAGGTATTTAATATTTATTTATGTCCACCATTAAAATTATATTTATTTTTTTAGTACATTGCTTTCGCCGCCGTCCTGGCTGTAGCTCAAGCTGGAGTTATTCCAACTACCTATTCCCACGCTCCAGTAGCTTACGCTCATGCTCCAGTAGCTTACTCTCATGCTCCAGTAGCTTACGCTGCACCAGTAGCTAAAGCTGTTGTAGCCCAACCAGAACCATACGATCCAAACCCACAGTACCAATTCGGTTATGGAGTAGATGATCATTTAACCGGAGATAGCAAGAGCCAACAAGAACACCGCAGCGGTGATGCTGTTCAAGGTAGCTATTCCCTTGTTGATGCTGACGGTTTCAAGAGGACCGTCGAATACACCGCTGATCCAGTTCACGGATTCAACGCCGTCGTCCACCGTGAGCCACTCGCCGTTAAGGCTGTTGCTAAAGTAGCTGCTCCAGTAGCCTACGCTGCCCCAGTAGCCGCATACGCCGCACCAGTTGCCAAAGTAGCTTCTTACGCCGCCCCAGCTTACTACCACCATTAAGTTGACTGATTATATTAGTTATTTATGAATATTTATTAAATTATAATGCAATGAAACATTTTTTCTTCTTCACACGGAAATGGTGAATCCTTAAGAAAATTAATTACTTCAACAAAGAATAACTATTTTATTGAATAGCTTGGTTACGTTAAACTATGCTTCGCTAAGGTTAAACTTAAAAATATGTATATTTTTCGCTTATACAACGAATACTCATCCTCAAAACATTAATTTTAAGTGGCATTAATCATAATTCATATCAGCTAGAAAATGACTTAATATTAAAAGACTTTAGGGCATAGTAACTTAAATTACATTTCTGATTATGTAGAAAAAATGCGTTAAAAAGAAATTAGGTGAAGAGTCTTTCCAGAAGTAAGAGCCAAGAAATAAATAAAAGTAAAAGAAAACTATAAAAAAAGAACAAGGAAAATTTAGATATAGTGCATTTGATGAATTTTGTTAGTGATTTTTATTTTATTTACTATTTTTATAATTTATTAAATTGGTAGGTTTTATTTTGAAAAATTAGTCAAATTAGGTAAGAAAAATTGTTTTATTGCACTTTTCATTTTCCATAGGAATAGAATAAAATTAATAAATGAATTAGTTTCAAACACTAAACTAACGCACTTGCTATGTTTTTACCTGTGATTTTTAGTGGTAAAAACATAAGTGTTTATCATGTTTATCAGGTAGTAATGGTCGACAACATTTTTACCATTGAATCAGTTTCGATTATATGTTAATAATTTTATTCTAAAATCGAAATAGTTTAGACTTACAAAACGTACAAGTATATAAGAGGAACAAAACGTTTTCTCTTACAATTAAATTTCTCCAACATTTAATTCTGATTGGTCAAAATTTAAGGAAGTGCTAGAAATGAATACGACAGTGATATAATAAGTATATATAAGGATGATTGACAACATTTTTGAAATTTATTGGAAAAGTCGGGCATAGACTCGACCTATACAAAACTGATTATCTTTATGTTTTTTTTTCGAAGGTTAGATGTTAAAAAAATATTATTGCATATGCGTGTATTCCCATCTATTCTTAAGATCGGGTGAATTATGCTTGTCTACAAGAAAGGTGAAAATTACAGACCAATATTTATACCGCCAATATTCTCAAAAATATTTGAAAGGATAATATACTGCCGAATTATAGTTTTCATAGAAAAACAAAAAATCCTGAGTGATCAACAATTTGGTTTCAGGAAAGGTTTCATAACAAGTCATGCCATTTATAATTTTATGTCTTCGATACAAACACAAATGTCTTTTCCGTTCCACATCAGTTGCTTTTGGATAAAATCTGGATATGGAATAAGGGAAAACTGCTATAACTTGTTAACATCATATAACACGTTTAGATGTCAACCACATGTGTCGAAGAATGCTTACCCTTTTGTTGGTTTACCTTAGTGAAGTATTTTAGGGATACTATTGTTTCTTTTATTCATAAATAACATGCCACTCACAGTAAAGGCAATATCACAATGTTTGCAAATAAAACAACAATTTTTTAAACAAAATTTCTTCTAAAAACTTATACGTGGCCACTAAATCATATGTTAAACTAACTAAGTAGGTGGCTGGATTCCAATAATTTAAAAGCAAATGCCACAAAATGACAAGTCATTGCAAAGCTGCCAGGTAGTTGTATATGTCGTATTATCAACCTCAATTGATATATGGAATAATTTTCTGGGGTTGTACTACCCAGACAAATATTCAAAAAGTATTTGATATACAAAAAAGACTAATAAGCGCGATATGTGACAGAAAGCCAAATACAAGTTGCCGAGAATTATTCAGAAATCTTCAAATTATGCCAATTGTAATCCTTTCCATATTTGATTCACTAAAATTACTAATAAACGATATGCATTTATTTAAAATCTGGATAGCTCAACAAGGCCATAACGTTAGAAAAAGAAATCTTACAATTCCAAAACACGCCCATAGCTTTATACAACAGTCCTGCACATTTCATAATTTCTCATACCATATTCACATTCAATTATTTATCAGTTTATTTAACAGAAATAAGTACATTCAAACTTGTAATGCTTTGATAGCTATGCTTATTTATAACACATAAAATAATATTAACATAACGTATGTATTATACAATATCTGTCGAAGTATTAGCTAGAGAAGTAGTTGTTTCAATGAGTGACTTGTTTTGTAGTCTTAGAATTAGTTAATTTTCTACAACGAACTAAAGGACTTAAATACATTTTATTATGAGTTTGGTGAAACTTTGGCTTTTCTTCACCAAACTTATATATCCGGTTCCATCAAGAATGTAGCATAACAAGCATTACCTTCATTTTATTATGAATTGGAAGATTGCAGAAGAGGGATTTCTAGAAATATGTAAAGGATTAATAGATAAACATAAGTGTTTCAGGATGCCTTGGATATAAGGGTTGATGAAAAACTTTTTACCAAAGATTACAAAGCAATCTTCAATCAAGATTACTTGGATACTTGGATTTTTTGATAGAGTAGACCATTGGAGGAGTTGTATAAGGAATTACTAGGGTTTTTTAGTTTTGTTAAAATACGAAAGGCTAATCAATCACTCACCTGTAGTTTTCTCAGAAGAGAAGGACAATGTTTAGTAAAAGGATTGCAACATAATCTAACAAAGGTTGTTGATATATTATTTTGTAAAGTTTTCGGCCAAATTAATAGAGATACCTTGCATTTATATATTAGGAATTTGAAACTTCTAGCTCGAGTTTTAATTTTATTTTAAAGGTATTAAGACTTGGGTTCAAAGAAAAATTTAGTACTAAGATAAAACATGGTGTGATATGGCTGTTACCATATGGAGTATCTATATCACGGTAGAAAAGAATGAAAATTCAAAGAAATTTTGCGTAACGACGATTTATTTTTTCAATTTAACTTGAGACAATGAAAACAATCATATCCGTTGCATTTAAAAAAATATAAAAGATAAGTTATGTTAATATTAGTTTGAGATATTAGCTTAGTTTTTTAGAATATTGCACTTGTTTAATTTTTATTTTTATTTATTTATAAATCTTAATCTGTAATGTCTTCATTACTTATCCTATATTTAACTGTAGATTTTTAAAATTGTAGGTATTGTTTGAATTAGAAATAGGTTTATATCTTCATTATTTCTTTCTTTAAACTAATTAACGAAAATTGATCTCTTCAAAAATATATTTTAAATTAATGAATGACATTTGCTGATTATCATGAGCATAATTAATAAAATATATCTTTTAAAGAAAGACATTTTCGAAAAAAAGAAGCAAAACAGATTTTCTTATATCAGTCCTGTATTGTTCAAATTATAGACAGTCAAACATCTTCAATATCTTCTTTCCTGTAAATTAGTTAATAAAAACTAATCTCTTGAGAGATATATTTAGAAAACTATGCTACATCATGACCGTAATTTAATTAAACAGATGAAGATATTTTAAGAACGTAAATTAATATTTAATAAATGATTTATAGCCATTCTTCTATTCTTCGTTTTCAATCTTTCAATAAACCTGATGTTTTTTATTTTTTAATTTGCTATACATTATCAGCAGTGTAATTATCTTAATTTAAGCCAATAAAATAAAATATACAAACACTAAATTCTTGTAAATTAACCAGGGGATTGTTTGAGTTGTCTGTTACAAATTATATCGGTATACAAATAATATGTCAAGTGGTATCCACATAATTATTAATAACAACTCTGTAACCTTTAGGTATCATCTCTTTGCCTACTTTCTTTGCTACAAGTAGTAACATTCCTAAAAGCGGGATATCTGCTTCCACACTGTCCAACATCTAATCCATCTTTTAAGGCTTACCAAGAAGTGAGTAGAAGCTTATGCAATATAATTAAATGCAAGGTACTCATTACCTTTAATAAGATAACCATATCTAAAATTATTGCATACTTGGTATGCTTCTTGTGCTTTTTTACCTCTGAGCCCATGACTTTACAACTTAGCATAAAAGTAAATACTCAGTATTTATCCTGACATTTGTCGATATTTAGGAAAAGTAAAATAGTAAATCCTACACAAAACACCACATGTAAAAAACTATGTTTTTATCAAAAATTTTAGAAAAACTTTAAGACGATTCAATAACTATAACATACGATTGATTCAAATTATATTTGAAATATCTTTAACCTTAAAGTTTGTATCTTAAGCCGGCTAATAAACCCCAAAATATTTCAATTTAAATAGGTAAACACGAAACCAGTTAACTATTTCATTCTAAATATACCAATCTTAAAATATCTTCTATAAAATATATTCTAATTTGATATAAATAGTTTCATAATGAAGGTATAAATTAATTGAAATTTAATAAAACCAGTCTTTCATTGTTACTAATATAATGAAATAAATATATACAAATAAGCATTAAAGATCAGTCTATTTAATGATGATAGTAAGCTGGGGCCGCATAAGTGGCGACTTTAGCTACTGGAGCGGCATAAGCAACTGGAGCAGCTACTTTGGCAACTCCGAGCGGCTCGCGATGGACAACAGCGTTAAATCCGTGAACTGGATCGGCGGTGTACTCAACAGTCCTCTTGAAACCGTCAGCATCAATGACGGAGTAGCTTCCTTGGACGGCGTCACCATTGCGGTGTTCTTGTTGGCTCTTACTATCACCAGTTACGTGATCATCTACACCGTATCCATACTGGTATTGTGGGTTTGGGTCGTATGGCTCTGGTTGAGCAACAACAGCCTTTGCTACTGGAGAAGCATAAGCTACTGGCGCATGAGAATATGCAGCTGGAATTACTCCAGCTTGAGCGAAAGATAAAATAGCAGCGAAGACAATTAGCTAAAATTAAAATAATAATAAGTTTTATGTAGAAACTATCTGCTTTCATACTACAGATAAATAATTTAATACCGATGGTAAATAGACCGCTTAGGAATAGCCGAAAAATTCTTAAATAAAATTAGAATGCTTATATTACTAGAAATATAATATTTGTATTTAATATAATATCTATTTTTAAGCTAAATATATAGCATTAAAGATATATAGTATAGCATTTTTACAACATAATTTCAAAAACAAATATATTACTTGTAAAACGTCGATTAAAAACTATACATTTGATGGAAAGTGAAACATTAAAATTGTAACTGTCAAAATAATAATATACATAATTTTACAATTATATTTAAATGATTCAAACAGAAATTATATCGTTAGTTTTATTTTAAGATTAAAATAGTCTTACACCAACTAATCTTAATATTATATATAATAATTGGGCACACTACGACTACTAACTTATATAACTCATTAATACGTACTTTGAATGCCATGATTTTATTATGCGTTCACTGTTGGAAGTGTTCTGATTTTGAAACTCTAATCCGCACTCTTTTATACTAGTTGGTTGTTATGTAAAATCACCTCAGGGAAATTTTACCCGGTTTTTGAAAACAAACGAAACCTAGAAACCAATCGAATACGCAATATATGGGTACAGTTAATAAAATACCGAAATTATTCCGTATCCAATAATCAAAGGTTGATGACGAACCAAGGCATATTTAATCAAGTTTCATCATAAACGGTGACAAATTACATGACTGCCGATTCGCTGAACTGTACTATTCATCAGCATGTTTAGTCGGTTCGTGTGTTTGACGATTGGCACCAACTAACAAGTTCGCCAGCGTTTGTACTTCATTGTTATTAGTAATGTCGGGTTTGTAATTATGTATCCGGCATGTAGCTACAGCCCTTAATATAGGTATATCGACTGTAAGCTCCATTTTACAGTCCGTTAAGCACGATATATTTTAAGATACTACAAAATGAAACGGACATGTACAACACGTACATTTAATAACCAGGCATGAAAGCAATTTCATTATAGAAACATGAAACATAATTCATAACAATTGTAAATATTTAATTAAAATAATATTAATTACGTAATAATATAATTGAATTATTGCAGTAAACCGCAAGAGAATATTAAAATATACATTATCAAAATATTTTAAATATTATCGATGTTAAAGCCTGAGTTTTCTTATTAAATATAAACATAATAATATTCAATAAAATTTCCCTCAGAGAAAACATTATCTTCCTTTGTTTTTATATTTGCATGCAAAAAGGAAGTATATATAAATTCGAATTTTCATGAAAAATAACAGCAAAAAAATAAAGTCATAATAATATCTACAATATAGTAGGGTAAAATAAAAAATGTTTCTCAAGTATTTTTGCATGATCAAATAAAAACTATAAATATAAAGGAATTTTGCTGAAACTCCAACGTTTTCTATCCAATTAAATAAATAGAACCAATGCATTTGATATCTTATTTTACAATATAAATCTAATTAAATAAAAAAACAACTTATATGACAAATATTAGAAAATATTTAATCTCTATTTTTTGGGAAGATTTGTCCATATCATTTTCATTTTAAACCAGGCGAAAGAGATGATGTTAAAAATTATCGTAAAATCAAAATCAATTAAATTAGTTATTTAAACATTATAATAATTAATAATAATTAAATCTTTATTTTCACAAATAAGTATACAAAATTGCAAGACAAATTAATGAAATAGTGTCATTTAAAATTAATATATAAGAACAGCAAACAAGAATATATATGTTATATATGTTGATGTGTTTTATTATAGTTCGCTTAAGCAATATGGTTCTTTTGCACACAGGTATTCGTACAAAAATTATTCGTATTTTGAATGGCCTTGAGTTCATTAGGAAGACGATTAAAATATTTCATGGCTACATAAGAAGGATGTCTTTCATAAAGTGATAGACGATGAATCGGCACAGCATAATTTATATAATTTTTCGTATTATAGGCATGCTGGTTCTTGGTAGTACTGTTCACTTTACATACTCAAAATTTTGTTAGTGTTTTATAAATATGAATCCCAAAAAATGTTAAAATATTATGGGTCTTAAAGTATCCTCTACAAGATAAGTAATAGTAAGTGAAGGATAATCCTAATAACTTTTTTGCATTATAAATATTTTATTTGCATTGCTGCTATATCCCTAGTACATTATACCGTATCTCATTTTTGAACAAAAATATGCATTATACACTAATTTCAAAATATCGATTGGTGCTCCTGCTTTTTTTAACAAACGGAGCATGTAACATGCCGAAACCATTTCTTTTTAAAGTTTTTCTATGTGTGACTTACCATTGAATTTATCATCTAGTATTATGCCGAGGAAACGGGCATGATCTTTTGGTGTAAAGTTTTATTAAAGAAACGTTAAAGTTGATGGATACTAAGTTTTAGAGTAATTTGTTTTAAAAAATATTATTTCAGTTTTTGAAGTGTTTAATTTTAATTTGTTTTTAATAAGCCATTCGTTACATTGTGATAATTGCACAACAGTTTTAGCTTCTACATCAGCGACATTTTTGCAAGAGATTAGCAGGTTGGTGTCATCTGCATATATTACAATTTGATTACTCGTAGTTTCAACTAATAAAGCAAGATCGTTAGTATCAATGAAAAATAAAAGCGGACCTTACATGCTCCCCTGTGGGATACCTATTCTTACATGTAAATTGTTAGAAGTAACATTATCTATCTTAACCCTTTGCTCTCTATCAGTTAAATATAACTTAATTAAGTTCAAAGCTGTTCTTTGTAGTATATTTTTGTAACTTATTTATTAAAATATTATTATCTAGGCTATCAAAAGCTTCTGAAAGGTGTTACAATATATCAAGGGGAACTTCATTTAATTCAAGTTTCTCTGTTATATTCTATAGAAATTTATGCAATGCTGATATAACGGATTTATTCTTTCTGAAACCATGTTGACATGTTGTAATTATGTTATAATAAATTTGTTAAAAAAAATCTAAGAGTCTATTATTGATAATAATTTCTAGAATTTTGGCAACAAGTAATGATACTAATAGGTATTGTAGTTATTTAAGTCACTCGAGTAACCATTTTTATATATTGGTGTCACAATTGATTTTTTTTAGAATACTAGGAAAAATTCCAGATTCTAAACAAGCATTTAATAAATATGTATGTTAGGGCTCTATAATCTCACCAATAGTTGATTTAATTATTTTAGCGGGGATTTCTTCATATCTTGGAGATGCGTTTGATTTAAGTGACTGTGCAGCGTTGTAAACCACGTGATAAACGAGAATAAAATTCAACAAATATTGTGAACTTCTATCATAAGTTATTTTCTAATAATTGATCAGTTATCTAAATGAAATGTTTATTAAAATTATCAGCCAATGTTTTAGTGTTATGTGTTTGTCGATATACCTGTAATTTCCTTAATAATATTCCAGGACGTTTTTGAAATATTGTTAGAACAGTAAAATCTATTTCTGATGTCATTTTGTTTTGCGTTTCATAATAACAGATCATATTGCATTTTCTGATTTTTGTATAAATTTAAAAATGATGAGTTGTATTGCCATATAGTAAACTGAGCTACATGTAATAAAATGTATTAAAATCCTTCAGTACAAATTAATTTTGCATCATTCAATATCTGTCGTGGTATTAGCCAGAGAAGTAGTTGTTTCAAAATTTTTGTTTTGTATTCTTAGCAAGTCTCATTGTTGTATATTCACGAAATGTTTTCGTATTTTTAAAATTATTATGAGTTAGATATGTGAAAATAATCTTATTTGCGATGATCTTATTTAATATACAATATTTATTATTAAAGGTGTAAAATCAAAATCTACAATTGTTAAAATTTATACATATTAATATTATATTTGATTGCGTTATGATACTGTATTATGCATTAGGTATTTATGCATTGGTTTTAAAATAAATTCATAGGTTTTTAAATGAAGTGGTGTAACAAAATAAAGAATCTCATCCAATTCATATTCCTTCTAGTATACCCCAAGAATCAAACAGTGGTGTGTTGTTATTTTAAACATTTATTAATTATGTTAAATTAAATTAAAATTATAAATTTTAATCCCTCAAAATTTAGAAAAAAATGAAACAATATTGAAAATTGTTAAAAAATGATTCAATAGCAAGAAATGTAAAAAAAATCAGTTTTTTTTAATCAGACAATCAAATGAATCAAACTAGATGTAGGAATTTTTTTTGAAAATAAATTATTATTTGACATTCATTGTAATATAATTATGCTTCTTGAGTTTAAGCTGGTCTATTATTTCAAGTATATTTCTTGCATTTGGTTGCCAATTGTTTTTAAATATTTTATTATACGTTTTTCTTTACATTCACTGCATTTAAATTGGGCTATTGCAACATTAATATTTGTATAGTGTCATCTAATTTGCATATCTAAAAATTATATAAAAAGATTTTATGTGGATAAATCATTATTATATAAAGTAACATCAAATTGTATTTGTATTGTCCGAATCTCAAAGTTTTATCTATAAATTCAGTTATAGTACTAAATTTGTGTCATCCAATATATTTCTAATTTCTCGATCAATAAATATAATACATGTATCAAAAATCGCAACCCCTTAAGTATTTAAAATAATTATCACCTTTCTTCTCGTATTTTCAAAAAAATACATAAAAAATACAAGGACACTAACAAACAATACTATTATAGCATAGCTATTTTTATCATGTATCGTTTTCTTTTATATCCTATGGACTTATATTTATATTTTAAGATAAACCTTACTAATATTATATTGAATAAGGTAGATTAGTACAATATCTCCTTTTTTATTACATTGCTTACATTAACTGACAAATATTTTCTCCAGAAGAGGGAACCAATGAAAAGTTAATTATAAAAAACATTAGATGCAGAAGATGATTCCTGCCTCTTTATAATAAAAAGGGTACAAAAGGGGTATGAGAGCAAAAACGTATTAAAATATAAACTGCGGCCGTGCAAAATTTGATGTATTATTTGTTTTTATATTTATCAGAAGACCGAAAATTAAATACATAATAAATTCTATCTAATTTAAAAAATGTATCCCGAAGCAATAGCCTCAATAATCAATAATAATATTTTCTTTCCATTTATATGAAAGAAAATAGTAATAGAAAAATATCACATAATTATATTATTTATAATTAATTCTACAAGCTAGAAAGTTTTTGGTGTAAATAATTTTTTCTACTCCTATAATGAAATAGGTTACTTTTTGATTATGAAATGTAGTACTTTGTATGTTATGTATATATTATATATTCATTGTCATAGCATCCATTGTAGAACTAGTTCTATAATATACCTATTGTAGCACTAGTGCTACAATATATATATTGTAGCGCTAGTGCTAAAATAGTTAAACAGGCAAGGGATATTACAATAACATAGCATTAATAATATTAATATTGAATCAGACTAAACGATTTTTATAATGAATACATGTGAAATTCCTTACATTCAAAAAATAAAGTTTTTCAATTACACGCACATATTATACGAACATTATAAAATTTATAACATACATTTGATTTTTGAGTTGACTTTTCTGACGTGAAATTACACGTCAAAATAAAATTGCGAGTGTGTTGAAATTTACGCAAAATAATGGTAAGTAGTAATAGTGAGAGTAGTTTTGTTAAAAAAATCAAGCCCTACGGCAAATGTTCCATCATATACATCATCTCCAAGAACATTTTATAACTGTATCAATATCACGTATATTTTTAATAAATAAAAATTTGTTCAAGGTTAATAAGTAGAAATTTATATTTGTATTTTTAATTCATATGTATAATCGTAAAAAAAGAATAGTGTACAATTCGCATACAATGACCATTGCCCACTCGTATGAATTTCATACTCGTGGGCAATGAGTATCATTGTATGCTCATTATACAATATACTATTGCGTGACTTATAAAAGCTCATTATTTTTTTAGCCACCTAAACAATATTTATCCTAAAATTATGTTCACTTAAAAGGAGACTAAATATTACAACTTTTCTCAGATTATTCTGGAAACATTTCGTTGTAAATTTGAATCGCGGATTTAACACCGAACACTTTGTTGTAAATGAATTTCTAATTAGTACTACAAAACAACCCTCTAATGGAACTTAATTATTTTTAATCTACGTTAAGTATTACTCTACCACATAATAAGCCTGTTTAATGTAATAAATTCTTGATACCAGTGCCATCCACTTGGTCTTACTTTGGTGCTTACCGTTAGTTTATAATGGTTGAGTAAGTAAATAAGGTAGAATATATCAGTTTACTTCTTGAAGAGATTGTTTTAATGTTTGTTGTTTTATTATATAGTAAAAATACTGCAAAATCATTTAAAAATTTATTACACAAACAGCTTGTTGTTGAAATTGAGCAATTTGCGAATTTTACACATACTGATTTCGTACTCCAACTTTAATAGGTTATCCATTGGGGGTAGTTGTAGTTCATGCCGTTTATAAACATGAATTTTATTACCTACTTTGTAAAAGGTTAAACTCTGCATGCATTATTGATTTTTCAAAAGCTATCACATTTATAAGAGGATGAATTTCCAAGAAGTCTTTCATCGGTCAATATTTTCTATATTCTTTTTCATTAATTGCAAAAGACTGCTTTTCGGAATCAAGGTTCATTGTATCCTTAATCAATATATGGTAGAGCATTTACTATAACCTCTTCGGCTATTGTTACTTCTATGTTTTAAGATAATTACTACAGATCACGTATAAATATGAACAAGACAATAAAAATCTAAATTCTGCCCCACATCATCATTTCTCTTGTTATGTAGCAAAACCCTTCTAACGCGTTTCTTTCGATTAATAGACAAAACTGACCTGATGAGTTAATTATCTATCTAGGGTAGCTAAATGGTTCCACATTTGCCATTTTTGCAAACTTGTTAGTCTATAACATTTTTTAGTCAAGAATTCATTCAAGATTGTGATAATAATAAACTAAAAACAAGTGTGTCTGTACTTAATTTAATTCAGTTTTCATCTAGAAGATAACTATTAGATTTTAGCGACTAACATCATCATGTTTTTTGTTTTTAAATTAATTCAGTGGCTAAAACTTTCTTAATTCGCTTCCTGTAATTGAACAGCAAAATTCCAAAGTAAGGATATAATTAATGTAATTCCCTTATTTCTGTTTCATCGCTGGAATAATAGTAAATTGAATTAAGCAAAAATTTAAAAAAATAATGGGTGAAAAACTCTCGGCCAAAATACAAATATACACTGAAAATTCATTTCCAAAAATCTAATAGCTGGCTTATGACAGAAATTGTGCTTAATCTTATCACAACTTTCAAAAAGTTTCTCATCCAAAATATTTCGAAGAGAAATTGCAAGTTAATTCTAGTGTTTTTTTCTATTCTTTCGTAGAAAAAAGAATATTACTTAAAATAAAAGAATACAGTGGTTTAACAATACTCTTTACAATATGCGGGAAACTCTTTTGCTTATAAAAGACGCACGCTATATAAACCCTGCTTTAAAAGAATATTATATTAAATATAAACGGGAATACAGTTCTGCTCTAAGAAAGTATAAGATATCTGCCAACGAATCTTATATTAGAATTTCTAACAATAGCCCAAAAGCATTATGGTCTCTAATAAATGATTAAACCAGCTGTGATACAAACTGTGATATTAATCCGAACATTTTCAATACTTACTTTGCTAATATTGCCGATGAATTGGCTTCTAATCTTCCTGACCCAGCGCAAATACCAGTAACATTTATGCTTAACACTCAGTTTAAATCATACTTTAAATTTAAGGAAACTAGTTTCATTGATGTTAGAGATATAATACTTGGCTTAAAGAACACTAAATCCAAATATATTTACAATGTTACTACATATATACTTAAGAAAGTTGTGGGTGTTATTGTTATACCGCTTACAAAATTAATTAACACTTGTTTAAATAATTGCATTTTTCCTAGCTCACTCAAAAAAGCTCGTGTTACTCCTGTTTTTAAGAAAGGTGATGTAGGTGAAGTGAATAATTACAGGTCAATAGCTATACTCTCTATTATATCAAATATCTTTGAGAAAATATTACTTAAACAATTATTAGATTTTTTGATACCCATAATCTACTATCGGACACACACTATGGTTTTCGCAAAGGAAGATCTACAGTGATGGCGGTGATGGCCCTTATTGAGGAAATAATCTTGGACCTCAGTAAGGCCTTTGACTGCATACATCATGGAATTCTTTTGCGGAAACTGTACTATCTATTCTTGGGCAATTTCTCTTCTTATTATATATAAATAATTTATCATCTGCATCAAGTCAATATTTTTTCAATTTTCGGATGACATATCATTAATTAATAAATCGGACGATATCTTTAAAGCTAAAATTGACCATATGAAATCCAGAAATGATATAAGTACTTGGTTTGAATCAAATAGGCTGTCACTAAACACAAGTAAAACGGTCAACCTTACCTTCTTGCTCCGATCTAACACTTCTAGTGAAACTACAACAAAGTTTCTTGGTGTCAATCTTGATTATAGACTGGCATGGCACAGTCATGGAGAGGAGGTGGCTAGTAAAATATGTCGTACGATATACCTTTTACGTCAATAAAATTGAAGCTTTCATTAACTGCATTAGGTGCAGCTTATTTTGCATTATGCCAATCGCATTTAACATACAGCATTTTAGTGTGGGGGCACTCTCCTATAATGAATCGTCTGTTTGCACTCCAACGACGCACTATTTGAGTAATATCAGGTCTAATATACCAGGATGATTTGCAAGGCAAAATTTATTGAACTGGGAATCCTGACATTACCTTCAATATACATTTTAGAATGTTTGGTGTACATTCGAAAAAATGTAGCATCATGTTGTACTCATTCAGATAAACATACGCATGATACTATGAACAAAAATAAAATCTGTCCACAAAAACTCCGTCTAAGCAAATCAAGAAACGGTACAAATTATTTTGAGCCTAAATGAAGTTAAAAATGTATTTCAGTAAATGTGCATTTTACTCTATAAATCAGTTTTTAAACCATGATTTTAAATCTCTTAAAAATTAATATTATCCTACAGAAACCATCTAAACATTCCAATTTTGTATTATAACTCTATTGTTGTTTTATATATTTTGACATATGTTTATTTTAGTTGTATACTTAGACATTTTTAACATTTTAATATAACGTGCTTCACTTTTTTATACTTTGATCGCTTTGTAATTTTATATGTTTAACATTAGTGTATCTTAACGTTTTAGATTATTTTAAATTAATATTTTAATATACCTGTGTCCTCATATTATCCCAAGTTAATAATATTGTCCCTATTAACATGATTTTATTTATACATTTTTTATTTTATCCTTGAATTTCTAGTTTATTAATTTAGAGATATATTTCTTTATTTGTAATTTAGCTCATAAGTCGGCGCTAAGTGTTCTTCTTATTTTAATCTTATATATGGTGTTATTACATAAAATATTATTTACCTCATTGTAAGATTTTTGTGACTTATGTGAACCGTTTGGTGATGGCATTAATAAAGTATTCTTATTATTATTAAAGTACGATCAGAAAGAATTTCAGAATATCAAAAAACATGCCCTCCGCACCCACACCAAATGTAGAGTCACCCAAGTAATTTATCAAATTTACTCCTTTACGAATACATAAATATTATTGTTATCAATGATCGTCCACTTTATTTTTCCACTAAAATAAAATCCAATTCATTTAAATGTAACAACCTTAAAAAAATACTGTCCTCATTTAAATCCCCATATTCCCCTGAAATTTAAACACCCTTTAGTATATCTATTTGATAAAATTCAAGCTTATGAGACAATTTACTGTTTGTCAACAAAAAGTATGCTGATTCATGGTTAAGGCGTTTGCTTTGTCATACGTCTTGAATATGTAAAAAAGGACATTCTTTGTGACTCGAGTTTCGATCAAGAGCTGATATACAATTAAATAAGGAGGAGCATACAGATTCAACCTGCTCGTTAATAATGGGGTTGTCCCGAGAAGTTTTGGCACTATGAATTTCTAACGCCTCGAGTAAATGTAGGTCCTTTGCGAAATAAATTATCTGGAGCACATCTTCGTCAAAAGAATGGCGGTTTTTAATTAAATGGTTCGCGGACAGAAAGACCCACGGGTCCGTAGCCTTTTTACATTTTTGTACTAATTAAAATATACACAGTTGCTGATATGTATGGAAACGGTCGGTTATCTCCTAAAGTAAGATAGCAAAAAATGTTAAAATACAAAAGTTTAATGGTTTCTTAAATACTATTGTAATAAAGACAAATTAAGTATACATGATCAGTGAAAAAGACATGGCAAAACCAACTTGCTTTTTCTTTAATCTAATACCCTGAATATTATTTCATATTTCAAATCATCTCAAAATTCTAAACAAAATTCATATAGCACATCATAAAGCTCAACTTGGCATTTTTAGAGATATCAAAAATTATTTTTCTATAAATTATACAAAAATAGTTAGCCATCAAGTTACCTTTTAAAGTTTCCATCTCCATAAAAACGCTGTGTCATTACACACAAAAGTACATTTAGTTGTAATAATTTTCGCGCAAAAATGGTACGTGAAACCAAGCGGATTGAAATTTTAATCATTCTAGGATATAGTAATAGACGAAGTTATGACGAAGTAGTGAATATTTTTCATGATCCGCGTCCCGATCTAAATCAAAAGTTTCAAAAACATTACACCGTTTTCATGAAACTGGGGGTGTCACAGATCTACCAAAAAGTGGAAGACCAGTAAGCGTTACACATGAAGAAAATTCTTTGAATGCCATGTTAGATATGGTGGAAAATCCAATTAATTCGACAAAACAGATCCATCCATATAAAGTCAATTTAATACAGAATTAAGTGAAGATGATTTTGATCGTAGAATAGAGTTCTGCGAAGTTATTATGAACAAATTAAACCAAAATGCCAACTTTATCACCCACAACGGGCACGTAAAGCATCATAACTGTAGGTATTAGTCAGACCAAAATCCACATTTGATAAAAGGAAGTTATTGCTGGACACTTTATAGGACCTTATTTTATAAAAGGAAATTTGACCGCAGAACGATATTTATTATTTAATTAAATAAACACAGTTATATTTCTTACTTCACTATTTGATTTGATTGATAATGGACACATAGTGTTCGAAATATACATTTTTTTTAATAGTGAAGTAAGAAATATAACTTTGTTTATTTAATTAAATAATAAACTTCACATAACTCGCAAATACATATTCATGATATTTATTACATTTTCAACAGCACATTATTCCCTAGCTTATGCGATTAATTCCTATTACATAGTGTTCCTTAAGGTTCTGTTTTAGACCCGCTTATATTCCTCCACATAAATGACATTCCAAATTGTTTACCAAATAATAAATAGGTTCTATATGCTATTTAGATGATACTACCAGAATTAATACCAATATTAACCTTCCTGATTTGAAAACAAATGCCGAAACAGCCATTACAACAATATCTCAATGATTTAATGCCAACAGACTATGTAGTAATTCTGCCAAATGTGAATGTATGCTTTTTACACTGTGTGATAACCAAAGTAAACAAAATTTAAAGTTTCTCGGGATGTTCAAAAGTGAGCAAACAGATTTTTTTCTTACGATCGTTATCAAAAAAAGTTAGTCAATAAACACTACTGTCTGCATATCACGGGTACATATACTCTGTATTGTCTTACGGAATAATTATTTGGATCATGAAAGTTCAGCATCAAACGTTTTTGCTCTTCAACGTCGAGCAATTATAGTTATGGCGCGTATGGGGTTAGAGAGGAATGTAAACCTTATTTTAACACGTTAAAAATTTTAATGTTACCCTCAATTTTTGTTCTAGAATATTTGCTTTATATTAAGAATAACATACACAAATTTGAAACTTTTGCTGATTCTCACAATTATTTTACTCGAAACAGAGAAAATGTTTGTCCAGACTTCCACAGGATACACAAATCCAAATATGGTTGTAACTATTACTATGTTGCTTTCTTCAATAAATTACCCCATAATGTAATAAATTAACCAATTAATGTTTTTAAAAATAGATTGAAAACTTTTTTGTTAAACACGCCTTTTATGATTTTAAAGAGTTTTTAATAATGAACTTAACTTCCTTATGATGTGTTGTCAAAATGTATTGTATTTATGTTTTAACTATAAGATTTTTTAATATATAACTTTTCTTACTTTTTACATACATACATACTTTTATGACCTTTGTAAGTACTTTGTATTTTAGCAGAAATAAATATTATGATTATTATTAGTATTAAATGTATCAAAGCCGGCCCTTGGCAATAATAAGAGTGCAATAATTTTAAAAGAATTTTGTTTTTTGATTAATAATTAAATTATTATTTACATTTTTGATGCAACGAATAGTAAATAATAGTTACATCAACAAGAATTTAAAAGCACAACCTTTTAAATGTATCCTGTATTACAAACAATGGTAATAATATTGTGAACAGTACGAGGAATATTCAGAAAGCCATATTTATCGTCAATTGAAGTATGTGTATTATAAATGAATCGTTTATTTGGCACTGGTGTCGTAATTTCAACTTAGATAAAGAGAACAACCATGATGAAGAGCATCAAGTGCGGTCATTAGTCATTACGGACGAACTAGTTAGTTCAATTCACGAATTCATGAAAAACGACTGACGCGTTATAATTGAAGACTTCATTCACGAAATTTTAAAGATCACCTGCGTTATTTGAAAATTTGCGCAATGTGGGTTCTCGTTGCTTACTAATGAACACAAAGCCAAGCGTACGGATGAAGTACTCATAATTTTGGAACGTTATTCTCTTAAAGGAGGCCCTTTCTTGACTCGCATAGTAACTACAAAAGTTCCAAATTTGTATTGTATTTAATATTGTATTACTTAGATTAATAATATTATGGTTGTCAAGTGTTATATATTGTGAATTCATTCTAATTTATATGTTTTATGTGTTTATATATTAGAACTGGTATTAAATATGCAATTGAAAATACAAAAAATTGTATATTACATACATAATTATAACAATATTTAAGTATAAAATAAATCTATATTAGCAAAAAAATAAAATTATATCCCATTTTAACATATTATTTTATTGTTTTGTTTAAATTTAAATATTGTATACCAAATTGCTTACTGTTACTACACTTTCCATCGTTAAAAAGTTTTATGTGGTAACTAATCTCCTTTTAACAAAATATACAGCAGTTTAGCGTTAATAAATCACACGAACTTGAATCCGCACCAATAAAACCAGAATCCGAAATTAGAAGAGCTATTTATCGGCCAGGATATTGCGTATTCCACAATTTGATCTGTGACACTTTCGCATTGGCCAATATTCTCGTTTCTTACCTAATACTACGTTATGGCTGGAATTTTAAACATTTATTTTTGACACGAAAAACCGAACAACGACACGCCGGGACAAGTTTCCTGCATGAGCAACGGGAACGCAAGAAAGGCCAATGCTCGAAAATATAGACAACATGAAAGAACACGTCGTCGCGCTGACGGTGAAACGAGGGAAGTGTAAAAGTATTCCATAATTAATAACACAGCTTCACAGAAACGTGTTTGAAGGTTTGAATACGTAACAACACCCCGAAAAAAATACACACAATTTTGAGTGTGCATAGAATATATTTTCACATAAAGAAAATGTTATATACTCTTTTTTTCGTTTGAAATCCCTCTTGTTTTTTATATAATATTTATGTCAACAATGTTCATTTATAACATATTACTTATTTTCGGAATAAACATAATGTATTAATATAATTATGCATTAAAAATTAAACCTTATTTTATAATGTTTAATTAATGCAATGAGTAAATGAAATGTATTTTTATATATTCAAATATGCATAATTTTAAATCCGTGATAAATTATGGAAAGTTTTTTTAAATATGAATCTAGATTTTCAATACTTTAATATATTGAATTTTATAACTAATACCTACTGTGAAATGATTGGAATCATCAGTTTAAAGCTCTTATTGTTTTAGGCACATCATGGAAAACTCTAGACAGGTGTTTCAGTGTAGTACAGCTTGTTAGAGAAGCTTTTAAAAATCTTATTTACTAGGAGAAAAAATAATATTAAACTGCGTTGTTTGCATCAATGGCTTTCAACAAAAACTAGAAACGTAATTTAAAATTGCTCGTAACTTTAATAAAGTAACTATTACTGATTAATCAAAGAATGACATAAGCTTGATATTAGAAGAATGTATAAAATGCTTGCTACTTTCTTTCATTTATATCTACAACTAAATTCGGAATAAATTTATTACCTAAATAAATTTGAAATATATAATATCTATTTAAATAGAGCCTCGTAAATACGGCAAAGTAATAAAAACCCGAATGGATCATAAAATCAAGCTATGATTAACAAAATCCCTCATTGTAATTTATGTAACCTCTTTACAAATTATATATTAATGTATTCAATATGGATTGATGATATGGTGTATGTCAGGAATGCCACTTAAATGCGATCAATTAATAATGAAATCCTCAGATCTAGATAAATTTTTACGCGCGTTCCGACCTTAATTACTGAAAAGATCATCAGATAAGCTGCGATTAGAACATCTTCGCCTAAATGTCACTGCTCGTTAATAGAGGAAGCTTTAAGAAAATTCTGATTGATGATCGAGGAAGGGCTCTAGTTTTTTTTTGCCATTCTACAAAAAGCCAATCACGCCGGTGATGCGTGCTTTTAGGCCGCTCTAAAAAACTCGAAATGTGAAATGTACAACCGTAGAATTGCGACACTATTTCTGGCAATATAAAATGGAGTGTGTGAATAGTGGACGGTACAGTTCCGATTATCGAACAGTGTTGGAGTCACCTTAGAAAAAAATATGGCTTTCAAGGTGGGTATTATTATATAATGGTATTATTAGCATATTACGATAGTTACAATTGTGTCGATTTCGGTCAATTTAAAACACCGTAACATTTAATAGGTGTAATATTTGAAAGTCGAAATATTCAAATTTTCCAGTTAAATTGCTTGTATAATTTGCATTATACTGTAATAAAATTTAAGCCGGGCACAGATTAATTTACGAGACTTATTTATTGTCTTAACTTATCTTATTTGTTTATAAACTCACAGACAATTATCAAAATATAACAATAAATTTTAATATAAAAACGTCATTTTTTCGATACTACAATAATTCCATTTAGATATTAAAATTGGAGCATTTCGCCAATAACACTAAACAATAGGAATAATTTAATGTTTACCATTCTTATTGTTGACAATTGTCGATCGTTTGTTCACTAAATTAAGAAAATCAGTGGAACATTTAGACAATAGTTGCCTTTATAGTGCTCTTATCCTTATACACATATTGATTTATTATTTATATGACGATCAAATATTTCATTGTTTATTTCTAATACTAATACTGAATATTAGGACCAAACAAAATACAATTGCTGTAATTCAGTTATGCTTACTGAAAACACAATACGAATAAATAATTTCAATCACATTGTTAATAAAGCGAACTATAATTAACTTTATCTTGCAGTTTGTTGCCTTTGCTGCTATCTTGGCTTACGCCAGCGCTGGACTTCTGCCCGGTTACAGTGGAGTAGGTGCTCCAGTTGTTGCTAAAGCTGTTGTTGCCGAAGCTTACGACCCACATCCACAATACAACTACGGATATGGAGTAAACGACCATTTGACCGGCGACAGCAAGTCCCAACAAGAACACCGTGATGGTGATGTTGTACAAGGCAGCTACTCCCTTGTCGACGCTGATGGATTCAAGAGGACTGTTGAGTACACAGCTGACCCAGTCCACGGATTCAACGCCGTCGTCCACCGTGAACCATTGGTTGCTAAAGCAGTTGCCAAAGTTTCCGCCCCAGTTGCCTATGCTGCCCCAGTAGCTCATGCCGGTTACTATCATCATTAATTAGCCTTTTTCATGCCATTTATTTATTTGATTGTATATATGTTAAAATAAAAAAATAGAAAAGTTTATAATTATTAAGAAAATCACCATGTGACATATCACGAAACCGAGTACTATTATGACCAGGGTACAAAAGATTTCGAACATTTGGGTGTTCGAAAGTTGTGTGCGGGTTGGATTCCACATTTGTTGACATATTCTAAAAAATGTTCGTATCGATTGGTGCGGTAAAATGATTTTAAAATATAACTGTGGTGCATCCAAAGCCGTAAACAGCATCGCCACAGGTGACAAGTCATGGATTTATGGGTATGAGCCAGAAATAAAAGGAAAATCGGCAGTTTGGGTGTTTCAACGTAAAGCAAAGCCAACAAAAGTTGTTCGTTCTAGAAGCGTTAAGAAGCAAATAGTGGCGTTTTTCTTCACGAAAACCGGTCATGTGGCAACTATGGCTCTCTAAAATCAAAATACCGTTAATTCAGTGTGACATACGACCATTTGTTTGGCTGTAGTTTTCGGTACAATAAGAGAAACCAACCTAAAACGACGAAACATTTTGTATCACGACAATGCGAGCTGACACACATCACATACAAGAAACGAGTATTTGGACACACACAAGATCGAATTTATGGGTCATTCGTCTTACAGCACTAACTTGGCACACAATGACTTCCCAGTAATTAAAGATAAACTGTGTAGACAACGATTTTCATTGCCCGAAGGAGCTACCATCTTCTGCTTCGAGAAAATGCTTCAAAGGGTGGTTTAATCGCATCCAAAAGCATACAGATCCTAATTATGATTATTTTCGAAACAATAAAAATATTGTTGATAAAATTTATTTGATTATTCTTTCTATTATCAATACATCAATAGCAGCCATCGTATGAGGGTATATGATTAGTCACGAAACAGCTTTGTAGACCAGACTATGATTGACATATAAGCCAGTCGAAAGATAGCCGTGTTGATTCATATTCTCTATATTTTTGTCACATTCTGGTATTCTGAGGCAGGATTGCTCCGGATACTAAACTTTTCTCATGAAAGCAAGGGCTTAATTTGAGGATCAATTCATTAAATCAAACAGATATTGCTTAATATATTATTTGTAGTAAGAACTACGAATATGAAAATGAGAAAATATAAAAAATTAAACAATTACATAAAATACGTCAATATACAGGAAAATTATAGATAGAAAAACAGATATTAATATTAGGTGAATAGTAACTATTGTTTTGTTCCATAACAGGCAACTGAAAATAAAAAATAATATGGAATTAAACACGTGTTACTCTTCTAAATGTTTAATAGAGGGTTCTGAATGTGAAAGCAGGCTCTAGTAGCTTTTTTTGTACAATACATTTAAGTTTAAGAGATTCTTTGGTTACATCATGTTGTATGATTTATAATAATAATAGTGCATTAAAACACATAGGTTTTTTCCTTTAATAAATAAAGCAGCAACTTAAAAACTTAAGCATTTAGTTCATCATTCGCACTATTTTAGGGTCTAAATAAGAATTATTGTTGTAAATTTAAGAAATGTTCAACAAGTTATTAATTATTAAGTTATGCACAATTAAACACAACACTGCTATATATATACATTATAAAGAAATAAATAATAGCCGATAGGCAAGTGGTCACTTCCTTCTCATAACGTAATTTATTTTTCTCTGCTATCGCCTCAGCATCAGATCATCTTCTACCCAGTTCTTTGGTAATATTTCCCACTTCATAATCTGGATTGGCATTTATAACCTTAGCCCTCTTATCATGACAGAAAAAAAGTTAACAAAGACATATTTCGTGCAAGAGGAAAAAAATCCTTAATTTATTTTTCCTTTTTACACACTGCTTCTCACCCTTTGGTGGAATACAGTACTGTTTTTTATTATTCTGGGCTATATTATGAAAACGTTTCTTCTTCTTGTCCGACATTTTTTTTCATTTTTCTACCACGTCTTCGAGAACTCGCCAAAGAGGACGTTTTTTCCTCCTCGTGGCAGGTCCGCACAAAAAAGGCGTAGACCGTCATTCCATTTCTTGGTCTCACAACAACTTAATAGCTGTTGATGATTTTGCTAGTTGTTAGGCGATAGCATCTGTTGGTTCTGGTGGTGCTTCTGTAATCATCGATTCCCAAGCAATTCGTGTGGTTCTACTTGTCTGTGGCGCGCTTCTTCCGCATGCTGTCATCTCTGCGTGACCAATTAACATTAAAGGTAACCTCTACCCGGCGTTGTAGGTCGAGGTTTACACAGACAAAAATGCTTTTAAAAATTCCATTTTCCCTCACGGTTCGTCTGAAATGCATTTCTCGCCAGTTCACCTACTATATTGTTTAAACAACAAATTTTTTGTTTATTTTTACCCAGCATAAATTTATTCGTATCTAATTATATTTTTTTTGAGGCCACATAATACCCCAAGCTTATTTCTGAGTTTATTTTTTAAGTTTCTATTATTGTTATACCTTTCTACACTTTGTCATGATTTGCATATTTTTGTGACATTTTTGATAGCTGAAATGAATTAAGTTTTCTTTATACAAAGGATGAATTTTAATCAGTGATACATTCTCCGTTTTTGTTGATTATCTTTTGCCATCTTTCCAACAATTTCATTATTCCACTCTCATAGAAGGTCTGGGGCTTAGAGGCGAAAACCCTGCCGAGGTACTTTTTCACAACAACCTGATTAGCGAACGATGTCCCGTTGAAGTTTTGTAGGGACCGGAACAAGTGGTAGTCTAATAGTGCAAGGTCCTCATAATACGGTGGGTGGGACAAAACATTGCAGCCAAGTTTCACTAATATTCGCTGAGTGATTATTGTGGTGTGTTAAATTGGAATATGACACCTTAGCGATTGACCAATTCTGGATATTTCTGTCGCAATGCTTTGTTCAATTTTATTATTTGCGTGCAGTAGACCTCCGAATAAATTATTTTTCCCTGAGGAAGCAGCTTGCAAAACAGCACAACACGATTATCCCACCATATGGATGGAAAATCTTCTTCGGATGCAGGCCGACCTTCGGGGTGGCATTCGGTAATTCTCCACAATCACTTGTGCACTACATTATCGTAGATGATCCACGTTTCGTCGCCAGAACTATTTGTTCTAAAAACGGTTCTATTTCGTCCTGCTTTAGAAGTGAATTGCAATTAGCCAAGTTATCCTAGGCCATTTTGTGTGGGACCCAAACATTAAGGCGGGACACGTAGCCAAGCTTTTGCAAATGCCTTTGTATGTCTCTCGAAACTTTAATATCCGATGTTGCTCAACCAGTGCTTTGATATCAGTCGAATAAACTTCGACCGACCGACCGCTGTCTATTTTCAAGACTAGTATCACCGAAACGAAATTATGCAAACCATTTCTAATAAGTTCTATTAAGAAGTCGTCCCCGTATACGCCGCATATCTTTCTGTGAGCCTCCGCAGCTCTCTTGGCTTTCTTGAAATAATAATGAAAAATATTACACTTCAACATGTTCACAGGCCTCTAACACAAACAAATCTAAGGTCAATGAAAAGAAAAGAAAACAGATGACAAGAGCAAACTGTCCTCTTTTCAAAACATATGAATTGCGCGATTAGGTAACCAGAACCGCAGATATTGGAAAAATATTTGCACTAACAACAAAAACCGAAGGAATATATAGAACCGCTCAATATTTTTTTATTCAATGTCGTATTTCCACCAGCTTAGACTCTTATGATTTAGCGCTGTATTTAATTTCATGGAATATTATTTAAGTTTGGTGAAGAACAGCGCTTGTTATGTTCCATATTTTTATTTACAGTTTCCTGACACGTGTTTCGAACTTTGCAGTTTATTATCAAAAGTAATACTTTTATTATATTACCTTTGATAATAATGAACTGCAAAGTTCAAAACACGTGTCAGGAAACTGTAAATCAAAATATGGAACATAACAAGCGCTTTTCTTCACCAAACTTATATATCCGGTTCCATCAAGAATGTAGCATAACAAGCATTACCTTTATGAATATTATTTATTATCATCTAAATATCTATTGGTGGCTTCCTCAAAAATTTTGTAGTATTTGCCTTAAATTTTGCTTACAAGCGAAATACTTTATGGTATGGACGCACTGTTGCTAATTGTTTGATGTTTATGTCTAAAAGCAACACGATTCTAAATGTCAATTCAATCAATGTCAGTATTGCTTGATATCGTCTGTAACTTTCAGAGGAGCATTTTAGTGAGTATGATCGAGAAGTTTTTAAGTTTTCTAATTCACAATGTAATTGATGTATAAGCCAGAAGTAAATGCACAATAGGACATCATTAATTAATAATCCTATATTAACCCGCCGGCATTGTGAAAAGACAATGCATGTTTTTATAATAAATAAATATTTATTAAATACTTGTTGGCTCAAATAATAACAGCGTTTTTAATTAACCATAAATTAAATTTTAAATAATCGATTCAAGATTGGGTTTGAACAAATTTGACGACCTTATAGTAAGTAGAGTAGGATAGAATGTTAGAAAAATATTGAGCTTACTGACATGCATCTGGCATACGAGGCCGCTAGTCTCACAGAAAAAAAAAAACGTTTCCGATCATGCAGAGAGATGCGATTTTCCATCATCAAACTCTACTCCATTAGAGTACTGACATATTTACACTTTCAGAATGTAAATTTAGATAATCCTAATGTATTTTGTTATGATAGAATTTAAAAATAAACATCCAAACATGTAGCTTTGTAGGCTTAGTTGAAATCGTTAGGAAATTTATATACGAAGAAGTGCAAGAAAGTATTGTGTCACGATTTTTCCCCCAAAATTTAATAAAAGTAAAGAGATGAAACCCACAACTCTTATAATGTATCCCTAAATATATTCAAGGAAGATGTATTTTAACAAAGTGATTGAATTCAAACTTTTCACTTGAAGTTTTAAAGATGCCTCCTTTAACATTTCGCGATACCGCACACCATTAACATTAGCGCATTTCCAGTTGCATTTTCAAAGAAATCAAAGAAATTCGGCAAAATCACTTCGCCAGCAAAATGGTTTTTTGAGCACCACACGAGGATTTTCAGCATCCGACAGTTTTGTTAATTTACGTATCCGTCGAGAAAAAATGATTTGCTTCAAAAAATCCGCATTAATTTGATGATGTTCCAACACCCAATCAACAAATCTACGCCGCTGCTCATGGTCCCTTGGCTTGATTTCTTGCACCAATTAAACCTTGTACGTGCGCCAATGCAGATCTTTTACTAAAATTCGTTGCATAGTGCTTCTGGAAATGTTTAATCATAATGCTGTCAAAATGACATAATAAACCTTTGTCTAAAATATCCTACAAAAGGTTCAACATGAAGCATATTTGCTTAAAAATAATTAAAAAGAACTCCGAAAATGGCCAAAGGTGTCACCTGTCTACGGAAAAACGTGGGTTTGAGTGGAAGAACGTGACTCCTGTGTCCTAAATTATTTGTTTACTTTATATTGAATGTATGTATATCATATTTTTTGTAATTTTGTAAGCAGGAGAAGCAAAGACAATAAAGAACAAAGAATAAAGAACAAAGAACAAAGAACTATGATGCCAAATGGAACGAACAATGATCTTTTGATCCATCATTTGTTCGAATTTTGAGATGAATTGAAATATGGAATAATATACAGGGTGTTCCATTAAAGAAAAAGCAAGTTTGTTTCGTCTTGTCTTGTTGGCTGATCCTGTATACTTAACTTATCTTTGTTCTGATAGTTCTTAAAAAATACTAAAATTTTTGTATCTTAACATTTTTTGCTAGCTATCTTACTTTAGGAGTTATCCGACCGTTTCCATACATATCAGCGACCCTGTAGAAAAATTGTAATAACTGCCACTGGTTCTGCCAATGCCTTACATTCGTGGAAAATATTGTTTATTAGTCAATAATTGAAATTCCCTATAGAGTTCAATACAGAATATATATTTGTTGTATCTAAAAGTTAATTTTAATTAGATATAAGTTTAATATTGAAGAACTGTACACTGAAAAGTGCAATAAAATAAACTTAATTATTAGTATGAAATTTTCATAATTAGAATACAGAGTATATGTGGATCTCTTATAGCTACTTGACTTGTATATAAAGTCAAATAAATAAATTTCAATATGCTAAAATAATCAGAAATTTTATTCTTACCTGTTTCCAAGGACTATTAGACTCTGTCCTGAACTGAAAGAATGACAAATAGGTAAGATAATATTCAAAAAGATATGTATAAAGTTGGTATTTTTAACAACGCTCAATAGTCGAATGCATCAGCAAAATTATTGGGCTTTATTACTATCAGTTTATATAAAATTATAATTTCGTTGTAGGATGATGATGAGTTATATATATTGAAATAATTATTTTATAGAAAATATTAAAACAAATCTTATTGTACGACCTGTTTATGCTAAAAAAAATACTATAATGGTTATCTACACATTTTGCATTATTAACTATTAGTATCTAATGTGATAACAACAAACTATATTTATTAATATGCCTTAATTATTAATTCAATTGTTTAATTGTTCTAATGAAAAATTAACTGTAACGCAGACATCTTTTTAAACAACTTAATTTTTAATAATATCCCTGTCACTTAAATCGTACATGTAATCCGCATTTAAAATAATTAATTCTATTTTTAAATCCAATTAATTTCGATTCAATAAAACTGAAAGGGATACTAATGTTGAGATTCCAAATTTCACGGTTTTTTTTTCTCACAGTTCGTCCAATTACGTTTGTAAATTTAATCTCCGAATGGATTGGAAGTTTAATTAAAAGTTATAAAGAATCGCCTCGGAAGAACTCCTCCGGCAAAATAAAGTAAAATTGCTGCGAGAAGAAAAAAAAATCCAACGGGCAATATAAATTACTCAACGAAGTAAATAAACGCTCTCTCAAAAGTAGTTAATTAAAGAAAATGTACAACGCTTGTTATGCAATAAAACAACTTTAACACCTAATAATGAAATTAATAAAAGCACGATTGTCGCGACTCAAAGATACAGTTGGAGATGAATTTGTATTCAGAGTATTTCCTGGCAAGTAGTAGATTTGTAGTTAGTACTTAGAATTGTAAATAAGTAAATATTGTAGTAGCGACTAGTAATTATAAGTTAATATAGGTTGATAAGAAAAATTAGACACACCTTAATGTCATTTACAACCATTTATTGTATAATATAAATATTAACATGTTACAGTACATTATAAACAATAATTTTATGACTAAAGCTTCGACCTTTGTAGGGCATAAGTGTTGCCTTAATTAAATACATGATTTTAATAATTTATAGTTGAACGTGAAGGTTTTAAGTGCTTCTGATTGGCTGAGATTTTAAGAATAGTTCTTGGGACTTAATTTTCTGCAGCCTTAAGGTGCTAAGAGTATAAGAGTAGTGTGTTTTGAGAAGGAATTAATGTAATTGTTTAACGGCCGTCTACCTGCTTCTGAATCCACTAACATCAATTCAACAGTAATTATAAGAGCTTAAGTAATTGTGAATAAATTAAATCAGTCTGTTCGTTAAGAAGACTAGAGTTAATATTTTAATTTTGCCGAAATATTTTTAATAATGCAAAAATATTAAGCTTTGACCTTAACTGCACTACCGAAAGAATTTTCATTTATTCATTGGTGAAATTAAATGATTACATTCTAGTATATGATTTACAAACAAGTTTTTGTGTAACTAAGATGGTTAGTTCTGCAGTGTTCCTTAAATCTCTTCTTAAAACTCCAACTTTTTTGCCCTACATATGTATTATTATTATAATAAGCATTGAAAGTTTAGTTGCTAGCAAAAATGCAATCTGATGATTTTGAAAATTATGATGTGATATGATATTAATGTGTCCTAAATTTGTAACCGTTAGGAATTTTTTATTTGTCCTTTCTATATTATTAGGGTAAATGAGAGCTCTAGTAAATTTATACAGTTATAAATTCATGCATTCTTATTCTTTGCAATAGAAATGTTTTAGTTCTCTACTTTATGAGTCATTCTGGGCTCAGACAAATTTCTAAAATTTTGATTGGTCTGTTACAGTTTTATATTTTGCATATAAAATTTTTTAGAATATACAATTGTTTTTAGGTGTTCATTGTTATATATTCATTTAAAAGAAACAGAAAGGTATTTTATTTGCAATACAAGCTTAGAACCCTTATTTATTGTACTAAGTAAAAAAGCCAGTAATTTATTTGTTATAAATTTTATTACGGTAATAAAAATAGGTGAAACCATATTAACGTATCAACAAAATAAAGATATATCACCATCATAGGAAATAATACGTTTCCACAAATTGCATAAAATGATATCGCTATTAACCAATAAAGGGATGATTTATTACTATTAATGATGTTTCCTACATAACGAGCGTCTGCGGTAGTTTTAAAGTTTTATTTTTCCAAGAGTCAGATTTTGAGCTGCGTCAGCCTTTCGTGCGAAGTAAGATGTTGGAACGTTTCCAATTTGGGAGGTAATTAGCCGACCCTGAGGCTCGCTTAAGTGCCAGTTAAAATTATTAAGAGCCTTTTTGTAGATAACGATCGGATTTGAATCGAACTGACTTTGCACATTCCTTTCATGATTTTACCACAAATTTATTGAAACTATTTAATATCCTGATAACGTAGGCACTTATTTGGAAAGCGTACAATTGCATTCAAGTTAAAAATGTAATTAATTATTCCTTAAAGAATATTACTTAGATGGGTATTTTATAACGGATAATTTCAAAAAATTTAGATATCTAAATAATATATTTTAAAGAAATGTTCAATTTTTTTAAATAAAATAATATTGTACAATACAAAATTTTGAATTTAAATCAGATAAATATAAATATAAATATAAAGACGTGGACTAATCACCAATATTGCTATTACAATTTTCTGAAATAGTATACAATGTATCGGTCACATACTGTTTTTAAATATCCAACTGTTGTCAATAATTTTAGACAAAATTTATATACAATCATATTTAACCATCATTATTCATTAATTCATTATTATTCAATATACTGTTTTGTTATTATAAGGGACAACAGAAATAATTTATCTATCTTCTTTAGTTTATTTATCTGTATAAAATTAGGTTTGTATGAATAATTTAATTGCCTTAGATATATGGATGATTGGGTTATTATTTGATTGATGCTTTGTTGCACAGTAATTATTTTTCGCTCAGACGAACAAATCTATTAACTGTTCCCTTAACATACGCGTAATTTGATTTGAAGAGATATTAATTAAGTGTTTATTACTTAGAAAAGAGTTAAAAGATTTTAGATAAAATATAAGGAAGTGATAATTAAAAAAATAATAATAATAAAATATGATAAAAAACAATTAAAAAATATTTATAATTTAATGTAATTATAAAAATTGTAGATTTATTTCTTATTAATTTAAATTTGTTATGTTAATTATTCTATTCAACATATTATTCTGAGTATTTTCTTTATTACTTGTAAAATTTATGAATCAAAGTTATAATATAATTATTCAACTAATATTAATCTATTTATACTTAATATATACATCAAACACATTCATTTGGTGCTTTGATGCTGATTGAAATCGAAAAGCTGATTATACAAAACAAATGTCTGTACACACATGCATTTAAGCGACCATTTATCAACTGTACGGCCAGTAATTTATTAGTGAAAATATCAGATCAAATATAAACACAGAAACGTTGCTAAAATCGACATAATCTGTATTTTTTAACGACCACAAATAACGTCATAATTTTTTTAAATTTATCTCCATTAAACACGTTTTATTGGTATACGTGCGCATGCTAAAAATTAAAAAAATGTATTTAAGATTTTTTGATAAAAAAAAGTGGTTGACATATTAACCCTCATTATTTGTTCATAAAAAGCTACTTGACAAATTAAATCATACAGATTATGTTTATATATCTTTCAATATGATTTATTTGCGTTATTCAACTAAATAGAATCATTTTTTTACAGATTTATATTATTTTCGCGTCACATTTTGAATCATTTAGAAGATGAACTATAATACTTTTCCTTATGAACTATAAAATATCCTGAATTGAATTTCGAGACCTCAGTTTCTAGAGGTTAAATCGAGGCGTTGTAAGAATGTTGTAATTATATTAACGCCTTGTTTCCGAAGTGCATTTATAGAGTAGATTTTGTCAAATATTATATATTATATATTTAATATGAATCTGCTTGTATTTAGAATTTATTTGGAAAAATAATTAGATTCGGTATTTGACTCTTTAAATAATAATATGCGGTCTTCTATCCAAAATATCAGTTCGATATTATAGATAACAAATTAGAGAGGTTGTAAAAAGAGAACAAGTTTCTAAAATCAGAAATAGAAACATGGAAAAATAAAACAACAAGTTTAGCAGATGACGCAAATATTAACGAAGTGGAGGATAGGTAATTACGATCACATAATATTATGGTATTCAATGTGCCCAAGTCGCAGTCCAATGATATATCGACACGATTGGAGCATGATGCTGCAGTCATCCATAATATAATTAAAGATACTGAGAATATTCCTTCGCCTGTGAAGATCATTAGATTAGGACGTAAATCTGAACGTCCCCACCCTGTAAAATTAGTTCATCAAGATATCACTCCTATTGCTATACTAAAAATGTAAACAAATTATTCCAGAAAGTTCACTTGTTACGATCAAACATGATCTAAAATATAAATAACAGAATTAAAAACGGTGAACATGATCTTGTAATTAGATATTTTAAAAACGTTCCCAAAATTATTTCAAAGAGTGAAGTTACCAGCCATCATTCTTCTAATGTACAGAAAAATAAAAATATATTTTTAAAATATAGGCGGTATCAAAACCAAAATTAAAGAATTGGTTCACTCCATTAACTTATGTTCATAAGATGTAATAATTTTGTTGAAAGTTTGTTAAATGCTGATATATGACCATGAAATTTTGTGTGATAATTATGTAATATTTAGAACTGATAGAGGCCCAAACACTAATGATAAATTAAGTGGTGGAGGAGTATTAATGACTTTAAAAAAAATACTATTATCTCACAAATTGTTCATTGATAATGGGATTGTAGAACAACTTTTCCTTAAGGTAAATTTTTTTAACAAACCTTTTGTATTTGGTGGGGTATATTTAGCACCAAATTCGTTTATTACCAAATATAAGAATCATTGTCAAATTTTGGAAACAATAGTAAGCAAGAATATGCATACAGAAATTATTATTTGTGGTGATTTTAATATACTTTCGGCAACATCGGATAATGATATGGATATCGTTGTACAGTCGTCTTCTCAGAGTAGTGCATGTGAGTTAATTACAGAAACTTACAGCTTCCTAAATATGTATCAATTAAACAGCATTCCTAATGATAGGGGATTTTTTCTAGATTTAGTATTTAGTACAAATACTGGTATATCTATCACTCCAGCTATTGATTTATTGTGCAACATATTGCCTATGATACTGACATTAATATTTTAATAGAACATCACGAATTATTAGTAAATGATGTAATTTATAATTTTCAAAGAGGAAATTCATATTACTATAAAGAATGTACTGTCGTTTGTGGATTGGGATTAGTTATTTAAAGGCAATTAATTTGTAATGTATTTACGTTTAGCGCTCGCATTTAATGCGTATATGAGTTTAAAGCGCATGCCCCAAAAAACGTATGAGTATGGCGAATCTTCGTGTAAGAGCGAAACGTGTAAAATTGTTATCCAGAATAAAAGTTAAGTTTCCAGTTTAGCATAATAGATATTGGCACTATTATTAGGTGGGGACCCCAATTTTCTTTTTCACAAGCTAAATGAGCCAGCAGAGCTATGATTTGAATTGTTTTCCCTAAGCCCATCTCGTCTGCTAAAATTCCATTACGTTTTCTCTCAAACATTGTTACTAACCAATCCAAGCCAATATGCTGATACTCTCTTAGTGGTAACTTTAATAGGAAGGGTATAGTAGTAACAACACTTGTGGAAGACAAAGTATTTCCTTTTGGTTGTATACCTTCAGCAATTGCAGCGGCATCATTGATTAGATCATTATTGTCAGTCTTTGTGTCTTTTCCCTCTTTATAATCATCCAGAAGTAACTTTAATCCAACCTCTTTATCTTCAGCTTTAGAAATATCTGCAGAAGTAGAACTCTCATTTCCAGATTTATCTCCATGCTCATTTTCATCTTCCGATTCTCTCTCAGAATAATTTGCTTCTGACGATATAGACATTGAATCTTCTTCTGGGCAGGTGGTAAATTAGCATATTTTTTCTTTAGCTCCTCTATATCCATCTCAGCTTCTGCATTAAGGTAATCTAATTCTACTTTGTGATCTTGTTCCCCTTCAGCATTTTCCTGTTCTTGGATTGTATCCTCATCATCTTCACTGCTTGAAATTCAGTATCCTTTTTAGCATTCTTTTTGGTTTTGCTCTGTTTTTTCTTTTCCATCTCAGCAGTTTCTTCAGAATTTTCTGATGATTCTGGTTCACCGAATATTGTCTCTATTCTGTAAATAATCTTTAGAGAAATTAAGAAAATCATCATAATCTATTTGTGATTCTCTTTAAAGGACTGCCACTTCCTCACTTTGTTCTTCAGTACCAACTGCCTTCTCTTGTACTATACTTTCGTCATCATCACTACTATCACTATGAGGCCGAAATTCATCATCTCAATTAACTCGTGATACCGGATTACAGTTTGCTGGGTTCGTGCGGTTATCAGTAACTAATGGTTTATTCATGCCTTCAGCTAATAGCTGGGAGTATTTTTCTGTTTGATCTACTATAAAGCTAAGGTGCTGATCTAAAGCCTTTTTCCGCTTTTCTTCCGAACGTGTGTTCTGCTTATACTACACCAGTTTCTCCACATTGTTCCAGAAGTTTTTAATTTCTTTTGTACAGAAGACAGCCACTCTTCGAATGTGCTGCTCTTGTGCTTTTTCAGCACGCTGTGCTGCCAAAGCCTTATCTTGAATGTACTTTTGCACCATTCTAGCACATTTTTTAGCTGCTTTCTTCCATTTACGTTCCTGTGCAAAATCTGCTGCTAACCACACCATTTCCTCCAGAAGAAAATCCCAGTGTGCTTTCACCCTAGGCATTTCTTGTACTTTAGATAATCGCTTTTCACTCCACAGACCTTCTTTCTGTAACTCTGATGATTTTGAATGACTAGTTTATAAGAAGTAATGCATAAGATCATACTTACTTTATGAGATCTTATATGACACAATAAAAATGTATGTTCCATCTAAAACAATATTTACTTCTCGCTATCCTAAATGGTTGAATTCTGAACTTATAAAATTAACTAAAGGGAAAAAGAATGTGCATTAATATTATAAAAGATCAAGTAATGTTGTTTATTAGGAGATTTTTAGTAAATTACGTGCTGTGTTCATCTTTGCATAAATCTATGTTCGAATCATTTAATAATGAAATTCAAGAGGATATTAATCAGAAACCCATGTCCTTTTAAATATTTGCCAGTGATATGAAAACTACTTCAGGCATCCCGGAATTTATAAGATAAATGTAAAACATGTTTCTACTCAACTGCGTGGGATAAGCCGGAGTGTATTATTGTGGATGATCAGTATGGTTTCATTGAAGGTCGATTTACAACTTCAAATTTATTATGTTATCAGAAATTTATTATAGATATAGATAGTTTTTCTGATAGTAAAAAAATAGACGCAGTATACATAGACTTTTCAAAGGCATTCGACCATGTAGATCACAATATATTAATTGCTACATCCTTGATGGAACTAAATTTTCATATTAGGAGATGTATTATACTTGTTATGTTCCATTTGTTTATTTACATTATTTAACTTTGAGAATGATTCTTATATATATAGTCATTCGTTTGATTATTATTAAATCATTAATGTTCGCGGATGATATGAAGATATCCCATGCTATTGAACACGTAAATAACTGTAGAGAACTTCAACGTGACTTGTAGGTTACATGATTCGTGTTTGAAGTATAACTTGTTTCTGAATATATCTAAATGTAATTTCTTTTACGAGAAAATCATCTCTAATTACTTTTAACTACAAAATCAATAACAACGCATTAGACAGTGTTTCTACTATTAAAGACCTTGGAATGATTTTCGATTCTAAATTATCTTTTGCAGCCTATATTCATTTAATAACAAATAAAGCATTTATGATACTAGGTTTCATATTCAGAAATAGTTACAACTTCGAACCTCATGCTCTTATAACCTTTATTTACTAGTTTATTTAGATCAAATGTAGAATACGCATCTACAGTCTGGTCTCCTCATTATAGTTGTTATGTAATAAATTTAAAAATACGAAAACATTTCGTGAATCTACAACAATGAGTCTTACTAAGACTACAAAACAAATTAATTTGAAACAACTACTTCTCTAACTAATACTTCGACAGACATTGAATAATACAAATTTATTTGCGTGTTACAAATAGTACAACTATTAAAGCAACACTAATTTGAATGAAATTATTTCTGTTGAATAAACTAATAAATGATAAAATGTACTTTAGATTGTTTAAATGTAACTATAGCATGAAAAATTATGAAAAATGAATTTTAAACTGATTTCATTAAATTAAATTAGCAAAAGCAATTAAAAAATCTAGCATTCAAGTTTATAATCATCTGCAGACACGTGTTTCGAACTTTCGCTCTCTTCAGTACAGCTTTATTATAAAATTGATTTTAAATACAAATAAAAACACTTACTAAAATAAATATAATGAAATATGATAATAAATATAATGAAATATAAATAACTTACTCAGATATGTACGGCAACTGACACAAGAATGAAATATAATCGACTGAAGGTCTGAATATATTAATTAATTATATTTCAGAAAAACGTTTTAACTTTTTTATACTACTTTTTATTTTTATACAACACTTTGTGACTAGTTTCGAATTACACAGTAATCATTATCAAACTTAGTACAAATAAAAAGTAGTATAAAAAAGTTAAAACGTTTTTCTGTTATTCATTAAAAATGTACTACGAAGTGAACGCCTCCAAAATTCAAGATATAATTATATTTCATTCTTGTGTCAGTTGCCGTACATATCTGAGCAAGTTATTTATATTTCATTATATTTATTATCATATTTCATTATATTTATTTTAGTAAGTGTTTTTATTTGTATTTAAAATCAATTTTAGAATAAAGCTGTACTGAAGAGAGCGAAAGTTCGAAACACGTGTCTGCAGATGATTATAAACTTGAATGCTAGATTTTTTTAATTGCCTTTGCTAATTTAATTTAATGAAATCAGTTTAAAATTCATTTTTTATAATTTTTCATGTTATAGTTACATTTAAACAATCTAAAGTACATTTTATCATTTATTAGTTTATTCAACAGAAATAATTTCATTCAAATTAGTGTTGCTTTAATAGTTGTACTATTTGTAACACGCAAATTAATTTGTATTATTCAATGTCTGTCGAAGTATTAGCTAGAGAAGTAGTTGTTTCAAATTAATTTGTTTTGTAGTCTTAGTAAGACTCATTGTTGTAGATTCACGAAATGTTTTCGTATTTTTAAATTTATTATTTAATTTTCTACAACGAACTAAAGGATTTTAATACATTTTATTATAGTTGTTATGTGTTAGCTAGATCGTTCACTCTTTTATATTAAAAAAAATTTCCTTGCGGAACAATATAAAAAATATATACAGTGCAATTTGGAAATAAAGTTGATCGTCGTCAAATAATTGATAAAATTTCCCAGATTAACGTTCCTAGTAATTGTTTACTGGCATTCTTTGATGTAACTAACATATTCTCGAGTGAACCGCCCCAGGAGGTAAACTTTGCCGAAATATTAGGCCTATTAAAGGTATGTTTGGACCAAAATTTTCTACAATTTGATAAGCAAAACGGTTCACTAATGGGTAATCCTTTGAGCCCATTATCCGCCCATTTTTTTTACATAATTTAGAAACAAAAATCAGTAAACATGTTCTTTTTAATAAATGTCTGTATTGGATAAGATATATTGATCACATTTTAGCATATTTTGACGGTACACCAAGACAATTGGATTTATTCTTGACGTATCTTAACTCATTACTTAATAATACAAAATTCGCGTTAAAAGTAGAGGTTAAAAAATCAACTAATTTCCTTTTTTTTTAATTTTTTGTAATTGAATAGCTATAAAGACTAATCAAAGAAGTACCTTCCACCGATTTTAATTTTTGAATTTGCCTCCTACATGTCAAGAATTAATTCTTGACATGGTGATGGAGACTATCTTTTGTATTTTCTGATGTATGTAAATGATTAATTAATATGATAAAGAGTGAGAATGTGATGAGAGAAGTTACATAAATACAAAAAATTAAAAAAACAGGTAATGATCACAACATTAATTCTTTATTGTAACACGACGTTTTTCCGTATATGTTCTTTGGCTTTTATTTTAAATAATTTCATGTCATCAATGTTCAATGTTTCCCAAGCCTCCTGGCAGTTCATTATATTGTATAACACCATCTACTAATAATCCTTGTTTGAGAATATTTGTTTCATTCTGAATGACATGAACGTCGCTTTTTCGTCTAGTTAAATATTTATGTACATGTTTGTTTTTTTCCAGTTTTACATTAGATTTACTTGAACTTATAATTATTTCATGTATAAACTTAATTCTTTCGAAGTACATTTTTTGTCTATTATTTTATATAGAGTGCTCGTTGGTGTTTTTTGTCCAAATTATATATTAGTTTGATGCACTTGTTTTGTTGTCTTTGCATGGTATTGGTGTTTTTGTTAGATGTACAACCCCCCCCCCCAAATTGCGCATAGGTGATTTATTTTTGAAGTGAATGGGGTGTTATATATGCTTTTTTTAACTCGTTCAGGTATATATTCTCTGGATCTGTAGAGCCCCATCGGCACCACTGGTTTTTTGTTTTATTTTTTCAATGTGTTTGTCCCATTTAAAATTGTCAGTAATTGTTAATCCCAAATATACAGTTTCGCTAGTTTTGTTTATAATTTTGTTATTGATATTTAATTGAATTTCAATTTTGTTTATATTTTTTTGCGACATTATCATATAATTTGTTTTTGTTTCGTTTATAGTTAGGGTATTGTTTGTAAACCAAATAGATAGTTTTTGGAGAACTATGTTAATTGAACTTTCGAGGTCATTTAAATGTTTTCCACTGTAAAGGATACAGGTATCATCTGCATACATATATAATTTACCCTCTATTTCTAAATCAAAGATGTCGTTGATGTAAGTTATGAACAGAGTGGGTGGTAGAACCCCCCCTTATGGTAAGCCGAATTCAGTTACAAGATCATCACTGTATGTACTGTTCACTTTTGTTTGTTGCTTTCTATTAGTTAAGTAGCTGCACATTAAACTACCTGCTTTTTCTCTGACACTTAGTTTTTCTAGCTTTTCTATTAAAGTTTCTTTACATATTGCATCAAAAGCCTTTTTCAGATCCACTAACACTAATTTGACGTAATTGTGTCATTATCTAGTTCTTATTGAATATGACAGACAACATCCATACAAGCTGTGGTAGTGCCAGATTGCTTTTGGTACGCATATTGTCGTTTATTTATTATACCGTTTGCCAAGGGTGATCAAATCATTGACTAGAGCACTTAGGCCTCACTAGGCCCTTTTTGCCCTTATTATTATACCGTTTTTGAAGATACGATTTTGTAGTCTAGTGAGCATGAAGAAGAAAGTGCTATTGGTCTATAATTTTCAGGCAAGTTGTCGTCACCCTTTTTAAATATGGGCAGAATAATGACCTCCTTTAAAATATTCGGAAAAGTTGAAGTAGAGATCACTTCGTTCGCTAGTTTTGTTATTATAGGAATTATTGCTTCCCCAAGCTCTTTTAACAATTTGTTTGTAATGCGATCTTTTCCAGGTGCAGAAAACTCTTTTAAATCTTTTATTATTTGTTTCATTTCTTTGTCTGTGACTGGGTCAAAAGTTAAATTTGTGTCTATATTTTTAATGAGGGTATTTGTTATTTTGTTTTGTATTTTTTGTCTTTGCATGCGTGCCAGGTCCTTTCTAATAGTCGCATAATAAAAATTAATTTCGTCAGCGATTTGTTTTTCATTTTGTATGATTTTGCCAGTTCTGTCTTTAATTTGTGTAAAAGAATTTGTCGATTTTCTTTTGTTTTTGTTAATTATATTATTAATGTTATGCCAAGTTTTTTTCACATTTCCTTCTGCATTTTGAAATGTTTTGTCATAAAATTGTTTTTTTCTAATACTTATTGCTGTAGAAGTAGCTTTATTTTGGTTTAGATAGATTTCTTTAAGATAGTTATTTTGTGGATTGTTTTTATATCTTGTGTAATGGCTATTTCCTTTTTTAATACTGTTTACGATTTCAATATTAACCCATTTATTGTTTTGTTTTCTTTTAAAAGTAATTATCATGGCTTCACTTTCTAGTAGACGTGTAATTAACATAATAAGATCGGTAAAAGAATTTATTTGCGTTTTGTCCACTCGATCAAATTTATTTTTGATGTTTTCATAGTTTATTTTGATTTTATTTACACTTGACGCGTGTCCTGTTTTACATGTTGTTGTAATAGCCGAGTGATCTGAAAACGATACTGGGTGTAAAGATATATTAAATAAGTCACTACTGTTTGTGATTACATGATCAAGGATTGCAGATTCTCGTGTGGTATTGTTAATATCGATTTTGTTCAAAATATTGTATCCGTGTTCAGTGATAAGATTGGTATAAGCTTGTGTTGTCTTGTTATGTTGAAGAATATTTATATTGAAGTCGCCCATAATAATTTGCTCATTGGTTCGGATCATAATTGACTCCTCCAGTAAAGAGTAAAGATGATTTATCTTCGACATGCGGTGGTTTATAAATTATAGTAATATGTCGCTTTGTGTTTTTGAATAACTTCTACTTCATTGATGGTTTTATTTAAAATAGTTTTAAAAGTTAAATTACTTTTAATGTAGATTGAGATACCTCCACCTCTTGATTGTCTGCAATTATGTATTGAATTATAACCTTTTATTTGATAGTAATCAGTTTCGTTTTGGTGCAGCCAGGTTTCTGTGAGTGCGATAATATTTAAATCGTTGTGTAAATTAGGGAGAATTTTGATTTCATCGAATTTATTTCTAATGCTTCTAATATTGAGCAAAACATATGTTTGTGTATCCATTTTAGCGGTTTGGTTTTTATTGCGATGTTATGAATTAATGATTTATGTTAATATTTTTAGGTCATCTTGATTTTTGATTTGAATTATTTTTGTTTTTTCCTCTTCGAACAAAGATTTTGCCTTGTCTTACCCAAACCATATTGTAACCTTCCTTTTTAAAGCGTCTTGCATCATAAAACAATTTACTTAAGTAACTTGTAAGATGTTTATTGAAATATATAACATTGTTGTTGCCGTTTAATTTGCATTCCTTTACTTTTATGGATTTTATTTGCTTTCGTTTTTCTAAAATACTATCTCTAATTTGCGGTGTTTTAAATTGAACAATAATTGGGCCTTCGTCTCCTCCCTTCCTAAATACCTCCACAATATCTTCGTTTTTTATTTTATAGTTGATGTCTTCTAGAATATTTTTTACAGCGGCCTTCCATTTCTATTAGTTTACTTTTTAATATTTGATTCACTTTTTTGAAATCATTTAACATGCATTTTAGTTCTTCATTTTGTCTAAAGTTTTCATCAAACTTATCAGTCATGAATTGCACGCTACTCTTTAATTTTTTAAATTCTTCAATAAGTTGTTTAATATTTTTTATATCGTATTCCGGTTCGTTATCACTTGATTCTTTATATTTTTTAGGAGGCATTTTACTCTTAATTTAAATCGTTAAAAAGAAATTTATTATGGCGCAGGAAAAATTGAGTACATTTAATATTGGAACTGGAAATGGAATACACGAAAAACAACGGATGGAAAACAACAAACGAGTTTAATATTTACCATAATCTCACCAACACAGATGCCACCATCCTCTTTCAATCCTATGACACTTAGTCTCATAAATTAGTAGCATACAATTAGATTATCCATAGACTAATAAGCATCAGTTTATCAGAGAAAATTTTTTGAAATTACACTTAACAGAATTTTAATAATTGTACAAATAATGGGTTCCCTACAAAGTTATTAATGAATATTTTAAATAAAAAACAAAAACATATTGAACAAATGTTTCGGTTATCTAACAGTAAAAATAAATTAAAATTATTGCTCTCTTACTTATATTGGCTCTCCTTCTGATTCCATTAAAAAAGACATCTTCACATCAAATCTCAATTGCCTATAAAACCAATATCTCAACACATACATACTTAAAACTCAAAAGACGTCGCTGGTGGACAAACAGGTCGAAAATTCGAAGAAGGATTATCAGAACACAAAAAAAGTTTTATAAACAAGAGAACATCTTAAACGTATACCAACCACCTCATAGAGAAAGAACACACATTCAACAACAATTTCAGAATTCTAAACGATTACAACAAAAGCAAAAAGTTAAACCTACTAGAGCAACTTGAAATAAACAAAAATAACAAATGCGGCATTCTACTCAATGACCAACTATTTAGATGTCAACACTTGCTTCTTAATTAACATTTATTTATGAAAAAATGTAATTTTTCACAATTATTGTATCATTCAATAGTAGGTCTCTTTTCTCCCCACTCTGATATATTATTATATATTTTCTCAAATACAAAATGCAGTCAAAGACAATCATTAATCATCTGACTGATGAAGCCACTGCCATATGTCATAGTTTCGACATTAACTTTGTGAAATTTTTTAAACGAAGTCATTTATTTACTCTTATATAGCTATGCGGTCTAATAGATATAGAGTCTATGAAAGTAAAGAATGTTTAGCAGTTTTTATGCCAAGATTATTTTACTGCTGAGTATTCATATAATTTGTCGATTAAACATAATAAACAAATTATTTGTTATTTTAAAATAGATATATCATACAAGTATTGTTTGAGCAGCGCTTAAAAATATAGGGTTTTTGAGTTGAAAGCCTTTCATGTTTATGTTTATGTTTATGTTTATTTATCTTTAGCTTTCTTTCCAAAAAAATAAATACATATGAATATACACAAATATAAAACAAAACGTACAAAAATTTTGGTTGGATGAAGCTGGGCGGAGTTCGTGCAGCTGCGACGTTCTTCCACTCTAACCCTTGAATTTGTCCATAATAAAAAGATTAATTAAAACAGTTGGTTTCGTTTTACTCTAGTAAAACTATTTTTTTCACTATGTTGAAACAAAACCAAGAATTTTAATTATTCTTCTAACAAACATATAAATGTTTCACCACTGGTAAAGTGAGAATTTAATTTGAATTACTTTTTATTTATAATAAAACTTAAAATGACTATAACTCACTTATTTTTAGAAGTATCTATGACATATGTGATATTGGATAAAGTGAAAAAAATAATCTATTGAATGGAACCATAGCCAACTATGGTTTCCATTTAAAAACAAGTAAGTTTGCGTCATATTTCCGAAAATAATGCGGATAAAAATTTATGAATATATTTTATTAACCTGCATAAAATTATCTAAAGCTTTGTGTTTTACAGTTTTTTCTATCTGTTATAATAACCGAGATATATTTATTTGAAAAATTTACACTTTTTGCTTTATTAATTATTAATATCTGCACTTCTTTCCCTATTTAACCGTTTTCCTATCTTTTATAGTTTCCGAGATCCCCATAGATAACATCTAAAGTATCTCACCCTGTATAAGATGTGTAATTATTTTACAAAGGCAAACTAAAAAAATAAATAAACAGAATTTAATAACATCCATTTCCCATAACTATAAATCATAAAATTCGTTCAGTAAAGAGCTTTAAATAATTAGTAAGTTTTATACAGGGTCATAATTTAAATTGAATTTTGGTTGTTAGTAAAAGTGTTCAATTAAAACGACACACAGAATTGTAATGTGCTAAAAAAGTATTATTAGAGTAATTTATAAGATTAGTGACTCCTTCAAAAACCTCATTTTCGTAATATTTATTCGTATAAACAGTAAAACCATATATTAAGAGAAATTAAATTATTTATAACATCTTTAACAATACCTTTATATCAATCATTTGTGTGCTTAATAAAACTTAGTAGGCCTTTTTACACCCTATTTAACGACTATAATATTAATTCAATCTGATGTTGTAATCACTTTTGATTGTATCAAAGAGCTCACTGTAAACTTTTACAGGAAGTTTGCCGATGATATAAAGTTATCCTTCCGGAATACAATTTCCGACATAGAATGTCGCATCTGATGGCAATGATTAAATGCCTTGTAAGATTAATATTAATTGGCATCTAATTAGCCTCCAAAAATCAATAAACTACTACAATGAAACCTCGTAATGAAACAGCGCCACCGGATTAGTGAAACAATTAAATTAATAAAGCACCGCATTTCTTTAAAGTCATGTGTCGTTCTTTTTATAAATTCTAAAATTTTTAATGACCTATGTGAAAATGAAATTTGAAATTCTGATCAAAAATCACGAATTTGCGATACTCTATCTAATTCAATGTCATTTAAGGTGTATTGAAAATTAGTGCTATTTGATATTTTTCTAGTAAATTGTATGTATTTACATTTACTAATATTAAGTTCCATCCCATTATCGGAACACAAATCCTGCAAAATCGAAATATCATTTTTAAGTAGCGAACAGTCTGCTCTAGATTCCGTACGACGATATGTTTTGAGGTCATCATCAAAAAGTAGATATGGTGATTTAAGATGAGAACCAATATCGTTTACAAATAAAAGAAACAGTATTGGTCTAAGATGGGAGCTTTGCGGTACACCTGTCTTGGCACAAATTGGATTAGATAAATAATTATTAAATTTAACACACTGTAAACGATTTTTAATCAAAGATTTAGTCCAAAGAGCTAAAGAACCACCTAAACCATATTGAATCAATTTCAAAATCAGCCGATCGTGATTTATTCGGTCGAACGCTTTACAGAAGTCAGTATACATGGAGTACACTATACATTAATAAATTAGACAATGTGGATCTTGTCGGATAAAATCCATGCCGATGATGGACTATGGAATACTTAAAATTTACTAGGAATATTTGACTCATTAATTTATCAAAAAATTTTGGAATGATTGACTGAATTGAAATAGGTCTATAGTTTGTGACGAGATTTTTGTTGCCAGATTTAAAAACAGGTATTACATAGGAGGACTTACATTTCAAGATTAATGAAAACACTTGTTTAACTTCTTTAACTGAGAAGCCTCAAGAATCAAGAACGCCATCATATACATAACCTAATTAATAGACCGATGTTCCAACAAAACATAATAACACATTAAAATCAAAGTTTTTTCTACTGAAGATGGGTAACATGCCTGAAACTAGTACAGGAAAATAAAATAATTATTAAAATATACTTCAATTTTGTTTCACATTAGCCATTTAGTTATCTAGAGATTTCTTTTTCAATATTTAAAATATTCCATATTTTTGCTGATACTGATATGCCTTGGTTAGACGATATTTGAGTTGTGTGAGTCGCTATTTTTTCTGTATGTAGATTAATCTGTGGTTGCACATAGCGTTAATAAAAATGTATTACCTATTTGAATCTGTTCTTACAGTAATCACATGTTATTTGCAAATAAGTAGGACATTTTTATGTCCAAGAAATAATTAAGATATATTACTTCTTAGTAAAAAAGAAAAAGATTAATCCGATTGTTCTCTTCTGCATCTTTTGTAATCGAAACAACAAGGAATTGATAATATAATTGATTGTATGTGACCTAAATTAAATTTATTAAATAAAACAGTATGAAACACACTCGTTTTCATGTTATCTGAGAAAGTAATAGAAGAAACTTTTCGCGTCCTCCCTAATCTTTTTGCCATTCGTTCCAATTTAAATAAACGGCCTGTTTTAATTAAACACCGTAAATGGAAATATTGTAAAATGCGACTCAATTTCGGCGAACGAAGCACACTTAATTACGAGATTAAAGTCTCCTCCGAGAGTTAATTAAACAACAAATTCATGGAGGCGAAGGAGCCGCGTATTTGGGATAGGCGTGTGCCCAAAAATGGCACCACTTGCGACATACACGTTAAGGGCGCGGCTAGAAAAGAAGTGGAGAAACAAATCGTTGCAAAATATCACGTCGTATATAAAATAAGGCAGCAAGGAAAGGAACGCGCGTGGTTTTGCCGAGGCGAATTTATAAATGTAGTCTTCATGTGTATGCTCTTTTTTTATATACAGCGGTTTAAGAGAGGCAAAGTGAAATTTATTTTTCATGAATCTCGCTTTTAACTTAAGAACCTTCAACTTTGATAAGTCTACAAATGTTTTAGAAATAGATAATCTTACATATGTTTACAAAATAAGACCACATGAAAATAATTCCCTTAAAATAGTGAATCTACTTAATTATTAATACTAGAAGAAGGGCACCCCTAAGATTAACGATTATCTAAGTGATGCTATTTTCATTGTTGAATATTCTTTTCTAAAATTAAGCTATTTAAAGAGTATTAATGTATAACCTTAATAATACATGTAATATTAATACATTGGAAACTAATCTTATTATACTCACATAAATATACAATTTAATATACATTAAATGTTAATCTAATGGATTCATATTAATTACTGTACATTTAGTTAAGTGTCATAAATTGGGTGTATTAAATAAGATGAAATCATAGATTTTAATAAATGTTAATTCCTAATGCAAAATTTATTGAACGGTCTAATATTATGGAAATTTTAATTACATATAAAATAGGGATCCTGTTATAACTAAATATTAAAGCTCGGCGTACATTTGTCGAATATTTCATTATATTTAATTTAGGTCGAATAAAGTATTAATTTTGATATGATGCCCGCAGAGAACATGTTAAATTAATATTTCAAAATAATTACGTTATGCAAATGATTTTAATTCATTTGTATTTAACTTTTCCAGACTTTAACCTAATGCTTGTATTAAATTTAATAAAGCATACTTATAATTGATTTCATTAGGTTAGAATGATTATTAAAAATCTTAACGCATTTATCAACGTTTCTTTAATACTACATTATGTCATGCATACACACGCACACACACACAATGCCATAAAAAGTGTGTCATGGTCATGGCGTCCACCTGGACATGCTCACACACGCACACTTTCTCATTCTTGTGCTCGCGCGAGCCGTTACTTAGTCACTCGCACTCGTTGTTCTTAATGTGAAAGCAAAAGTCGATCTATATGCAAGAAAGAAATTCACTCTCGATCTATTTCGTGAATTTTTACGTAACCGGCTCTCATGAATTTTTTTCGACAATGGCAGGAGCATAAATTACAGCCAACACTATGTAAAAATGTAATTCGAGTGCAGTATTTTTTTTTATTTCGAGGCGCGGTTTCGATATTTCATCATTTTCTATCGGCATTTGCTATCTTGGTGATTTATTCCAGGCACCTGTCTGCGACACAAATCAATGTTTTCATATTTCATATGCATGACTTTCGTGGAATTATATCAAAGACTTTTCTACGAAAAAAATTACATAAATGCATACATGCATTCATATGACTATTTAATTTTTGATGAAAACTCAGACTACACACCAATATCCACTAAAACCTGGTGGTTATAAAAACGTTTATAGATATGTAATTTTATCATAATTAAAACCGCGGATTTTTTTTTTTTTTTCATTTATTTTTTACCTTCAGTTATATAATTCACAGTGTATGTTTGTTATTTGATTAATTTTAAAATGTATCATATTTATTTGTTTTTATTTAGTAATAGCCCTGAGGGATATTAAAAATTTGTTTATTTAATTTCCAATATAAATTTCTACCAATTTTGTAAAATAATAAAATTACGCCTAAAAATCACGACCAATTGTAATCAAGGTGTTCTTCAATATCTTATAATGAATTGAAGTATGCCAATAAGTATAAAACTAATGTGTATATATTTTGTTATGTGAAACAGTAATTAGTAACTTCTACATCCTTGTAACTTGTACTTATACTTTATCGGTGCGTGCGTTTAAAAAGCTTACACAGGTCATTATAACAGTATAATAATACAAATAAAACGCAATATTAGGCTAAATACGCAATAAATTGCTAACTAATATTACCCACAAGTATAAATAAAAAATTATATCAATTAAATATGAAAAGAATGGAAGAGACCGTAACCACATGGTAATCCATACTTACACTGAATTGAAAAATTCACTATTTTTAACCACAAATAATTATTTTAAAAATGTCATATATCATGTAGACATAGTTATATAAATCTAAATAATACAGAACTACTTGAGTAGTTTCGATGTTTTATCATCATTATCAAGTGATAAATCGTACAAGATGGTAGCTCTACTTCTTCAACTTTGTGTAGAAGATATTCAATGGTTAATAATAAAATATTCAAGCATTGGACAGGCTATTCATTAACTATACTGTTGGCCTATAATATTTAACAATAATTACTGGTAATCAAATATTGGCATTGGTTAAATATTCATGAAGTTTTAATTCCGCTCCTAATTTAAATTCAACAAAGATTTCATTTGCACGTTTTCGCAAGATAAAATAACAAAAAAATGCATCGGCACATAATACGACAATAATAATATCGTCATTTTATTATTACTTCTTTTTCCCACCCCAATTTCACTATAGACTTTACCCCGGCACCATCTTTTCTCATCCCTTCAGTCACTTTTTATCCCTTCCCACCCATTTATATACACTCCTTCATACTCATCTACTAAATGCCATCAAGTATCTTTTCCGCTCACACATAGCACATAATTTTCATAACTTTCTTTTATTGGTGATCTAGGAGAAAGAGGGAGGAAAAGCCTCTTTCTCCTAGATCATGCCTAGTTCTTGCCAATATGCCCTTTTCCTTTATACTGAGCTGACTGTTATTCAAGTAACTTAGCCACCTCCTGTGTATTTGCCACCTTTAAAGCATGTCATGATATCCACTTTTTCAATACAACCCTGCCTTTCACAAATTTCCACTTCATTCACTACATAATCTAATACTCCCACTGTATCATATACACTGCTCAAAACAATTAGCGGGTCAATAATTCGTGCCTCCATAAAATTCAAACTGGAAATTACATTCAAATATATCCATAATAGCTAATTATCAGCATCGCATATTTCCGGAGTATCCGTAATAAGTAACAAAAACTACCAAAACTAAAGTAAAATAATGTGTCCCAAATTTGATTCAAAGAGCTAGGAAATCCTTGCTGAGATCAATAAACGGACGAAATTGTTTGCAACTGGTAGTTTGACTTAAGTGAAAATGAGGCACCTCAAGGAAGTGGAAGTTGTTCGTGCTATAACATTAATTGAAAATGGCGAAAGCCTTCGACAAATTTCAAGAAATTTTAACGTAAGTCTGTCTGTTATTCATCGATTTTGGAACAGGAACTTGGAGATAGGTCAATATACCAAGCGCTGTGGGCAAGGTCGCAAAAGAAAAACAATTCAAAATCAAGATCGATTTTGAATGATTTCGAGTTTTCTCAATAGATTTTCTACGGCGAAAAACCCCTTAATTTCTCTGCGGACGACGCATGGGATCACTGTTTCAGACCAGACAATTAGAAATAGGTCGAGAGAATCAAATTTGAGTGCAAGACGACCTGTCCGAAAACCCTCTTTGACACGACGCCACAGAATAGCAAGGATGAATTTTGCACGTGAAATGTCGCATGGCAACTTCGACAATGATAGTGTGTGCTCTTCATGTATAAAAGGATAAGTCAAGGAGAACTCTATGCAGCTGCTAGTATCCAGGATGCCGAACGATTTGGAGGTGGTTCAGTTATGGTGGCGACATAACTGAAGCGAATGAAGAAGAAGCAAATTGACCATGTGCAAAATCGGAAGTGGATTGAGTAGCTACCGATGCATATGCTTACCAGAAGAAAGAAGGGAGAAGAAGAAGAGAACGGATATGTAGTGTACACTAGTGGTGGATTGAGTAGCTATTGGTGGCGCATCCGTTACCACAAGCAAGAAGATAGAAGAGCGACAAGAGAAAAGAGAAGAACGAGGAAGCTCAAGAAGCTAACGGTGGATCGAGTAGCTGTTGGTAGCTGCTCAAAAATGAAGAGGAATAATATTTAGGGAAGTAATTATTGTGAGGGAGGCATAATGTTTTAAAATTGCGGGTCATTTTCTTACCACTGTGTCCCTAAATCCCAGGAGAGTAAAAATAGGTTAGTATAAGTTAGAATTAGTTCATATGTAAATTGCAATACTTTTGTGAAGCAATAAATAAATTTAAAAAAGATATATGGTTTGGGGTGGCATTAGTATTGGCAGTAGAACCGACCTTTACCCCCACATCCCATATTTAAAATACCACTAAAAATTGCTCACAGGCCATTTTCTTTACTTTTCTCTTACAGCACTGCACGCTTTTCTTATGATTCCTTGTACCCATTTTACATGTTTATGATGCCAGTATTTTAGTTTCCTCTCTCCACATCTGATTTAGCAGTTGCTTAATAGATTTTTCTTTATCTTTCCTATATCATTCCACGTTAAAGCTTTTTGCTCGTTGGTGTCTTTTGGTTTTCCTTCTTTTAATTCATCAACAGCTTTTTCAACCCTCTTTCCGTGAAATTTTCAACTACTTCCCTTAAAAGTTTGTGTCGTAACTACATAAGAATCTATTGTTTCCTCTACATTTTTCTCTATATCTCCTTATGACACTCATCCTCTTCTCTTTTTCTATGTTTTTCTTTAAATATTCCACATTTTTCTTCCTTTCCTAGCATTTTTAATTGCACTATTTTTTTCCATAGCTTGTATCTTTTTTCTTTCACATATACTATTATATTTATTTCTAGCTGCCATTACATGCTTCTTTGCCCTTTCGCTCCGTATCTAATCCATCATTGCTGTTCCGACTTCTCTTTTTGCATGTCCACATTATTCATCAAACCAAGTACTCATGTTCCCATGTTAACCCTTCACTTTTCTTCCGCATCACGCTATGACATCCTCTAACTTTTCCAATAATCTAACTTCATACCACTGAATCTTTTTTAACATGTTCCTTGTATAAGTAATATATCTCCCAACTTTCATCATCCACTCCCTTACTTTTCGACCATCTCTCTTTGTCAATTTGTCCTAAGATCTCCTTTCAATCATTGTACCGTGAAAACTAGGGAAAAAATTGACATACACTTGGAAAATAAAAACACTAACACTTTCTTCACAATAAAATTAAATTATGAAGAAAGTGTTTGCGTTTTTATTTTCCAAGTGTATAAAATAAATCTTCATGTAACTCAAGAACAAATTTCTATATTACCAGAAAGATGAAATCTATTGTCTAAACGTTGCACTTGATCCCTTATGGGGACATTAATTGGATCTGTCAATAGCAACAATTATATCAATAATAACGTAAACATTAATTATTGTACCCTGTCAACAACAGCCACGGGCCGGTTTCGATCTGTTTTAGATCTCACCAGCGTAGTGCAGTTGGAAACAGGGAATCAAGAATTACTTTGAAGTATTTAACTCTCCGGGTTAACCATGGATTACGATATTACTGTAAAGGTGCCATCTATTTTCTAAACGTTGCACTAGATCCCTTATGATTGGATAACCAGGGAACAATAATACTCCAAAGTAAACCTAGATTCCCTGTCTTCAACCGCGCTACGCTGATGAGATCCAAAATAGATTGAAACCGATCTGTGGCTGTTGTTGACAGGGAACAATAATTAATATCTACAACCATTTTTTGGCTCGGCTTCTAATTTAGGTGTTTTCCATTTATTTACTTTAAAAATGAAATTGTAGCGATGTTTCGATATAAGTTTTTTCTTGAATAACGTAATAAATTGTATTCTTCATTTAGGAAGTTAGTTGCCTAAGTTTTATTTTGTGTCCTTAATAACTCATTTTCAAGATTAAGTGAAATATAACTAACCTCACTTTTCGGTATAATTTTATAAAAAATCAAACGGATGTTTCACAACAACAAGAGCTTCCCAGGTTAATTACATATTAATACTTAGCATGGGTATCGTAGCAACATTACATAAAAAATTATGTAAGAAGATGTAAAATATGATATATGGGAGTATAATTTAAATTTGGACAAAAGAATAATTACGTGACTAAAAATTACAAGTTTATCTTAAAGACGAGGACGAGAATCTTTTACCGATTCACAACGAATTCGTTTAAAAATTTAGCAAATCCTAGATTCTGCATTACTACCCTTGTACCTGTTGTTACTTTTAAATTTTGAATATGTTATCATTTTAATGCTAACTAAATTTCCCTAAATTTTGCTGGACATGAACTAGGATACCAGAAAATAATATATAGAGAGATCGCTTGAAACGTTACTTTTTGCGAAAGTATTTTCTTAGATATACTAGTGCTATAAACAGTAGATCTAGTTGTACATCATAAAAATTCTCTCTTTTAGATAATTATTAAGAAAACCTCGATTACGGAATATCAATTTGAAATTAACAGCAATAACTACGGAGCACCCCGTATTTCAGGTCACATTTTAATTTATAGACATTTTACCAAATGCGTATAGCTTTTTTCATGAAATGGAGCATAAATCTTAATTCTATAACGTTGTCACACAATTAATATCAATATTTATGATCATCAACTTGAATAATAAGGTAAATGCTCTGCAAACTGTTTATAGTAAAAATAAGAGAAACTATTTAATCAAATTTATATTATTTGTGCTTCGGTCAGTGATTACCAAAAAATGGAGCACATAATAGCTCTGGGTTTGTATATCAATAACATGTTTGTTTATATTTCAGTTTTTAATTTGTTACTGTTTTTTATGATAGAATTTTGTAACTTTTAGGTCGCATACCTACTACACTATTACTCATAAAATTTGTTGATTTTCAAAGGTGCTTTTGTAACTGAATTAGAAAAATTAGGATTTCAGAGTGTGGCAACTGCGCGGTCAAATTGACTAAAAAACTATATGTTTTCGTCTGATAAAGTTATGAAAGTGAGGGCAGAGGAAGTTATGAGATACGGTCTATTGACAGGATCACCATAAATGTAGTACAGTAGTACAATAATAAGGCCGTTCATTTGATAAGCACGTGAAAGGGTGGGGCAAAAATATAAACAGAATGATTGATGTACTACCAAATATAGTGAAAACGTACAACCACATGGGTGGAGTAAATTTGGTTGATTCGTTAATAGCCTTGTATCGAACAAAAATTTGATCAAAGAAGTGGTACCACTGCATTATGTTTCACCTCTTAGATATGATGGTGGTCAATACTTGGCTCTTATATAAGCGAGATGGCTCATCGCATTCTGTAAGCCGCGGCCATCAGTATGATTTATTGAAACTTAAAACTGACATTGTTTATGTCAGAAACAAAAAAAAAACAGAAGAAAAGGAGGCGTGCGAAAAGATGAAATGGCAGATTAGCCAATTTTTTTGGACAACAAAGGACGCTGCAAAAAGCCCGGATGTAAAGGAGTTGCGAAAATTATATGTTCCAAATATAATTATGTTTAACGCCAAGTGTAAACTGTTTTCTGGAATTCTACGCTAGGGTTTTTATACACAGAAGTGCAAACATTATAGGCCGTTGTTAACTGAAAGTAACGTAGTGAATATACTGCAATAAAATTGTTTAACCCTTTGAAGCACATGATTTCGATAATTGAAAAAGATGTATTTGCACACATTAACATACAATGGTTAATGTGTATATGACATTTGACGAGTCTGAAATGGTATGAAAATTGTCCCACCATGCATCTTTTGATAACAAAAAGGTGGGACAATTTTGTAACCACCCAACCCCTAAGGGTTAACCGGATTTTTTTTTTCATTCGCATATATAGGTTTATAATTACTGATATTTTGTTCCCCCACTTTTTTAAATTTAAAACAAAACTTCGGCCCATAGAGGGTTCAGAAGTAAAAAATGGAAAATGGAATACTTAGTGGCCTCGAATAGAAGATTGGTTATGATGTCCCCTTAAAACATTAATGTCAAGATTGTCACAAAGCACAATCAAATCAAAAGGCGAAGAAAGAACAACTCGACAACAAACACTTTCAAGCCATTATTTCTACATCAGAATTCTGGAATTAATACCCGTTCTCCATTATCCCATATTCTACAGAAAAACCAAACAACTCTAACAGGAATAACAGTCTTAAAATGCTTAATCTGTGTTTTCTTGCTAAAAGATTTTTAAATAATCATTTTTACTAATTATTTCATTGAAATTGTTCGCAAAAATCACGCTTATTAATCACGCTCCATTATATTCCGCCGATTTTCTATAACCTAATTCTCTTTTGACAACTGTATAATACCTCCTATAATGCAAACATTAAATCAAAACAAGTGTAAATTATTTTCAGTTTGTGAAAATAATTTACACAGTTTTGTTCTCATTACCTTAGCATATAGCATTCCTCACCATGAAACTGTAGTTGTTCAAATTGTCAAAACCACTGTGAATAAAAGAACTTCTATCTACTGAGGAATTTGGTTGTGGTACATCTAGTTAATTCTAAAGATATATGTATTCCCTAGTAAGAAACAAATTTTCAAAGATCAACTTTTTTCAATAGATTACCCTTTGAGATAGGCCAAGTTTTAGCTATATTAGATAATCAACCATTAGATCAAAGACAAAATGGTAGAATTATCCAAACCAAACGTTACTTCCATAATTCGATCTCAAATAAACAAAAAGATGGAAAAAAGATCTTTTTTTACAAAAAATGGTAATGGTAGGGTTAAGATAACTACCTAATCGCTAAACAACCGCAAATTTCCTTTTTGTTGGTATCGTAAGAAATTTGGCCATTAGGCTCAACACTAGGTTGATTAAAGATCGCCCTAATCGTAATAATAAATTTATTTTAAGAAATTTCAGTAAACAACATAAATCGTTGTTCTAAATGTATTTTTGTTTGTCCAAATAAAGATGTTGTTCTCTCTCTTTTTCGGGGTTCTCTCGAACAACCTACGGAGGCCTACATCAATATTCTAAAAGATTTTCCTAATTCGTAAAACCATTTAATTTCCGATTATTTAATTAAACACGCGATTACTCACCATATGAAGACTGATGGTAATTCTATATTTTCAAAACCCCTTTTAGTCGCACATAATAAATAAAAATTTGCGAAGAAAAAATTTAATAAGTTTCTAAAACTAGGTGTCATCAGACCCTCAAACAGTAACAGGCCCTCGCCGCTCCACATAGTTCTTATGGAGACTATAGAGCCCTCAATTGAATAACCAAGCCGGATTGCAAACTTTTACACAGATTGAAGACTTTGCGAGTACTTGAGATGAATAAAATTTTTATCATATCCAAGAAAACAATAACAACGCCATTAAAACTTTGTGAATATATACATTTAGCCTTAAGATTACAGAATTCCGCACAATGGACATAGTGACTTCTTCTTTTTGCTCCATCTTTTTAAACAATATTCTTATATTTAGTAAAGACACATCGAAAATTACGCGTACATTTTAATAAATTATGATATATTAAAATTATCTCTCTATGCATTTCTTGCCTTACTAATAAAACTAAAAACTTTCAAATAATATTAAAATAAAAAGTTAAAGACTACTATTGCTATAGAACGTATTGTATAAATCAATGTGAAATATATGTTACGAGAACACAGTGTATTAAAATTTCCCGCCAGCTGTTTAAAATGAAAACCATAATTCAGCATTCAGCGTTTATTGCAAATTCTGTCCATAATGCTGTGTCGTAAATGTGTATAAAATGCGAATTTGATTGTTTTAGTGCAGAAAACATATATTTCTAGAAAAAGAGTTTGAATAATGACCGGAACTAAAGCGTTCAGATGGCAATTGCACTGTATTTACTGGTAGTAATAAATTTCTTTTAAGTTTTAAATTAATTTAATTTGAATCAGAATGATTTATTTCCTAGGAAAATTGGTAAAATAAATCTTACAAGAAATATAATATGCAAAATTTAGATCATAATTAAAATATTTAAACTAAACTGCTCAGTAAAAATATTATTAAAACAAACATACTTCCTAAGTGCTTATTTATGAAATGGTTTCTTTAAAATATTCATAACTTTTATATGAAAATAATAACAATGGTATTACGTATTAGGTATTAGGTATTTATGTATCCAATATACTACAAAAGATTCTAATATTATACCTAATACATTCACAAAATATGTGTTCTTCCATTCACACCCTCTATTCTTCTGGTATCATTTTGTGTTAGTTTTATAGTTTTGTAGATCTTTTGTTTCTTTGGACATGAGAAAAAATTATACTTCTATTAAATATTAAATAGCAATATTCATAATATAAACATTAAGAGTTGCGACAAACCGTTATAATATATTTAGGAAAATATACTTTTATATATCTTCATAAACTACTAGAGAAAAAACTCAATCTCTACAAATCGAACCGAACTAGTTCAGCTCGATATGATAAAATATCAAATTTGATTAAATGTTGAGCAAACGCGTATTTAATCAAATGTTCATGCCGACTCATAAATTTTTGATGGTCTCATCTGTAGGCGTACTCGGAATTTTGATAGCCCCCGGTCGTAACCATCCGAAAGACGTTACACGTCAAATATACGAGGTTCGGATGTAATTTAATTACGCGACGGCACATAATTTTTTCATTCGGCGTCGCGTTGTTGTGCTTTATGTTCGCCTCTTCCACTTTCGGCGTCCCGGCGCTGTGGCGTTAACGGCGCCGCATAAAGGGAGGCGACGCCGCGCTCCCCTTTCGAATAAAATAAACTTTTACACTTTGTCGTCTTGATTAAGACCTATAAATTCTTGCCGTATCGGCAATTCAGCGAATTTTAGTGGCGGCTTTCATATCTCGGCAATGCATTCGTAAAACACGGAAAGCGAAATCTCTATTATCGCGATGTACATTAAGAAAATGTTAAGTGTTACGTTGTTCTAATCTTCCTAGTTAGTTTACTTTAATCAGGGAATTATAATTATCAAACACACAAGAACAAAATTAGAATAAAATGAACAAAATGAGAACTTTATTTTAAATCTTAAACTTTATAAAAATAATTAAAATTATAAAAGTGAAAAATGGTCCAGATTTTATTGAGTTAATTTAAATTGATTATTATACTGGTTCTTTTCTAACCACGGCGTTGAATCCGTTGATAGGATCGGCGGTGTAGTCTACTGTTCGTCTAGTACCATCAGGATCAATCAGCGAATAACTTCCTCGAACAATATCTCCATCTCTAGTCTCGACATGACTCTTGCTATCACCGGTACTGCTGTCATGAACACCGTATCCAAAGGAATATTGCGGATGAGGATTATATGTTTCATCATTATAATTTACATCTGTTGTAGATGCGGCGTTGACAGTAATTGGTGCAGTAGCGACCGGAGTAGATCTAATTGGTGCAACATGAATATTTGGAGAAAAACTATTAACTGCACCATAACCAATAGTTCTAAATGGCGATGCATGATTTACTACTGCAACTGAAGGAAAAGATCTAAGTAGTCTACGTGGAGGTTGTATAAACCTTGCCACAGTTTGTACAGGTGCAAATTCTCCAATTCCATTGATAAGTATAGGATTTTCATTAAATCGTGTTAACCCTGGTTGTTGGTACCGAAATCTTCTTAAAGATATGGGAGGAAAATTTCTTGAAAATCCAAAATTATCGAAACTTAATGGATCCACCACATCTCCACAATTAACTACACAGATTACAGCGACGACTACAACGCACTGATACAACATTTTCTTACTACTAGAGGCTATTAAAATAAGGAAGCTGTTTTATAGTATAATTTACGTGACTTATGTATTCCCTATCCGGTCCTATATTAAAAATTAGATCATATTCCTGATAGGTCACTGAGGATTAAATATATGTTAGCGGATTATGTAACACATGCACGTTCCATTGACATTTCTGAACTGGACCACTTAGTTGGTTTCTTCTTTACGCAAAAATGCACGAGGTAAAGAAATCGAGAACGATAAATCAATACTAACGAGCGCATTAACATCTGGAACTGGATTCGTTCATTTGTTTTGAAACCAGTTCCACGATTCATTTACGATTATGAGTAATAAAGTTAAAGTATGCCACAGGGATTATAATTAATATTTGCAATAAATTATTACGACTTATAGCTATAATATATAGTGACCATCATTAAAATAAAATACAATATTACATTCATATTTTTGTTTCGTTCAAATCAATAAATACAAAAAACGCAAACACTATTTTCGGGCCAAAGTAAATCAGAAGCTCCAATTACCCATGATTCATTGTTAAATTTTCTCACAATTCGACATTCACTTTTGCAGATATGTCCGCCCTCTGATTGTTTATTTGTTATGTGCATGTGTATACCTTTATTAATATTAATAGAAATTTCGATTGTTGAGCGTGAGCGTTGCGAAAACTAGAAACCACATCTAATCTCATACAAATGTGCGCATTGTTGTCTACATAATGAATTCACTTCTTGACACAATTGGGAGAGCACTTATCGCCTTAAATGTTACGAGATGGTAATCCCTAAACGTCGCTCGTTGGTTTGTTCATTTGAATAAATACCGCCAGTCCGCGATGCAACTAGGAATTTGTTATGCGGATTAATTATGCACCAGCAAATTACTACTTGGTGTTTTCAAATGGGCACTCAGATTCATAATTCATGACTTAATTGAGTTGTGTTTAATTGGATTTAGGGCAAAAATTAATAACTTTATATACTAAAAGTAAATTATTATATATTTCATTCTAAACGGGAATAATAGGGTACAATTGACTTAATATTATAATTATTTAATATTTCTTCTCAAGATTATTCTTAGGTAAAATATAGAAAAAATATTTACAAAAATAACTACCATTACCCTTATTACATTTGGGCTACAATGGAATAATATTTTGTTAAGTGAATCCCTCAAACTCCTTCAAATTGGAGGTTTTGACGCTTGTGTATATTAAAGGTACTTATATACGAATACTTTATATTCGAAAGTCTACTGTGGTCTAATATTTACAAAGATGTTACTTTGTAATTTTTGTATCTATAAAGTAAATCTAATTGATGCAATATCACCAAAAAATCAAACATTTTTGTTTTGTTAGAAGATTATTGTGATAAATATGGCCAATAAAATGAATTCCTTTAGGTCATTGTACAAAATTAATTAGTAACTTAAAAATATGTCAATAAGTCGTTTTCGTTTTCGTACTTTTAAATTATTAGTCGCTATGTATCTATATTATACATGTAACTGCTATTTAATGTCTAGTGTCTACAATATACATCATTGGGTGTAATTTTTGTATTCACTAAATATACTAGGCCCTAGGCTTTATAATAATCTGCCAGATTATTAGTATCGCATCAATTAATGTATTTAAGGGAAAATTGGAGTGTTTTTTACGGAAAAAATTATTTTATAATTTATGTGATGTTATTATGTAACAAATAATATTTTAAGTTTATATATTAACACTTCCAATACTATAGATGTATATTGTGTACACTATATTTATAGATTAGAATAGAATTATTATTATTATAAGACAATATGTACTCCAGTCAATAGAAAAATACCAACATATAAAAATAGCAACATAAAAAGCTTTGAGACTGAGAGATCAGGAAAAAGTATAAATACTTCATCTGGCCAGATATCAGACAGACAGCAGACATGACCAGAACAAATTACACCGATAAATATTTCCGAATTGACTGAAAAAATTCCAGTCAATACGACTGGCAATCGGCTCAATACAGAAATAAAAATGAACAAAAATACGTACGTACAGGAGTAGCAGAGAATACATCTATCAAAGGAGTTTCCTGTCAAAGGCAAGGGCACCTACATGTATATAGAGGTCATAGGGATACAACCGAAGATATGATTTATAATTATCCCCAAAGAAAAGAAATTTTAAAATCACTGAGTGTAAACAACTAGCCTTGATACATCCAGATGAGTATAGTTCATTTAAAATATCTTTTCCAATTGAACATCTGGAAGACTTAAAAAAAGCAAGAAATATGGGGCGGTGGTATTTGATATAAATGCTTTTTCCAAAACTACGGACGTAAAAGTACAGCAATTTAATATACTATTTATGAATATTTAATCAATTAGGAACAAAATAAATGAAATAAAGCATTTTATATTTGAGAAACGGAATATAAATGACATATTAATGATTGTTGAACATTGGATGTCGGCACAGGGAGCTGAGCTCTGCAGGATAAATGAAATGCAAGCGATTTCACACTACTGCAGGCAATCTACAAGGCATGGCGGCGTTGTGAATTTAATTCATCCTTCGGTATATTCAAAAGATGAGGCGTGGGTTTTAGAAATACCGAAAGAAAACATTGTAAATTGTGCTGTACTTTTATTCCACACAATAATACCATGTTTATTACGGTCTATCTATTGCCGTCAAGAGATTTCAACATATTAATAGACATTCCTTATTGTGTCTTAGAGGCGCTATTTAGTAGAAAATATTATATATTATTATCAAAAGTTGTAGGCGTGATTCAGGGTTTCGGGTTAATGAAATGATTTAATTCTACAATGCGAAGCGTTATCAATAAAACGTTTTCAGTATTCATAGAAATATTGATTTTGCTAAAATGAATACAAGTTCTTTAACTGATCATGACGCAATTGCAGTATCTTTAAATGTAAAAGGTATGCTTATAACAAAAAAAAAAGTATAAAAGTTAGACCCATAACAACTTCTGGCAAAAGTAAATTTTATAACCTTTTACAGCATTCCGACTTTAGTTTTATAGATCCAAGCCTAATAGACTACATAGATAAAACAAAGCGGTTTATTGATATTTTGGTGAACCGTTATAATAGAAATTCCTGCAAAATTGTTACGAAATAAGGTCATACATCTGTTGGTTTAATAATAATCTGAAGAAAAAGAAGCGTATTTATTTCTTGAATGACTTTCTCATTTATCACTTGGTGAAACATTTTGAATACCAATACCAAGTGTAATTTAATTTAAACCTTCACCAGTAGAGGCATATTTAAGTAATCCCACAGAAAATATAAAAATATTGCGCAGCAAACTTATGACTGACTATAAAAAATCCCTGAAACGTGTTAAAATTACCGTAAATGACAATTATATTAGGTGTTGGAATTAATTCGTAGCGTTTTTTTTATATAAAAAAATAATTTATTTAAAGAAAAAAAAATACATTATTGAAAATACTGCCCATCGCCTGCCACTACTTTTACCCATCTTTCGGGTAGAAGACGAATACCACGTCGAAAGAACGCTTCGTCCTTGAGGCAATCCATGAATCAATCCAATTTTTGCAATTTTCATGAGAAGTTTTCCCCTGACAAACCATGAGCCATCGGTCGAAACAGGTAGTAGTTCGAAGGGGCAATATCTGGAGAATACGGCGGGTGGTTTAGGACTTCCCATTTCAGAGTTTCTATATAATGTTTTACTGGTTTTGCGATGTGTGGTCGAGCATTGTCGTGCACTAAAATGCCTTTCGCTCGATTCCGGCCGTTTTTCGTTCAATGCACGACTCAAACGCATCAATTGTAATCGATAACGATCCCTAGTGATAGTTTCCTTGAGTTGTAAGAGCTCATAATAAATCACACCCTGTTGATTCCACCAAATACAAAGAAGGAGCTTAGACCCATGAATATTAGGTTTTGCCACTGATGATGATGGTTGTCCGGGCTTAACCCATGACTTTCTACGCTTAGGATTGTCGTGGTATATTCACTTTTCATCACCAGTAACAATCTGATGTAAAAGACTTTTTCCCTTGTGGCGTTGAAGCAGTAACTCACATGTCAAAAAACACCTTTCAACGTCAATGGATCAAGACATCAATTAATTAGTAATATAAGAATGAATGACAAACGGTTCGAATGATATTTTCGCTTAGAGAACATGATCATTTATTAGAGCAGCATACAAAATATCTGGGGGTTCATATATAAATAGTGACTTAAGATGCGATATACATGTGGAACAGGAAGCAAATAAACTTAATAAAAACATTTATTTGTTGCGCAACCTTGCACAGTATATTTTACGTGATTAAATTTAAATAGCATACTTTGCACTTGTGCATTCTCATTTTTCATATGGTGTTTTAGTATGGGGCCGTCAAAATAGTTTTTAAATTAGGCTATATGGAGGACTGAAGACCGACCTTCCATAAGTTTTTCATTCTTACCCTTTCGAGTCAATATATTCTTTAATGTTTGTTATGGGCAAAGAAAAAATCAGTACTATGACAACGTCAAAATAAAACTGCTGATAAATTCTAAGTAAATATTCTTCAATGCCCATATAAAACATTGTGGAATTTTAAGATAACCATTATGGAAAAAACCTCAAAGGCTCAACTTTTTTATTGAGAGTTTAATCGTTTTGTACAAATGAAAAAACAATTATTTTCACAAAGTTTCGCATCAATCATATTATTCTTTCAGGGTGGTGCATTTCTTATAAAGCGAGTGTAGTTATAAGATTTTTTCACTAGTATAATTTGTGTTTTTAAAGTGTTGTGAAGATATATAAAATAAATCAAGTATTGCTTTTTAAATTTGAAACATTTTAAAATATGTCTAATGGACTTTAAGCCCTTTCAAATTTTATAACAAATACATTTTATAATATAAACAAACAAAATTTACAATATATTATCAATTTTGACGCAACTATAGTTTCCCCCTTAGCAGGCGATTACCAAGTGTCGATTTATGACAATTAATAGTGTTATAAAAACGTTGAAAATACTTTTATTTACTCTTTAAATGAACTACCACATAGTAACCGTCGCCACCATCTTCAACAAATATAATTATTAATTTTGAATGTGGTTTAAATCTATCTGTGGCAAAAGAAAACATATTATTTACTTAACTGTATTTATTATTTTAACAGGAAATGTAAATATAATCCTCTAAAATGCATTTAAGTAGTAAGGCGCATTGTTAACCTATAAGTATATTTTGAATATTATTGAAACAAAAATGTCTATTCTATATTCTAATAAACAGCCAATTTATTTATTTACACAAACCTAATTTCCTAACACTACCCTGTATCCTTTGTTTAAATAATTTAAAGCATTTAATACCCAATTGGATTTAAAAAACAATGAATAAAGAAAAATAATTTATCCACTGTACCGGTCATAATGAAAAAAACTGATATATTTAGTCCAATACAGAATATTACAGCGAAATTCCATGAATTAATGCTACCCTAGATTATATAATGACATTACCCGAAGTGTACTTCAATTTACAGATTATATTACATCTTGAAGCAAATGCTATTAATAATATGAATATGTGTTGATCCCACAGGTGTTTGTTTAGGAACTGCTTATATGGCGTTTACTTGATCACAAATTTTGACACATAAACGAAATTAGTTTTTTTTTCTTGATAAATTGACATTGCTCTATAATCTAAGACGATATAGACAATTATAAACAGTTTAAATTAGGAAAAAAAATAATTTTAAATTCAAAAACAACTTAAGTATGCTTAAATATTAATAGAACGGAAGGTATGTAATGAAAATTTATAAAAAAGACTATTTTTAATGCCGATTCTAATTATACAATTAAGCGTATTAAAATTAATTATAGAAAGGATTCATTTAAAAGCTGTGTAGCTTAAACATCTTTATTTTTCTTTTGCTGAATAGTTAAAACTATTAAACTATTTAGTAGTAGACCTTAACTCAATTTTTAAACTGACTTCCATAGTTATTTCTCTTCATTTTCACAAAACGATTATTTCATTATTTCAATACTATTCAATACTATTTGTCTTTAAACTACTTTAGTTCTTCATTTAGTTGCAAAATCCATATAGGCTGCAGATACAAGTAGTAAAGGAAGATGTACTATGATAACTACACTAATTTATTTTTGTTGTGCATAGTGTGAGATGACATTGATGATGCCCTTATTAGACTTAATAAGGGCAATGTTTAATTGATTAATGAAAATACAAAACAATAAATTAAAAAAATGATACATTTTAAATTTTATATAAAGCTATAACAAATACGTAAAAATATGTAAGAAATAATCAAAACAAAGAATAAAATAAATTATCTAATCAAAGTGGACTTTAAAACGTAGGATTTTCTAGAAAATTTTGACGAAATAACATCTTTAACTATAAATTTAAACATTTCAAAAATACCCAAAATGAAAACATTGTCGAACTCACTTTTATTGAAGTCTCTTGTTTCGAGATATTTTTTATTGCAAGTATATTCAAGCAAATGTTATACTTACTATTTTTTAGTAATAGTTAAAAGTGGTAAAATAACTACGTGAACTTTATTATACCTTAAAATAAATTATTTGTTTTATAATAATTTATAAAGTATAGTTTTATGTATAAAAAAGCAAAATTTAGGAGAAAAGTACAGAGAAAAAACACGATAAATCCTGCGCCGTCTAGAAAGTTTTAGTCATAGTCATTTATTACGGATCGCCAGTAAAACAAGAATACAAAAAATAAATATACAATTTGAATGCACGCGTACGAGAATTATATGACAAAATAATAAACGATAATCAAAGATAAAATTAATAAAAAAATATATAAAATAAATTATTAAAATATAAAAAGTTAATAGGTATAAGATTAATTAAAATATTAACGGCAATTAAGATGTCTTGTCCTCAACAGCTTATATATTCTTTTAAACGTATATTAATTTAATTTAATATACTCTAAATAAGAATTAATTTGTATGATCATATTATTACGTTGGCAATTGAAGCCATACCAGGTCTTATGATATTTACTTTGAAGAAGTTGTGGCCATTCCTACATTCTTCTCATACAAATTTAAATTTCATGTAACTCCTATAGTTTATTATCAATAAGGAAAATGTTCAATTTTCAATTATCTTCTCGCAAGATAAGAACTTTGCAAAAACATGTTCAGTTTCTCATTCCTTTTAATTTTTAATTATTTGTAGCATTTAAATAAAGATCATTGTGCCGACAACAAATCATAATTCAGGTCTTCCTGCAAGATACAACAATTCGTCAAAAGTAGCAATTTTACGATATAGTTTCCTTCAGCATAAAGTAAGAAATTTCACTTAATATTAGAATAAATAATATTGATAAAAACTATAAATACTAGTTGATTATGGTGTGAACCTTGGGGCACCCCTGAGGTCGCAGGTACTTCTGTACTGGATATACCGTTAATCCTCAGTAAGTGATGTCGATTACTTATAAAGGATCTAAACCATTCCAACATACAACCATTCACTTTATGTATTTTCAATATATACTGAAGTCTACAGTAGCCAACTTTAGCAAACGCTGAAAGTGTACTGAAGTCTGTATAAATAGAATCTACCATTGCCCCTTTCGAAAATGTTCCATTAGTAAAGTTAGTATACAAAAACAAATCAGATTCCGTTGATCTTGCAGGGATAAAACAATGCTGTTGTTCGATAATTAAAGATCTAAAGCTAAGCATTATATTCTTGCTAACCAATTTATCTAATATTTTTGGAAAACATGATTGGATGGCAACCGCTCGGTTTCTTTATGCCAGTTTTAAAAACTGGAACAATAAAACATGTCTTCTGAAGAGATAGAAATGAACAATCCTTTAGATATCGAAAAGTATGTTAATAGGTAATTGGTAAAAGTGTGTGCATCTGACACTTTTACCAAAGATAGAGGTATTCCATCCGGACTTGATGTAGCATTGTATTGATTTCTGATAGGCATTTAATAATCTGTCTGTTTCCGTGAATTGCAAAAAGCTAAAATTTATGCTATCCCTAGTTTCGAGACCTATATTTGAATGATTAGAGTATGACTCTTAAAAATAATTTCAAAATAGATTAGCAATGTCCAATTTTGAATTAGCAACAATGGACCCATTGGACATGCTACGGGGAAGGCCACCATCACTACCAGCTTTGGAGTTACAATATTTCCAAAATGTATTAATACTTTTGGGTATATTCATCTCAACTTCCTTAATATAATTCAAATGATCACTAAAAACCAGTTATTTTTCACTTCTTAAATTTGAGAAAATAATGTAGTCATTTCTACAGCTCGTTCTCTTAAATTGTTTATGGGCAGCACGAGTTTATTTAATTAACCTAATTAGGTCTAATGAGAAGCAGGCAGGTAAATGAGATTTTAACTTCTTGCACTTAGGTTAGATATCTCTGACTAGTTTCGGCCGTTTGTCATTCTTAAGGAGATATGTTTTACCATGAGTTGAGTGAGAGTTTAATTCATTTTAGGAACAAGTTTGTTAAGAGCCTCGTTTAAAATTCTGTAGAAAACATCTAGATCGGATTCCAGAGTGTTACACCTACGTGTGTTAATCCAGTTAATGCTACTAATATAATTGCAAATACTTGGAATATCACAGTTAGCAAAATCCATATAAACGGACTGTTCTGATATTTATTAAATAGAATGTACAATAAATCTATATTCAACGGTGGTTTATAAACATCACTGTTAACTATTGGATTGCAATTGGCGCTAGTTAAAGTTGACCATTAGAGAAAACGAGATCCAATACATTGCCGTATGGATATAATTATTAAATTGGTGTAGGCCGTTACTGATAAAGCCATCGCCCATTTCAAATGCAATAGATTGTAATCACCCACGACAAGTTTATCAGAGTCTACGACAATCAAGGAAGACTTGAGAATTCTTTCCACCGCGATAAAAATGCCCCCTCCTCTGGAGTGATTAAGATCACATCGGTACATAGTATATCGATCATCAATAACTTCATTGTTTGTGATATCAGAATTTAGCATAATTCGGAAACACATATAACATCATAGTCATTAGCCAATACAGAATGATAGAAATCAAATAATTTAGTTCTCAAGCCTCTAACATTTTGATCAATTGTAGATAGGCTACATTCGGTATAATTGATCACATTTGATTTGTTTGTTATATTGTTGTATGAATTCTTTTAATGATATACCTTGGGGCGATTTTGATGGATCAAATGAGGTATCGAAATGAGGCTCATCAAGTCCAATTTTAAATGATGATCATTGATCAGAATTTACCAAATTGAAACATTTATCAGAATTGACATTTAAAATTCTTTTAGCATGATTAGCAATGGTCTTTGGCTCAACATCTATCTGCACCTACAAATATTAAGCCCTTTTTTTCGACAGAATTTTATTGAAATCCTTATGAGGAATTTGATTCGTTAGCCATATAATTTGTTCCAATGAAAATGCGCTGATTCTGTTTTCGTTTTGTGCCAGAAAGCACTGCGATCGGTAGTTCAGACTCGTCTTTATCGCAAGAATTGGATGTGTCGAATTTATCTAAGCCTCTTTGTAGCTTAAATATATTCTCACCATCGAAGCTCGGAAAACTACAGACGCCTCGTCGAGAATCGGTCCGTTGTCAACAAATCCAGAATCTTAAATAAATACAATCTACTGAAATACATACTGATTTCTGTAAATTTATTGTTATTTTCATTAATCGGAAATTTGGGACTGGAACCCTTTAAATCGGCTTTTTAGTTTTAACGAAATTTAAAAGAAATTATTGTCCAATTTTCGTTTTCTTCGCAGAGCTGGTTCTTGGTTTAAAGCAATTGGATACATGCAAATTAGTAAAGCAAAGTAAAATATATAGGCTTGAAGACACCGTATTTTATAAATAAAATTATTTATATTAAGCTTCAAATTCGTATATATAAACTGGCTGATTAGTAGTTTTTTTTAACATATTTCTTGCTTAAAATAAAATATTTGGCAGAATCTTCAATTGCTCTTATTTACAAGTTTCGCAGTTTTTCGTTGTAAAATTTCAAATATTTTAAGTAAGTTTTGAACTACAGATTTCAATTGCCTTTGTGTTGGCTTTTTGAAACAATTTAATAGCCTTAATAGATATAGAATATACAATTGTATTTTTTTTTTAAACTATTGATTTATATTGTTTCATGCTAGTTTAAAATGACTTTAATAATATTTACAACTGTTTTATTACATTTTCCATTTTTTGTATAATTTGTGAAGTGAATTTTGAAATAATTTTTTAGTAAATTTTAAACTGTTTAAGATTTTATTTTTTCCCTATAAAATTTTATCTGTTTTAGGTACATATTGTATGTTTTTCATTTAATTTTCATTTCTTTTGTATTAAAATAAAGCCAATTTTTAATTTTAATTTTTTGTTGGATTTTAATTGTTTAGTTTAGTTTTCAGTGTAAATTTGTATTATTTAAAGCAATTTTTCAAAGGTTATTTTAGAAAATTTACAATTGTTTTATTATAGAATTAAAAGTCTTTTTACAATAATTCTGTAAAATTCTAATTGTTTCAAGTAAAATATCAAATTCAATTCAAATTGTACAAAATAAATTATGGGAAGATATTGAAAGTTTTCCTAATATTTCTTCTGTAAAATTCAGATTATTCTTAATGAATTTAGAATTTAAATTTTTAAGAAAATTTACTCTTTAATTAGATATCAATTGTTTTTCTTTAGTTTTGCCTGAAATTGTTCACTATTATATCAGACATAGGAATATTTTAATCAAAATTAGATTTTCATCTCTTTTATTTAACAACTCAAAAAAAAGCGTAAAATTTAAAAAGCTACTGAATTTACATATGGACATACGTTCAAAGGTAGATTTCATTTCTACTAGTGGACACAAACACCCCGTATTTACGTGTTGTAACACTGCTTCAATTTCTTTAATGACCAAGATCATATAGCTGCGTGCTGTATACAAATAAATGGAGATAACTTCAAATTTATCGAACTCGTGAGCGCATGTAATGCGTTTCAAAGTGTCTTTTAATAAATATATTAACTTTGTATAGTTTGTTATCATGTAAGTATCAATATATTAGCAAATCTAATATTTAAAATCAATGAACGCGTTGACTGATGTAAAATATTTTAAGTTCTTGTTTTATGGGACATTATGTCCCACAGGCTACTTTATTGAGATTATTTATTCCAGCAGACATAAAAAAAATTTCTTTCCAGTATGAGCAGAAAAAATAACTGAAAAGGAGCTCGAGCAACTCGCTGAAAATTTTTATTTGTACGATAACAATACTGATCCCTTTCGAAGCAAAGACGAAGGGGTAATATCCAGTCTTCGAGTTCCGATGAGAGTGCTGTCGAGCCTGTAAGTAAGAATTTTGTTCTCGATAATACATGTAATAACATACCAGATGATTCCGACATCCAAAATGTACCAATAGCGCCTAAAACTTCATTCATCAGACAATATAATTCAGTTCCGCAGGATTTTACTCCAAGAATTCAACTACCTAATACAAGGGATGCATAAATTCTTTTTAACTTCGTAAATTGATATTTTACTAAAGTTATTTCCGAAAAGCTTGTGTATGTAGATATCACAGTGTACAAATAAAAGGCTAACCATTTTGGGAAGAAAACCTAAAAAAAAGTTAAACTGACTCTAAAATTACGATGGTAACGAGTATCAAGGTATCATGATGGTAATGGTTTATAATACTCTACCAAACTTAAACTGCTATTGGTCAAAGCATACTTATATAATAAATGCGATGTAACGTGATTGTTATAAGCTGTGAATTTCTAAATTATATATCAGGAACCCTGAGAAACCAGTTCAAGAGGATTTCCTGAACACATAATTTGAATCCGTTTATTCACTTTATTAATCCATAGATGAATATAGGGCCAAATTCAAGGGCTAATGGTAAAAAGCACTTTCTTATCAGTTATGTTTATGATCTCAATGTGTACAGCGCCAAGTAGATTAAATAGTAGGAGAAAGGGTAGCTACAAAACCTACCAGCTTAATTAGGAATACAGATGTTGTGATCTGTTTTGATTGAGTTTTTACGTCGGTGACATTAATGAGAATATTGCCTAATGCAGTAGGAACTTTTATTGGAATGTAAAAAAAACATACTAAAAGTCAGGGTGAACAAGAAAAAGGCCAAGCTAAATTTTTATGTACAAATGATGGCATAACCTTTAATAGGTGGCAAAAAACGAAAGAAGTATTGGCAATTAGCAACTGTTATGGGAATCAGCTTAAAATTGTTCATCAAAAACAGAAGAATGGCGAAAAACTTGCTGTTACATGTCTCGAGATCATCACCTTTTACAACAAGTATATGGGTGGGGTCGATTTTACAACCTGTATGAATCTACCAAGTGGTGGAGAAAGTGTTTTGATGATAACTGCTGCAAACGCTTATATTATTTACAGTGAAATCAGACGTAAAAAAACACCATTTTTGGATTTCTTGGAAGCACTGGCAGAGAGCCTTATTGATCAAAGAAAAAGCAAAGCCGGGGTGAAACGTTCAACATATGGACCACCATCAAAGAGGCAAGAAACGATGTTGAATGTTGGAGACCATATGCCGATTGTCTGGGAGACTATGAGAAGGTATACAAGATGTTCACAAAGGAAGATCGAGAAGCGGACAAAAACTGATTCCAGAATATGAAGTGTGCCGTTGTGTGATGAAAGTTTTACTGCTAACATGAGTTGTAAAAAACACATTACGCACAAGCAAAAAATATTACGTGAAACTAAAACAATGGTTATCTTCTGTGCGTAAATGAATTAAGTATTTATTAAGCATTCAAGGAAATTATAACCATTCAGTGACATATGTGAATGCTTCTCACACCTATATATTTTTTAAAATTTTTGTTCTAGGATAAATTATAAAAGTATATTAAATGCTATATTAGAGCCATGGTTTGTTTGTCACCTTTTCCTATCCATCTATTTGAAATACTGCATTATATTCCTTTGAAACTACTCAAAAATATCATAAACTAATGATAAATTTAATATACAACATTTAAAGGCATCTTTTCGAGATAATTGTGCAAGAAATGAGGCAAATAACGATAATATTAGAGAAACATCAAAAATGCACCCACTTCTTTTTTGGGTCTTTATGATAGCTTCGATGCCTCAACAAGTCATCTCTCTATATTGGCGATTAATCGTATAAAAATCGTAAGCTCTATATCACTACAAGATAAATGCTGCATGATAAATAAATTTATATAAATATTCATACTTGCTAACGCATTTTATCACAAACAAAAGATGATATAATGAAAGTGGCACAGATCCTTACATCCAGAATTTATGCATCAGTTTGCATGCAATGCGTTAATAAAATCGAAACTGAAATGTCAATTGACCAACACGACGGACAATACACGGACCGTGGGACGAGAGGAACCTGTCCGGACCAGAGACAGGTGAGAGCCCATACAATTTCACAATCCGATCGACATATTCAATACAACTAGAGCTCATTGTCTCGATTTATATATTTATTTATGCATGAGCGAGTTTCAAGAGAACTACTCGTTTTGTACGACCTTCGGCGATACGTGGTTGCTCTTGCACAATACGCATCACCAAAATAAAGAAAAGGATCATAAGGAATAAAAAAAGGTGGTGGCACAAAAGTTATCATCGCGAAGCGGTGGAGAGTTTTTGTATCTTATAAAAGCATTGCGGATCTTTGAAAAATTATCATTCAGTTCACGTTTGTGTCAAGAAGCAGTTTATAGTATAAGAGGAAACATGTTTTCTAAAGTAAGTAGTTTAATACGCCATAAAATATTTATATTAATTCGGTATAGCTGCATTTAAGAGTAAACAGCATATATTTAGTTAATACATATATGTGTATATAATTTATTAACTATTTACATAAATATACACATGCTATTGTAAGCTGTATAGAGAAATTTCTAATTATTTCAGTTAAATTTATAACAATTGTATATTGTACTTATTGCATTTATAAAATTTCTTGTTTCCAAATAAATTAATTTAAATTCAAAATATTTTGCAGTGTGGTTGCTATTAAAACATATATAGGTTATCAAATTCTTCTAAATATGTTATAAATCTTATAAGGAAACCCAAATAAGCAGGGTATCTGCTTTCTACAAAATGAAATGTATATAATTAATCAGTCATAATGTAATTATCTGTATTTGCAATTCTTTAGCATTAGAATACTTATTAGTTAATATTGCGGTACAAAGAGTAACTAATATTTAAAAGAGTAGTTTCTTATATGTTCTATATTATATTTTCAGCTCGTTATTATCACCACACTGGTAGCTGTAGCTTATGGAGGAATCGCCCAAGTATCCTACACTTCTCCTCTAGCCTATACAGCACATGCACCGATTACCTATGCTGCTCCAGTAGCCAAGACTGTTGTGGCCGAGTCTTATGATCCACACCCACAATATTCTTTCGGTTATGGAGTAAATGATCAATTAACCGGTGACAGCAAAACTCAACACGAAGAACGTGATGGAGATGTCGTTCACGGAAGTTACTCCCTCATCGATGCTGACGGTTTCAGAAGAATCGTCGAATACACCGCCGACCCAGTAAATGGATTCAATGCCATCGTCCATCGTGAACCATTAGGCGCAACAGTTAAGGTAGCTAAAGTAGCCACGCCAATTAGTTACGCAGCACCAGTTCATACATTGTACCATCATTAATTTATAAATATGTATTAATTAAAAAGAAATAAATTATTATTATTAGCTATTTCTTTAAATCAATAGTAAGCCTAATATAAAAAAAATATATTTCAGCTATAGAACCCATTCTTACAACAATAAGTTGAGTATTTTTAGTATGATATTTAAATATTAGTAATATTTACTGCAATTCAATTTACAAATTATTGTAAACATTTAACTAACTTCATTAAATTCGAGACGTTCAGTATCGCAATCTTTTAAAATTAGACATGATGCTGGTAACGACTGTATTTATTGTTCGTTAGCTTTGAGTGTTTTTATATATCAATTACCATTGTCTTTAAATTGACAAGAAATGCTCTTATAAGAAAAATTCCGGACAGAATGGAAATTGATGTGCAGGTCGCATCTGGGTTTTCCACGTACGTACGTGGGTTGTATTCTTGGAAAAACAAAAGGAAAATCAGAAAAGACGACGGGACAACGGTGATGGCGTTCCTTCATCCATTATTCAGTGTCCCCTCTGGCCTCCTTATCAGTAACGCACAAATTGAATTCGCGCTCGGCTATCCTCTAACAGACATTTACAGAATTAGGAGATCCTCGGATACCGTACGAGGGCCCTGAAATGCTGTCCAAGATAATAATAACAATATGAATGTAACAGTTTTTCTGTGTTTGTTCTGAAGTAGTAGGAAAGGGAAAACTATATTAAATGAATATTATACGAAGGCCAACTTTTTCTTCCACAAAGGCTCAAAAGGAAGTTATGGTCAATTCATATGGACATTTTTAATATAATAAAGTGGATTCTTTCTTATATAACCTTGTGTTATGTAACAAAAATATAGATTAGATTTATATTAGGAATAATTAATTTAAGCAAAATAGAATAAAAACCCAAATTTTACTAAAAAAAGAAATATAAATATTAAAAGCCAATTATTTACATATAGAGCAAACAATAAAACATTAACAAACATATTATTTCGGTAATAATATCAATAAAGATGATTTGCATATAAATATTTTGTTACTCACATTCAGATCAACAATATGCATAATGTTTCAAGGAGATGCAAAATTGCGCAACTTTTATAAGTATTAAACTTCGCGTAATAAATTGTGGCCCGTAAACTTGTAAACACGAATAAGTAACCGTGTACCGCAAGGATCGCTTACGCGACCTCACGGACCGATCCGGACATAATCTTGGGCGCGCTCGCTTCCTTATCTGAATTTATGGTCGAAGGCCCATTTTTCCGGCGTTTGCAGTTGTTACGAGGGCAATTTCACGTTACATTATATGGCGGACTTTTCCAGTTTAGCTCTCCCCGAGGGTAATTCGAAATAATTAATGGCCGAATTAAAACCGTCCCTACGCGGTTAACTGTCGGATTTACGTCCCGTCGCCATACGTGACTTAATTCAATACAGGATGTATATGATTGAACAGATTTAAATATTTAACATACATGAAAGTAAAATTTACATTACCCTATATGATAAGGTATAAAATATCTTGTCTAACATAAGGAACAAATACAAATATTCAGATATAATCTAATTGTATTTTATAATCCTTCTATATTTTGATCTTAATAAAAATAAAAATATAGGTATCTATATCGTGCAGAGAATATACACTAAGCATTTTATTCCACTCTTTGATATAAATCTATAAAACGAAAAATTTAAATATATACTTATATATTTTACAATTTTATAGATTAACGTCTAAAAACTAAAGCATATTTGCTGAATTAATAACTCAACAATGAATCCAGAAGCAACCAAGGTCTATCACTTGTGTGCGGGAGAATATGGATCGAGTAGAAGATCATTGAGAAGCAGTGAACTCCGTCTGTGATTTATGCGGCCAAAAGTTTTGTATTGTTTAATATATATTTTCTTAAATATGTTAGTAAGAATAACAAAGCTAATAAAGACTAAAGAATAAGAATTTAATTGTGTTTTCGTGTAATTAATCGATTTGAAACAATATTAGTCTGTGGTTAACTTGTTATAATTAGACAACTATGGTAATATTTTCTTTAATCATTAATTAATTATATATGATAAGAATATACAATTAATAAATTTTGTATTATTTATATGTAATTAAATTATGGAAAACAACTTAGAAAATCTCTCGGATTTTTTATGCAAGCAGTAAATTCGCCCAAATCCACTCCAACATCCCTTACACGGTGTGGTATTTTCGGGACAAACAAGGGCTTACACGTTGCAGAGACGACCTCTCGGAGCGGTATAGGGATGGGGGATAACCGCAGGATTTAAGTCCCTCCCGTCTCTGTTTTCGCTTGTTTTCTCCCTTTCTGGGCTGAATTTAATTTTTGCTATAATAAATTAGGCATCGCTGAGGCAATTCCTGAGGCGACGGCTGGGAATTCATTAGCACATATATTGGGGCCCTTTGTGTGATTGGCCCCGCACACACTCGCAAATTAATTCAAATATCCTAGGGGATAGGAATTCATCCCTGGAGGTTATTAATAGTTTCTACAAATGGTGAGTGCTGTCTGGTAATTTTATTACGCGTCTATGGAAATTAGAGACCGGTTTTGTGTATGATATATGCAAGGTCAGTTAAATACAGTTAGCAATTAAGCAAATTAGTTTATAGTTGTTTTTACAAAAGACTTTACGTGAAACGGGTTGATAGTACCAAATTTATTAAGTAATTATTGCCATTTGACGACCGAAGTCCATTCCGTCAAATTCATTCTCCGTCAGGACAATAACGACTTGAACAAGAGATTTTTTGAGAATTGAAAAAGTCAGATTTATTGGTAATCCACCGACAGCTGTGAGTTGAAACTTAATGACAATAATTATGAGGTTAACGTTTTTCTATGTCTGAAGAAGCGGTTCAAAATGAAGGTCTTATTGGTAATATTTTAGAAGAATTTGAGGCAGTTGAATTATCTAGTGTTAGTTGATTGTTTTGTGTAAAGCCTTTCAATCAATCAATAATGAAATATTATTACCCAAATTATACTTCTACAGCTTTCGTCCCTTGCGCTGTAGAATGACAAGTACGTACATTTCTAATAAACTAGACTCAGGTGGTTTATTTTAACAACTGTATGTCTGACCAACAAAATAAAAATATGATTTGCACAGTTATATACAGATCACAATTTCAATATTATATGCACATGATACAATAATCGCGAGAAGGACGTCTTTCATAAATACAATAGGAGAATCTATGGAAATAGATCTTAAAATATCATATGAATGGTTTAAAATTATTCTAAATAGAAAGCTGAAAATATAATACTTATATCAGCTTATTCGCTCTGTTTGAAGTCTATAGTCTGATTTCAAACTCTCCCATAACAAACTGATTTACGAGGCACTTAGTTGAACGTCCATACTATATTTAATTAATAATTATTGTATTATTTTGAAGATTATTCTTCACCTGAAGACGCGACACTGTTACGAAACAATTGTAGTAAGTGAAGAAAAATTCTGAAACTTATTATTAATTAAATTTAAGATCTATGTCCAGTAATATTGTATCTTATGCATATTATGGCTCTCTACCTACACTTCGTTATCTGTCAAATGGCATTCTTCTGCGTGGACATTTATTGTGAAAGAGATATTTAAAATCCATGAAGAGCAGTAATAGTCAACATGTTTATCTTATAGAAGATAATACCAACTACAGTCTTTTCATATTAAACAACATATTAGCACCTACAACCAGAGCGAAGTATTTCGTGCGTTCAAAACGCGAAAACAATAAATGGAGACGATAATATTCGGACTAGTTTCTTTATTCTTTTAAAATGTACAGTTGGTAAAATATATATAAAATAAACCACATAGAACATTTTTAATAATTAAGAGTTTTATTCCATAGAAGAATTTCTTAAAACAAAAATAACATATTGAATACACGACATGACATTTTATTTTATTTTACTTTATTATATGTTATTAATTTCATATATTTTATTATATTAATTTTGTTTATTTTTAGACTTTATTATTTGTGACATTTATCTGATCGTACCTTTGTAATGAGGGTAGTTGGATATACTTTAGTTATCCCACGTAATCTTCGTAATAGAAGGAGCACAAACTTTGAATGATTTTTATCTAAACCTAAATATTTTTTAAAGCACAATGCAAACAAAAAATCTGCATAGACATTATTTTGATGTCAGTGCTATATGATAGCTTTGATATGATAGATGAAGAAAAAGAATCAGAAGAAGATACAGTTATGCGTCTTAAAGCTTTAGACGGTTTGTTTTGTTTAGTGTGTTTAAGGATGTCCGCAAGAGATGTAGTGTGTAATGAAGATGACTGTAATTGTTTTGCATAATGTCGAAATGACGAATGGTCCGTAGAATCGAATGGTTTACGTGGGCGAGCACGAAATAAATATTCCACCTTTGTCGATATTAAGTTTACTTTTTTTACATCTGTTGGTAGTTTATTGTATTGATTTATTGTGGTTGTCATCAAGTTTTGTGAGTATTTTGTGTCCTGTACCTCTCAGTTCTTAGCATGGATTTTTTTCTTGTTTCATGGTTGTGAATTTGTTTATTTAGAATTAATTTTATGTTTGTTTTTATGTATTTGTGGTTTATTCTGTATATGAGTAATACGTTATTTAGTGTGATTAGGTTTTTTATATTTAATTTATTTGTTTTCTTCTATATATCTTCAGTTGGTGTTATTTCATTTAGTTTGTATAGTATTTTTAGTACTTTGTTTTATTGTATTTGCAGACATTGTAGGCTTTTCTGGGTTGAATTTAGGTATGTGTTTTTCGCAACAAAGAGGCTATTGTAGAGTTTTTTTCTTGTCCAGTTTGTTAAATATGCGTTGATTTTTTTAATTGCAGCTATTGGTTTACAATTATTTTGTATAATTTTTTAAATATGAGTGTCCTATTTTAAAATGTTTTGTAGGTTCAATTACAGATGTATAATGCTTTAGTTTCGTTTATTTTCGTGTTTTTTATGCTTATTTCTAGGTTGGAGTCGTTTTTTTTATTGAAGTGGATATACTTTGTTTTATGTTAGTTTATTGTACAAAATCGGTGGTAGGATGCCTCCCTGGGGAATTACGTATTCTGCTTCTATGGTCTTACTGTTTGTGTTGTTAATTCGTGTAATTTGTTATCTCTCTAGTATGTAGATTTTCAGTAAGTTTAGTGTTTTATTCCTATTGCTTCATTTTTTTATTAACCTTTTTTTGGAGATGGTATCAAATGCTTTTTTCATATCGACAAAAATGGCATTTTGAAATGCATATTGCGGTTTATTGATGATATTGTATTTGTTTAGGTGATCTATTATTCTGTTGTATAATACTTTCTTTAAGATTTCATTTAGGATTGATATAAGCGTTATGGGTCTATAGTTTTCCGTTCGGGTGCTATCTCCTTTTTTATATATTGGTTTTATTATTGAAGTTCTTATGTAATTTTCAATATTTGATTTATAATGTTTGTTTATATGGGAGTCAATTTGGTACTATTTTTTTTTAATATTTTGTTTGCGACTTTGTCAAATCCGGGAGCTGTATTATTTTTGAGATTTCTTATAATTGTTTTGATTTCATTTTTAGTTGTTGGATTAAATGCTATAATGTTTTCTATTGTTGCATCTGTATTTGTGGTCGTTGTTTTATTTGTTAATTTGGGGAATTCTTTTATTTGTTTTTCTGCTAGTTTTTGACCTATTTGAGCGGAGTATGAATTTATTTCATTTGCTATTTCTTCATATTGTTTATTTATTTATTTATTTCAATCAATGGGCCAAGATCCAATTACAGATTGAAAAATTCATAAAAAGTTACTTAGGAACTAAACAAAAATATTCATAATGCATGCATAAGAAATGAAATAATATATTACAATAAATATTTAAGACTATTAAAGAATACTTTAAGAGAATTACAATCAAATATGTCAATATCAGGATGTTATTGAACAATATTGTTATATATAGCGCACATTGAATAGAGAGGGAATCTTAACATAACATTTGTCCTCGGTACAGGTAATTGAAATAACTTTTCTCCTCTAGTAATGCCAGGGAGAAATTAATTTGTTGTAGCATATCAGGACAGACAATTTGATTATTTAGTATCTTAAACAATAATGTTACCAGCAGAGCCTTCCGGCGACTTTCTTAAAATAGCATATCGAAAAGCTTTAATAAATTGTTGTAGTTATAGTTAATGTCCGGATACTGCCCAATTTGCTTAAAATATATACAGAGTGGGCCACGAATAACGTCCATTAAAAGTTTCCGGGGTTCCTGCAAGAGGAAAAATCTGAAAAAATTCAACATTGTACGGTTGATTGCGATCTCCTTATGGAAAATATTTTTGACTTTCTATCACTTCCGGTTATACCGGAAACGGCTACCAACTTTGTTCGAATTTTTTCAGATTTTTCCTCTTGCAGGAACCCCGTATACTTTTAATGGACGTAATTCGTGGGCCACCCTGTATATATATATATTTCACAAACAGCTTCTGTATAGATTTTAACATCGCCGAATATTTGATATAGCATGGGTTCCAGATACAATAAGCATATTCTAGTTTTGACCGTATAAGTGCAAAATATAATATTTTTAAAGCATTAATGTTTTTGAATAGCTTAAAATTGCGTATTACAAAACCCAGTAAGCAATTTGCAGCTGATTCTATTTGTTCAATATGTTTATGAAATGACAACGTACTATCAAATACCACACCTAATTCTTACATTTTGACACGTTCTATGAAATGATATTATCTTTACACCATTCAACCACCAGAAGAGAATGCTGTAACTTTAAACAATCACTCATTGTTTATATAGCAGCAAAATCTTTAAGTCGTCCGCGAAAATTAAAATATTTTCATGAATCCTTAGAGTAATGTCAATTATAAAACAATTAAAGATTTGAACCTTGTGGCGAAAAAAAACTGACGAGACTGGTATCCTTTATACTTCACGAAAAATGATTAATCAGTAAGATAACTTTAAAATAAACTACAAAGGCTAGGTGAAAAACCAAAAAACTTAAGTTTATTGACAAACATACTATGATCAATCTTTTCGAATGCTTTTGATAAATCAGTGTAAACAACATCGACCTGAGTTCGTTTGTCTACATTATTACACAATTACTGTATTTGTAAAATAAAATTAGATAATGTTGATTTTTTGGTTCTAAAACCATGTTGTTTTGAAGAAATTTTACTATTATTAAAGGATTTATGAATGTGCAAATGCTTATTTCAAAACATTTTGCGATATTTGAAATAATAGCAACGGGTCGATAATTAGGAACCAATTCCTTACCACCTGATTTGGTAATAGGTAACACACGTCCGGTCTTCCAGCATGAGGGAAATTTGACCTCTGTCAGGCATAAGTTAAAGATATGTGTTAGAGGAGTAGCTAAACTGTATCTACTGTTCTTAAGAATGAGTGCCGGTACTCCATCGAGACCAGCACCCAATTTATTGCTTAGTTTATTAAGAGCGTTAATGACGGTATCTTTTTTAAGTTCAGATATGTTAAGGTAATGTTCAGAATTATTTAAACTTTCATCCACTTTCTCGAAATTCGGTTTCGTTGACTCTGAGTATGATTTTGAAAAATTATTTGCAGAAGCATTTACCACATGAACCATATCATACAAGAAGGAATTGACGATTCGTTACGTCGAATATTAACAAAATCCCAAAATTTCCTGGGTTCTTTCGTTAACTGTTCTTCACTATTTTTTATATAAGTATTAAAATTATCTTCAGATAATAATTTTACCTCATGGCGGATATTTGTATATTTTGTTTGAAAAAACTAAGAGAGTGGATGTTTATTTTTCAGCTTAAGGTATTTAGACTTATTTCTAACTTTTTTCTTGAGCTTATGAGATAACCAAATCGGATATTTACACTGTCTCCGACAAACAAACGGGCCATTACCACGTAATACTTGAAATATTTTAGTATAAAATGTATAATGTACATCCACGGAAGTCTCAAGCTTTCTTAAAATTAAAAGATCGATTAGATGTTTCATTTTGAAAAGTGTTGATGGGTTTTGAATGTTTAAAGTTACAGGTAAGATGATATTTTACTTAAGTGCAGGATGATGTTTATCTTCTAGGACAAGTGGATTTTTGCAATGATATACCATACAATAAATCGTACTTCTAGTTGTTGTTCCCTCTTCTTTAATAATTTCTTGTATATTTTGTTTTTGTGTCTTACTGTTTTTTATTTGTTTGTTAATTTGGTTCCATATTTTTTAGGGGTCAATTGTATTTTTGTTAAACAGTTTTTATAATATATTTTTTGGCTTGTTTAATTGTTGCGTTTGTTAATTTCTTTTGTTTATTGTAGTTTTCTTTTTATAATTGATTGTTTGATTGCAAATAGTACTTATTTGATAAATAAAACACTTTGTAACTTTGTTTGTATAACACTATTTATTTTCTGTTTACTAATAAGATGCCGAAACTATAGTAAACAGAAAATAAATAGTGTTATACAAACAAAGTTACAAAGTGTTTTATTTATACTCAAACATGTATAACGAAGTAGAAGCCGCAAAAATTAATAACTTATTTGATAGTTTATTTCTCGCATAGGTATATTTTATTACTTCCTTATTTACCCAAGGATTTTTCTTGATCTTTTGATTCTTTTTAATGTGGTGTTGTTGTTTTTAATATATAGTAGTATTTTTGAAAGTCCTTCTAGGCTCTCTATTGTTTTTATGTTTTTATTGATCTGTTTGTGATCTATTTTCGTAATTGTAAAATATATTCATATTTTGTTTTTTGTTCTATTTTTTGTAGATGTATTACTAATGCCATATGATCAGATGTTCTTTGTATATTTTTAATTATTTCGTGCTGATTTGTGACAACGTGATCCAGAATTAAGTTTTCACCGTTTGCATTAAATCGGGTATAATTATCTTTGTTTATTTTGTTCATTATTTGTAACTGTGTTCGGTGACTGTGTTTATATAGTTTTTTTAATATGTTGTTTTTTCTCAAGCAAATGTTTTGTGTTTATATAAAATTTTGTTTCTTAATAAGTCAGTTCTAGAACTGTGTATCTCAAGAAGCTGCAAAATTTTAGATATATTGTCGATGGGGGGAATATTGCCGCTATTAATGATGGTGGCTGCCGAAATTTTTAAGATTTAATTTACCATTATAACTACGTTTGCTAAAGATGTGATTTTTCTAGAGGTTGATATTTTTAAAGCATATCGCAAACGAAAAATTTTATAGTCGTTTCTAAGCAACACATTAGCTTCAAATTGTACTACATATTTTAGATAAATCGAACATGAACCCTAAAGTAAAATCAAAATTAATGGACGCATTAGAACTTTTCTTGAATCAAAATAATTTGCAATTTGTTAGCAGATATTTTAAAGTCAAATACAGAAGTTTAAATTTTACGAAAAAATATCCCCTATGCTAAGATATATATATATATATATATATATATATATATATACATATTAGAGATAAGTAATAACGGGATGCAACAAAGATTGCAATGTGATTTATAATAATAGCAAAGTAATAATTAAGGTTTTAAAAGATTAATCCAACGCTTAAAACACCAGGCTTCGATGACATATTTATATTAGTAATTAACCAAGTGTTTATCAATTCTTTACCTATTATTTTATTAATAATATTTTACCAAGAGATAAGTGACAACGTTATTCAAGAAATATTAAGTGTATATATGTTATATGGAAGAGAGAATAGGAGAGAATAGTTAAGATTTTTTTAATATTGAAATTAAACTAAAAAACTTACATAAGGTATATAGTAAGTTCTTTAGATAGGCACTTTATTTTATACACCGATGCTGAACATATAAAGAGAATCTTTTTGATACCTTTTATAAATTATTATATAATAATTTTCTGAAATATATCTTGGTGATATAATATAAAATAATAGGCAAAGAATTGTTCAAGACATTGAAATAAATCCCTTGTAAACGTAGAAAGTCATCCAAACTGGTTTACTAAAAAAACATCAGAAATATAAAAAGTTTAAAAACTCTCATATATAAAATATTTTAAATACTGAGAACTAAATGTAGTAATCTAAGAGATTGGTTTTACAGACAATTAATAAGCAATTATTTTTGGAATTTTATAAAATAATAAATGAAATGTAAATTTTCCCTAAGTGATGCATTATAATAATACTATGTGTGGTAATAATACAGAATGTGTGAAATTATTTGCCAGACTAACAAAGAAATTGCTTTATATTTTGTATTTAAAAATATTGTTAATCGATTTTAGTTTTAATCTTAATTAAAAATATAAATTAAAAATCAATGTTGGTAAGTATTAGATGGGAAAGTAAGCACATAGTCTGATGATAATATATTTAATCGAAAGGGGATCAGAGATTTTAACGAGTCCATCAAAGTTTTAAAGAAACGGTAATCCGATATTCCGATAATTAATAATATTCCTTTAGAAATTTGTTCTTGAGTTACGTGAAGATTTATTTAATACACTTGGAAAATAAAAAACACTACACTTTCTTCACAATTTGATTTTATTTTGCTAGATGTACATTTCGAGTACTATGTACTCATTATCAATAGCTTATTCCTTTCGCTCTTTATTGATCTGTAAGATCTTGCGTCAAAAATGTAGAGAAATAATAATAACAAGAAAGAAAAATCATTAGCTTCAAGTAGAAGTCCTAATAACAACAGTATTGTTTATATTTTGATTTCTTATTTAAAATGGCATGAACGTAAATCAGCGACATATTTATTTAAAAAAAATTGTGTAACTATCAATATATTTATGGTATATAAGCTATAATTAAGTTAAGTATAAATATTATTAGCGATTAAATTATAATTATATAACATCTATTTGACACACGTCTTTATCCTTGATAAACATATTAATACTGAAAATGCCGAAATAGTTTTTGTTATCATAAATTAATTACTGAATAATAAATAATAGGAATATTACCTTTCAAGTATACTACTAGTATTATATATTTTAATAAAGGCGTCATTTCATAACTCAATGAGTATAATAAAGTTCTCCTTTTATAGATTTTAAAAGCCATATTTGGAAAATTAAAAAATGAAAATCATTAAGCAGAGCTTCAGTAGGAACATCCTCAAGGAATTAAATTGGGCAAGAGTGGAAGATCATCTACATGTGAACTACAAGCAATTCTTGTAAATACTTATTATGTTCTATTTAGGAAGAATTGTATAAGCAAATTGGATAAATAAATACAAATAAATACAAATAATACTTATATTTATTTGCACTAATATTTACCTCAATTCATTTTGTTAATTGTAATATTATAAAAACGTATGTTTGAATTGAAGTTTGCAAACTGTGCAATACGTTAAATTGTAGTCTTATATTATACATATAATCCTTTGATTTACTTATTCTTAGACATACTTTATAATAACGTGACTAACGTTATTAATTTTAATTATATATACTGTTTCACATATATTAATGATAACTTATAAATGAAATAATTGAGTACTACTAACAATTCTTGGACTTACCTCGTTGTTGTACGGAGGAGCGATTGGTCCATCGTTGGTCTCCCATTTATTAGCGATCCTTATCGTTTCCGCGGTTTTCTCCTGCACGGATTTACTATCGTCCAATAAAGTCAACTCATAAAACTCCTGGATATCTGAAATAGGAAATAGCAATAGAAATACATTACCTCAATTTATTTAGTTCAAATATTTAAGAGAGTTATGACTAATGGTAGGGCTTAACTGTTTTAAAGATTTATAAATGCTATTCTCTATATTAATATACTGTAACTATATCTGATATTGCTTAAACTTAATCAGGCGTAACATATTTTCAAGAGGTCATAAATTCATAAATGATAAATCAGTAAACAAACTTTACGTATGATTAATACTCCTGGCTTATTTTATAGTTCTCTACTAAACACTAATGTAGGTCTTTTATTGCTTTGCGAAATTTGTTATTATTTCTATTAGTAAATAAAACTCAAAAGTAATTTTTCGTTATACAAATTAAATGCTTTAGTTATCTGGGACACAAGCGCATTATAATTTTTAGTTAATTTTGCTTGAGTGTTGGTAATATTTAAGAATTACGAATGATTTTTGAAGATTTTATATACATAGAATTCATTATTCGGTATATAATAAGTTTAAATGAATGACGAGGGTATGTATGTAATGAATTTTAATTTGTGGTTTATATAACTAAAAGCTAATTGATATAAATATCATTATTGATACACAAATTCACTATATAAATATTATCGTAGGAAGTGTTTATAATTTATATTAATAATATATTGTTATATTGTTATAAATTCGCCATAACAATATCAATTAATTAATTATTATTATTATTATTATATTGTGTGAGAATTTATGTAAATCTAGAAGGTGTTTAGTAAATTGGCGGAGGTGCCGGACTGCCTTGCAGTTTTGATGTTTTTTTTTAAATAAATAAGGAAATTACATGCTGAAGTAATATAGGAAAATTTCTAGGAAATCAGTGGGGTATACTAAACATAAATAAAAAATGAAAAAATTATAACTAGTAAACTAAATTGAAAAAAAAACAATCTTCTTCTTTCCAGAAGATCTTTCCCTCTTGGATGGATTTTCTTCTGTATTCCAGGGCCGGATTGTCTAGTAATAATCAGCCATCAATGAAACATTCCACCGACCTTGATACCTGCGTTCCATTTCTTTCATGTCTTGATGGAATTTTACATTTTGCTCCTCACTCACATTACCAAGATTTTAGAGGAAGTAATCAAGATGCTTAAAACACTTTAACTTTGTTTTACCACATAAAATATTTATTGCTGTGACTATAGTTTCGAACATTCACTGTTCATTATCAAACACGTCTAAAAGAACACGAACGAGCATTTCGATTAAAACATAACAACTCAACTTTTGCTAATCATTTAATAGAAAATAATCATACTTTCGGCAAGGATGTACTTTCAGTAATCCACTTTACGGATAAAGGCCGTAAAATGGATTTACTGGAAGCGCTAGAAATTCATAAAGCCAAAATTAATCCCGGTTTTTCCCTTCTTAATGACCAGACTGACCTGATGTACTCTCCTCTTTTCGAAGGCATATAAATAACACCTGTTAATTAATTTTAAGTACTTTATGTTTGATAATGAACAGTGAATGTTCGAAACTATAGTCACAGCAATAAATATTTTATGTGGTAAAACAAAGTTAAAGTGTTTTAATTATCTTATTAAAATGTACCACCAAGTTAAAGCCGACATCATTCAAGAATTAATCAAGATGCGAGTATAAAAATGAAATTTTATGCTCATATTATATACCAATTCCATAAATTTCTGTAGCATGTTTTTAACATGTACTGTATAATTTGTCTTTTAATTTAACTAAATTTTTTTAAACATTTTTCTTATTTGTATACTCGATTTTCTATTCTCAATTACTTTTTTAGCCTAGATGCAAGGAATCAATCAAAACCCATTATAAACTCGACGAGATTGTTATTCGAACTAAATTATGCCAGTAGTTTCCGACCTAAACGTAAATGAGTTCGAACCAATCAGTTTCAAGATTACGATGTTAGTGCAACAACTTTATTATGCAGATAGGTTTCCTCTCTGTGGCTGATTCTACGCTTGTATACTGTTGATAACCACAATTTAGTAAACAGTATGTTAAATTTAAAATAACATGTAACAAAATAAATTTGTGTAAACAAACTGTATATAACAGCCCATTGAACTTGATAATTCGAATGAAATATTTTTAACTTTTGCATGATTTGTAAATATAATAAATACATGTCCAATAAAATACCATTGTATAAAATGTTATACAATTTATTGAAGTCATGTAGGTATTTCTCATAATTCTACTTATTGCCGGTGTAATATATATTAGGTGCTTATAGAAATTTCCCATCAATATTATACAATATGCTGCAAAGCGTACGAATTTATAGAAACATTATAGGTAACTCGTTACTTAATTTTAATTAAAAATCACAGGAAAGAGACAAGTTACGAGAAAATAGCTTGTCTATTTCTTCTAAAAAAGTTGTACTAAATACAATCCTATAATCCTATAAGCTGTTGTCGGACAAAATAAAAATTTGTTAAAAATAAATAGTAATAACTAAAAATAAAGCACAATCCAATCATTTGGAGTATTAGCGAGAGAAGTAGATGTTTCAATAAATGACTTGTTATTTAGTCTTAATAGGACTTGTTTGCTATTTTTCTAAATTATTACTTAATTTTCGAAAATTGAAATGACTTTAATACATTTTATTTTAAAACACATTCTAATGGTATTATAAACTTAGTATATTTGATTAAATTTTTAGTAGTAAATGAAACGCCCTGGTTGAGAATTAACACAGCTTTTAATGTCGGAATACTGCGAAAATTGTTTCGCTGCACAGTGGCTTTATCAGGCAGATGACATCCGAGATTTTTAGTATTATTTCATATTTCTTAAAAAATACCTAGCTAAAAGAAAGCTCTATAGCCACAAGACGATGAAGAAACACAATAATTATTATAATAATGTATTGTAATACTATCAACAATAAAGACGTTTCCTCTATAGCTAGTTTAATAATTACTACAATATAAAAATTCGTTTAATTATTAATAACATAGGATAACTAAATTTTAAAGATTATAGTCTAATATAATATGGTTGGAGAATTTGTTTAAAATCAGTACAATATAATCAATTTTTTTGAATAATTCAAAAATAGGCCAGTGGCAAACTGGTGGAGGTGCCGGGATATGCGTTTATTATAGCTTTTCTGGTTAAATTACTAAGGCAATAAGTAATATAGAGCAATGTTTGGGCAATATCTAGGACACATTAAATATAAAACAAAAAATAATTTATAAGGAAGTCGAATCTTTTCCAATCATTTTTATAAAATAGAGAGCAAATAGAGCAGAATTTTGATGAAACAATCCAAATATTTTTTTTTTAATTTAACAAATTAAGGAACGAACACTGAATAAAATACTTACTATGTTTTTAACCACTATAATTTATTACTTGATAATGACTTGATAATGACCGTCAAAAGTCGAAACTTAGGTCATACACATTATAATATATTTATATATTATAATAAATTATAGTGGTTAAAAACATAATAAGTGTTTTATTCAGTGTTCATTATGAATTACCACCCAGTAACCGTCGCAACCATCGTTATGATAAAATTAAGAAACTATTAATTCCACTACTTATGTTTATACTTCCTTTCTATGTTATGTAATGAATACAAATGTTACATTAAGAAAAATGTATATGTAAATATAAAAGAATTGTTCATAGTCAAGAACAGCCAAGGGCCGGTTTCGATCTACTTTGTTTTTCATTAGCCTAGCAAGGCCGAAGACATGGAAACGAAGTTTATTTTGCAGTTTTTAAATCTTCAAGTAAACTATATTATGGCAATGCTCTGTTCTGACTGAAGTTATGTTATGCAACAAATTCAAAATAGAAATTTATTTCATAATAAACTAAAAACAATACTTTTATATGAGCTATAGGAATATAATTTTAGTCTTTTGATTGACTTTTGCATACAAGTTAGCATTTGTAATTATGGAGAATAAATTAAGCCAAAACTACAACTCTTAGTTGTTTTACAAGAACTAACTTATCCATATATATATTTTAATGCTCACTATTAATTTCATTTTTATAAAGTCACATTGCAATCCAACACTATATGATTGGGGACAACCACTCAGAACACTCCGAAAGGACCTCACTACATTTATATACTGCATCAATTATATTTTTTTAAGGGATTAATAAGTTGGTATCGTCTGATTAAATTTCAACATAGCAACCTAAATTTGGATTATCGGAGTGATGTCATTGATATATATGATAAAGAGTAAAGGCCGTAATATGCTTCCTTGAGGAATGCCATTTAGATATCCGTTTACTCTCGGAGAGAGAGTTCCCTATTTTGACACGTTGTCTTCGTTCAGATAAATATTTTTTTTTTTCGCTATTCCGCGATTTCCATATGTATATAATTTATGAAGTAAAATATTGTGGTCTAAAGTATCAAATGCTTTAGAAAGATCCAATAGTATACTTAGTAGAACCTCATTAATTTCTAATGTTAACAAGATACTATGTAAATATTGATGATTGCATAGAGCTGATTGATGATTGCTGTTATTACCGATTTATTTTTTTCTAAATCCGTGTTGTGATGTAAAAATGTTGAACTTATTTAGAAACTTTAAAAGCCTAACATTTATTACGGTTTCAAATATTTTTGAGAAGCAAGAATAATAGGTCTATAATTATCTAAATTTTTAGGATCGCCTTTCTTAAGAATCGGCGACACCAAGGATTGTTTTAAAATATCAGGAAATATACCTACTTCTAAAGCTAGATTTATTAAGTACGTTAAAAGGTCAACAATTTTATTGAATAAATATTTAATTACTTTGAGAGGTACTTCGTCATAACGCACTGAATTATTGTTTTTACTATATTGAAAATTTCAGTATTGCTAACCGGCTGAATAAAGAAAGAATTTGGATTTACTGGAATCGCATCTGTGATTATTTTTAAAAAGCGCAGAATTTGAAAAAAAATTAAAGAAATCAGTTGAACAACAAACAACAAAATTGTGTGGTGAATTCAGTGAATTAAGAAGTGAAATAAAATGTCTAAAACAAGATATAAGTGAACTAAAACAACTGAACTCGACGTGGAAAACGCAAAATATCGATCCAAAATCATTAAAAGGGTCGAAGAAACTAGTTGTACACAAACAATCAAAAAACGCGGAAACACCATCAGAAAAAAACATTCGAGAAGGAAATTAAAACTACTCCAGAAGTCCCAATTGATGAAAACGTTATCACAGCAACTTTCAGAATAAACGAAAACTCGGAAATATTAAAAGACAATACTGGAAATAAAGAAAATAACGAGTGGCAGACCAAAACATATAAAAGGATCAAGCGAACACACAGAATACATGGAACGAACGAGGGCACAGATGACATAACAGGATGTATAAAGTATCATCACTACCATGTATGTAAACTAAATCCATCTCTAAATGAAAATGACATCATGGCGTATCTAACAAAAAACAACTTTAACCTCACGAAATGTGAGAAAATGAATTCTAAATATCCAGACGAATACTCGTCTTTCAAAATTTCTATACCTTCGGAACAAGCTAATAATTTCCTTAAACCCGAACTATGGCCCAAAGGTAGATTCATTGACTCTTTTTTATCACATCTGAGGAAAAAGCAAGACCTACATCATCCGCTAAATCAAACAAAATTAACAAATCAAATCTAAACGTCATCCACCAAAACATACAATAAATAGGAAGCTGCAGTGACTCACTAAGCGCAGAAATAAATAACAATAAATGCGATATACTCTGTATAACGGAACATTGGAAAACCGAAGATCAACTTAAAGCAATTACGATGGAAAACTTTACGCTAGCTACATCTTTTTGCAGAAAATATAATCAACATGGAGGTGTAGGAATTTACACAAAAAAAGGAATAATATTTGATGAAATAATTAATATAAAAAGTCTTAGCAAACCATATATATGTGAATGTGCTGGTGTGAATATCAAAAGTGCTGTAAGTAACGTAAATATAGTTGTAGACCACCGAATGCTTGCGTAGACAATTTTTTTACAATATTTGAAAAATTATTATAACAGTATATAATGATAACAAGCCCACGTTAATAACCGAGACTTCAATATAAATATTTTAATTCAGAATCAACAAAGACAAGATTTTATTCAATTGTTAAAGGGGTATGGTTTTTCCAATCTATTTGATGAACCAACAAGAATAACTTCTCAGTCAAAAACGTGCATCGATAATATTTTTATCAATCACATCACCATTAGTGAAAAACATATAATTAATATGCATGTGTCAGATCACTTAGCTCAACAAGCAATTGTAATACTAGAAGGAGAAAGCAACCAGAAAAAGAATGTCAGACGATGCTTTAGTAACAAAAATATGATCAGGTTCAATGAGATACTAAAATCAATTGACTGGAACTGCATCTATGATATTGCTGATGATGATGTCAACAAACAATGGAGCATATTTAGTGAAATAACAAATAGTGGTGTTAATAAATGTTTCAGAGAACAGGCAATGCCTTTGCAAACAAACCAATTTAAAAAATATGTATCTGAAGAAACAATAAAATGTAAAAACGAACTGGATATATTATACACAATGTCTAGGCATGATGACAAATTCTTAAAAGACTATAATACAACAAAAAATAAGTATAATAAATTGTTAATCAAAGACCGAACTAACCAATACTGCTCCCAGATTAATAAATCTAATAATTCTAGCAAATGTGTCTGGAAAATAATAAATGATCTCAAAGGAAAAAGAAATAACTCGTGCAAAATTAATATTCCGGGAACAGTAAATGAGTTAGCAACTGAATTCAATAATTATTTTATAAATATAAGCACTGAACTCACAAAAAAGCCAAACACAAATAAAAAAAAGACAACAGTCCAAATAACCCCCACAGCATCTTCATAGAGCCTATAACAATAACTGAATGCTACAATATCATAAGCAAACTTAAAAACACACACTCCTGTGGTAATGATAACATTCCCAGTACAGTTATCAAATTTTGTGTTTTGTAGTTAATCTATTATTAATTATATGAGTTAGGGGCTCTAGCCCATAACTCATATAATTAATAACTCTCTCCGGTCTGGAATCTTTCCAGATAAATTAAAAAGAGCATTAATGAAACCAATTTTCAAAAAAGGAAACTCTGAACATATCGAAAATTACAGGCCGATCAGCTTACTACCAGTTTTTTCGAAAATATTCGAATATGCAATGGTCAATAGACTGATAACATTTTCAATAAATTTAATACAATCAATAACACACAACATGGGTATGGAAAGGGAAAGTCCACATCAACTGCAATATACGATTTCGTGGAAAACATAATAAGAAATACAGAAAATAGAGAGCTAACAATCGCAATATTTATAGACCTCACAAAAGCTTACGATTGTGTCAATCATAATATATTATTGGAAAAGAACGGCATTAGAGGCACTGCTTTAGGCTGGTTTCGGTCATATCTGAACGGACGCACTCAACGGGTGGTTGTAGAAATAGACGGCAATACCACCCAATCTGAACCAGCTGCGATAACTACTGGGCTACCCCAAGGGAGTTTAACAGCACCGACACTATTTTTATTATTCATAAACGATCTGACACAGGAAATTAGTAGCAATAATCATAGTATAGTAAATTATGCAGATGATACTAACATTCTCATCTCAAGCAAAAATTTAGATTCCTTGCTAACCGATGCAAATAATCTATATATTCAGGTAAGAGAGGGGTTTATGAAAAACAAATTAATTATAAATAATCAAAAAACCAATATCCTCCTACACGGGTCAAAAAACGTATCCAACCCAATTGAATCAATTACTCTAGACAACCAAAGCATCAACATATCAGATTCTGTAAAATTCTTGGGAGTTTATCTGGACAGTAGAATGGATTGGAAAAATCATGTAACTTAAACAGAAACTAAATTAAACTCTGCTTTATTCTCACTTAGAGAATTATCAAAATACCTGAGTAAAACGGTGGTCAGAACAGCATACTATACAAATTTTGAGAGTATTTTACGCTATGGTATAATATTTTGGAGGAAAAAATCAAATGCAAAGCGAATATTTATTCTTCAAAAGAAAGCAATTCGCTTAATATGCGGACTAAAATACAGGGAGTCCTGTCGGGGCACATTTAAATCAAATAATGTCCTTACCTTCTATGCAATATATGCACTAGAAACGATCATGTTCTATCACAAAAATATAAGTGGCCATGACAATAAATTAAATAATTATAAAACTAGAACCCATAATTACATACTCCCTTATCACAAAAGAAAATCTACAGAAGATGGAGCACACTATGCTGCTATTACATTGTTTAATGCCTTGCTAGAGCACATAAAAAAACTTAAAAATGAGAGAAAGAAGACATTAAAAACACACCTAATCAAATACTTACTAGAGAAGGAACCATACTCTCTAGCGTAATTGTTTTAATAATTTTATATATATATATATATATATATTGTAATCAGGCAAATATCCTTATATATGTATTTAAGTATCTAAGTGTATGTATATATTAGCAAGTATTATATTAAGCAACCCTAGGTTAAGCAAATATTCTGACGCAATTTTCTTTTTGTACTCTTCTGACACTTTGAAAATTAGGATATATTATTATTATTATTATTATTATCATTATGAACCTTTATATACCAACAATAATACTCAAAATTACTGTCCAATAACACGAAGAAGAACTAATCAAGCGCAAATTAGTTAGTGTGTTATCTCGCGATTGGACGAGATGGATAAACAGGAATATCGTGGGTGTTACCTCTGGGGATTAAAATGTGTAGTACGGGTGATAAAATATGCTTGTTGAATAAAATGGATTTCCAAGTGAGTCGTTGGGCTTGCACAGGGGGCCAAAGCATGAACAAGTTTAGTCAAAATATGAAGGCGTGTAAGAATATTATTCAAATTCTTTCCTCATATATAGTAAATGTCCATATTGATCTTTCAAAACGGATACATTAAGATTTTTGGTAAATGATATAAATAGAGGAAACAGTGTTATATATATTTGATAGATTCCGAAAACATATAGAAATGGTGTAACTTCAAAGATCGCAATCGCATTAGGCGCCATCATCTTCCACTTCATCATCGCTCTCAAAATATCCTTCGATATTTTCGTTTGAAGATGGTACAGGTAATAGATCTCTAACATCTGGTGGTAATAATTTGCCATCATCTAGTTTTGGAGGTTGCATGAGTGGGTCGAATGATATGAGGAGGCGGTTAAACGTATCTGTGATTGTTTTTACGCGGAAACATTTTCTCGATACATTTTCCTGAAAACGACGTTTTTATTCCGGGCTTCCAGCACTGACTCAGATAACTGACCAAATGGAAGCGGCGAAGCTTCCGTGCTGACGTAACCGTGAATTAACGCAATGTGTACGGAAGTTGGCATGGGATACTATGAGTACAATTCAACATAAAACTTCGCAACACCAAGATTTTTGAATTTCTCAATATCTTATGTAAAAAAACCTTGCTTATCGCTATAATGTTTTCATCGATGCCCAATATTTCCGCAGTTACTGGCACGTTTTCAAAAAAACGTCTAGCCGTGTTACAGTCATTCGAAGTGCTAAATCCAGCTTCTGGCACATCAATAATCAAACCATGACGTTGAGGAAATTGTTTCTGGATGGCTGCTTTACGGTTTGCGACGTGTTTTTTTCTGCTCTGCAGAGCGGGATTGCCATTATTTACTTTTCTCGTCAACACCGGATTTATATGCTGCATGCAGAAACCACTCCATGAATCTAATCCATGTATGCAATGATGAAATCCCGAAACAAAGGTACTTTTCATTAATTAGTCTACTTGCAAATGGATTAATTGCTGTAGCAATTTTTGGATGTTGTAGTGCAAATGTAACTTTTACCGTCTACCATACAAAAATCAATTCGTGTTTTACTTTTATATTTTGGAAATCAAGAACAGATTGAAAATTAACGAATGATTTGATTTTCGATGTGATGATGCTATGAAGGACTAATTTCAGAGGTCTCTTTTAAAAATTGCAACCGAATAAGCCTACAAAATCGCGTAAAGGATGGTTTTTGATTTATCCAAATGTCAACTCTAACATAATTACAGTCTATGGCCATTTCCGCCAACTATACCCTTGACACAACGAAGAATATGTTTATTCGCAGATACTAGACTACTTCTTGATTTTCCATATTCTCTATACAAATACGAACTTGGCAAGTCTTCTAAGCGGAGAAACGCGGAGAAATTTTCCTATCATCTAATTTGTAACTATTTTACAACACGGAAATGATGTTGGAAGGAACGCGAAAATATATTTAGTGCATTCGTGTGTATATGTGTGAAACTTACCTATCGGAGTGCAATCAATTATTGAAAGCTGCAGATCAAGGCCAGAATTCCGAATTATGATTGTAGTACACTCCAAATTGCAGCCTTCAAAACAGTCACTTTTTACTGTTTCAGGTTAATTTAACTTTGCCGGATCATTCAAAGTAAATTGGCGACTTGAATGTCATTTAAGCACTGAATTCGTGTAGATCAGCGCATTCTATTATGAACTTATTCTTGTTGGCAAACTTTGCTCTTTTTTATTTTGGCCAGGTTTTTTCATATTTCTGCCCACTGTGCGTCGTCGCGTTTATTGAGATTATCGGCTATGACTACCCCCACTTCTACTATTATTTTATTTTACTGTGACTTGTTTCGATAGTAATCATTATCAAACTAAATACTTGAAATATAAATGACATCTGAATTTATGTCAGATAAAAAAAAATTAAAAAATTAATTGACGTCCAGAATTTTTTTAAATGTATATAAACTTAATCTACAATGCTTCAAAGTAAGGGACGTTCATCACTTTAACCCGGTTGTTACGAATGATAATTCCAGGATTACAACAAAATCAATATGTTTATTAACAGACAAAAATTACAAGTAAAATAAATACAGTATATAAAATAATATGATTATTAGTGTGAAAGCTTGCGAAATCTGTATCAACTAGCCGTCTTTCAGTCCAGAAATCAGTCTCAGTCTTATTAATATTTATCTGGTAATAATCTATGATTTAATGAAATGTATTGGAAGTTTGTGAGTGAAGGGGTTTTCAATTATGCGGTTTGATTGAGATTTCTCCGAATAATCAATACAGGGAGATGTTACATTGGTTACGTTTGGCAAATATTTTACTTAGGTGTAGTAGATGTTCTTTTATTGGATTAACAGAGGAGATTATATAGAAGAAGAAGATTGATAGGGTGGCGTAGTAAACATAAAAATGATGGTGGCGACCGTTACTTTGTGATAGTTCCTGTTTTTATACCACTATATAAATAGTTGTATAAAAACGTCAAAATTATTTTTATTTACCCTTTCAAGTAGATATTTTAAATTTTTAGTATTGTTTTAATAGATATTATGGCTCTTTTGTAAATTTAGGGCCTGAATAATTTTGCTCTAGTTGTAATTTTTGTTTTGTTCGAAGTTGTGTGATTTCTAAAATTCATTATCCGATTGATGGTAACGCCTAGTTATTTTATGGAACTAAAAGGAGTAACATTTGCTTGGGAAATGAAAACATTGTGTGTATTATTACGTTGATAGGGAACTAGGAGTTGGAATTTGTATGAATTGATTTTAATTCGCAATTTTGCTAAACAGTGGTGGAAATAGTTAATAAGCTGCTGGCAGGATTGTAAGGCTTTAAGAAATTAGGGGCTTATCATCTAAAAATCGTAGGATATATTTGGAGGGATTCAAGTAACGAGAATCATTATTGTAAATTTCGAAGCAGAAAATTTTGTAGATTAGTAGAAATAAAAGGTATCCTTGTGGCAGAAGTTTTCCAGGGTGAAAGGGGGCATCAAAAGTTACTGATTTTGACTTTTAAAAATTGTGTTCCAGAATTAATATTCGCTATTGAATTTTAAAGGCTTTCAGTACATCGATTTTTTTAATCTTTCGGCGAAATCGCTTGCTGAGAATATATTTTTTGGAACCTGTATAAATACTCACAATTGATGTTTAGAGATCTTCAAAATAATTTTATATCATATAATGTTATCAGTATTTGAAACATTCCTAAAAAATATGGTCTCCTAAAACATCTAAAAACATATTATTAATTATTAATCAAATCAACACTTTATCGTTTTATCAAATAAGATTTTGGGACAATTTCTGAATTTACTATTTCACAATACTTAAATATCGTACTGAATATAATAGTTCAATTTCATCATTTCTAATATCGCTTTTATAATAAGTTGTTTAGAGATTTAGTACTTACTTATAATATTTGAAGTAATAAGTATTAATATAAATTAAAATGCTGGATCCATTTAGATAAATGCGTGTTTGTATATATCTGCCTGATAATAAATAAATATTATATTTGCTTTCACTGTGAACACTTTTTTGTTTACTGGCTTGGTTTATTTAAATTAAAATTATATGTGGATTGAAATCAAACAAATCATGTTATGAATGAAAACACAAAAAATGATTATCATATGTATTATATATAATTCGGTACATTGCATATTCGTTATTCGTAGTGCATAAATATATTTTAATATTTATTTACCAATCTATAATCAAACTTGAATATGTTTACCGAGTATAAATTAATACATGATATATTATTTTATTAGTTAGGTACATCAAGTGTGTCAACAGAGAATTTGAGCGGAACCGCCAGCCCTAATTGTGGGTAATTGCAATCGATCACCCTCCACTCGACATTCGCCCTTCAAAAGGCAAGGGGGAAAGGGAACTAACTAGGGCGAAACGCGAAACATCTCCGTAGGTGTCTGTCATGATTTAGCACCGCCATTATGCTCCGTGGGGGCGGGCCAATCATTCTCCATTGCTACTGCCTCCTCGGATGATTAATTATGCAGCTTCGTTACATTGCCACGCTATGCGCTTTTTATAAATAGGAGACACGACTATTGCTTGTAACTCGACTTGATATAATTATTACAAAAATTTAAATTACGTCATAATTAAACTTATGATGTCGTCAAATTTACCATTAATAAGAACGAGGTTAAAAGTATAAGATTAATCGAAAAGGGTAGTGGATAGTGAGACTAATGCGAAGCTTAAACTTAATAATAAGTAAAATTTTAGATATATTAAACAGAGGTTATTAACCAATATGTAAATTCTCGTTATCAAAATTGTACTTGGTTAGTAGTCACATCATTTGGTATTTAAGAAATTGTAATGTATTTAAAAAGATTGAAAATTTATAATGTCAAAAAATCAAGAATATAATAAAAGGCTTCAATAGAAGAACTAACAGTTAACATATGCAAACTTGAGAATATAACTGCAGATAGGTATTATATCAGCGTATAAGAAATCTTGCTATCTTATAACTGGTGAAGATGTGGTGTTATATAGAAATTTAAAGGTGTGAAATAAAGCAGGAAGGGCGCAAATTAAATTATGAGTAGCAAAATGAGAACTGTTGGAATTCTCATCAAATAATATAATATAGTTATAAAAATCAAGAAATTTTTGCAAGTAGACAATGCCTTAGAATTTGTACATCTAGAATGAGCCATTTTCCAAAACTTCTTACGAAAACATAGTAGCTTCATATTAGAAAACGATACGAAATCACTTTTTAACACATGCAAACTCATATATCCGACTCTTATAAACTGTGGCAGTCTTGGTGCATACGGAGCTGTATTACTTTTACTTATATACTCCAAGCATAAAAAACTTAAGAAATTTTTATACTGAAACCATTACATTTGAATTATTCGAAAGCGGAATCATTTTAATCAATAAGCTTTATATCATTTCTCCTGAAGATACTGAAGGACTGTACGACATATATTAAATATCTATGAACGTAAAACATCTTCTACGTACTACATAATAATAGAAAATAGATGAGTTTGGTTTTAAACACTGTGGAAAGCATATTTGGCCAAATATAGAAAGTAAAGCTTACGTCATTACTTTCCCTTTTAAAGATTACAGATGCACTTTAGCGTAGGAAAGTTTTAATTTAATTACGCTAGTAGATCTTCGGAATGCTGAAATGAAGAAAAGCGGACATAGCAATAGTTAACCTTAATAGACGAGAATCGCTGAATAATCAGAGCTTATAAGCATTAAAACAAATACCTCTTCCTGAAATCTATGTCTGTAGTATGTTCATGGTATAAATCATGCACAACTTACGACTTTTTCTTTAATCAAGCAAACATTGTAGAGCTATTGTTTGCAAAAAGGAGCAAAATTAAGGATATTAAGGCATTAAGCTTTCATCCTAGGAGAAGGAAAATAACAGGATATTTTGTCGTTTTCTTAGACAAAAAAATTAATATGGTGTTCAAAAGAATCAAGAAAGCGGCTCATCAGTGCAGCTATGTCGTAACTACGTGCGTCCTTTCTGGTGAAAGGCCGTCACGAGAATGAATCAGTTCCAAAAAGAATTGAGCCATTGCCGATGTTCGATTTTCGAGGAGCGTATAAAAAAAAACGATATCACCACAGGCAATGGCTCAATTCTTTTTGGAACTGATTCATTCTCGTGACGGCCTTTCACCAGAAAGGACGCACGTAGTTACGACATAGCTGCACTGATGAGCCGTGATACAGCGAAACACGTGTCTGCAGATAGTCGTTGCATAACACTTTTTGAGGAGCGGATAAAAAAAAATGATAACACCACAAAAATTGTTACATCGTGCTGAATATTATTTCAGACATGTAACGACAGCTAACAGTTATATCATTCAATGCCTGGCGGTGCTTTAGTACGGGGAGTAGGTGTTTTAACTGTTAGCTGGAGTATTTACATTAAAATGTAAATCATAAGTGCAGAAATGCTCACAAAGAAAAATTATTTTTCTTATTATTAATTATCATGATTAATACTGCACTCACTTTTCAATATTTAATTTGTATAGAATTGGATTAGTCTATAGCAGTACCTGTAAATTATTATTTCATTGTTTATTATTCACTGCACTTTTGATGAAACTAAATTATTCGACTTCAAATTAGAATACTTGTTATATTTCATATTGCTGTATTTGTTTTCTTGACATATGTTTCGATTAGCGACGAACATTTTCAAAGGAATTACAAATTAATATAATTGAACCGTTGGTGGCCTTGAAATCTATAACATTATTTCAAGGCCACCAAATGGTTCAATTATATTAAACTTGCAAAAATTTACTCTAATAAAAATATATCTAATCAACTATAAATATTGTCTTTAAAGTGTTCTACCATCTACTACTATATTTATTCTTCATCAATGAATGCTTATAATAATACAAGTAATAAATTTACTGTTTTAATTTTTACATTTTGATTTGAATACATTGAATAAATATTAACGTTGAAAAGTCTTTTTTAGTCTTCTGCTCATAATGATAATTTTATTATATTATTATAATCGACGAAGAGTTAAAAAGACCACTAATCAATAGTCAATGGGCAAATATACTATATATTTGTAGTTGCATCATTATTTGTATTATACAGGGTTGCTGATATGTATGGAAACGGTCAAATATCTTCTAAAGTAAGAGAGCTAGCTAAAAATGTTAAGATACAAAATATTTAAGATTTTTTTAAAACTATTAGAATAAAGATAAATTAGGTATACAGGATCAATTAAAAAGTCAGGACGAAACAAACTTGCTTTTTCTTTAATGGAACACCCCGTATATTGTTCCATATTTCAATTCATCTCGAAATTCTACACAAAATTGGTATGGCAAACATAAGGCTAAACTTGACCGTTTTAGAGATATCGAACTTTGAAAATCAATTTTTTTTATAAATTATACAAAAATAGTTAGCCATCAAGTCACTTGTCAAAGGTAGGTAGCACGCAGCATTGTTATGGAGATGGAAATCTCCATAACAACGCTGCGTCATTACACACAAAACTACTTCTGATTGGATAATTTTCGCGCGAAAATAATAGGTTTAAGTAAAACGTATATGATTTTCAAAGTTCGATATATCTAAAACAGTCAAGTTTAGCTTTATGATGTGCTATATCAATTTTGTGTAGAATTTCGAGATGAATTGAAATATGGAACAATATACGGGGTATTTCATTAAAGAAAAAGCAGGTTTGTGTCGTCCTGACTTTCTAACTGATCCTATACACTTCATTTGTCTTTATTCTAATAGTTTTTAAAAAACGCTAAAACTTTTGTATCTTAACATTTTTCGCTAGCTCTCTTACTTTACGAGATATTCGACCGTTTCCATACATATCAGCGACCCTGTATATTTGTATTATGTATTTGTCAATAAATATGTTTTTTAGGGCAGAAAGACCTACGGTCGATAGCCCAGACAGTGGCGGACTAACAATAATCATAATGTATAATGTAATAAAGATGTTGTATATACAGGGTGTCCTGTTAATGCGGGGAAATGGCTAGACCATAGATTCTTGGGGTCAAAATATGACGATTTAACGCAACTTATCTATATCCAGAAATTTACGGTTAAGCCGGAATTTGGCTTCAAAGTTTCAATTTTTTTTATTTCTTTTGTTTATAACAATTGAACACTTTATTTGATTTGAATGAAACTTCTTATTAATAAGTACTATAATATCATACATCATTTCAGTTATTGTTGGCATTAGTGATAGACAGGAAGTATAAAAAACAGTAGTACCACCACTTAAAAACTAAAATATTTTTTTATTGGTGCATCCAATAAAATCCAAAAAAATCAACTTGAAAGGGCATTAGATTTAAAAACTTTTTTGACTCTTACTAGTTTTTGATATCTTGTACGGTTTTTGCACAAAAAATAAAATATGAATATAGTATACTCATTATGCACTCATTAGTAAGTAAATAAACTTATTCAATTGAATAAAAATTAAATAATATCAATTAATAAAATAAATCAAAACAATATCTAACACTTTTCAAACCATTTTCTTTGCAAAATCCTAATACAAACAAGATATCTGCTTGTTCCAAATATGAATATTTATGAAGTATAATAAGGTTAAAAATTAATTGTTAAAAGACACTAAATAATTATTATTATACATAATTTACATTTTTTAAACAAAGACGGCCACGAAAAACATTTTTTTTCGATTCGATGAAAAACTTGATTTTGTTTTTACTAGATAAAAAATATATATTTTATTTTTTTGTGGGAAAACCGTAAAAGATATTAAATATTATTAAGAGATAAAAAAGTTTTTAAATTAATTTGTCTTTCAAGTAGTATTTTTTTAGTTTTTATTAGATATACCAATAAAAAAATATTTTAGTTTTTAAGTGGTGGTACTACTGTTTCTTATACTTCTTGTTAACCAATAATAGTCATAATAACTGAAATGATGTATTATATTATGGTAGTTATTAAAAATAAATTTCATTGAAATCAAATAAAGCGTTCAATTGTTATAAACAAAAGAAATAATAATTTTTGAAACTTTGAAGCCAAATTCCGTCTTAACCGTGAATTTTTGGATATAGATAAGTTGCGTTAAATCGTCATATTTTGACCTCAGGAATCTATTGTCTAGCCATTTCCCCGCATTAACGGGACACCCTGTATATGTTTTTTTATAAAAAAAAATTAAGAAGTAACTTACTTTATAAGTTATTAACAATCTAAAAAGAGTGCCAACATAGTGGAGAGCTCTATATTATCTTTGTATTCACTAGAAATATTTTTACCAGATATGAAATAAACTTTTTCATCGTTTAGGTAAATAATTTAAATAAGGTCATTACGTTCCATGCAGTTTATGTGAGCAATATTTACCTTAAAATTAAATTCATCATTAAACTAAATATAAAACCAAGTACTTTATTAGAAAACTGACCCATATTTTAGTGATCCATTAAATCATTTTGTCCTCTTAAATTCGTTTTGTGTTATAGTGTGGCTAACACTCTATTGACTCGGCTTCTAGATATAACCGATAAAAAAAACCTCTTGCTTATCGGTCGATTTCCACAAGCGCTCGGATTTAACTGCTTAATGGTTCATAACATATGCTGATAAGTTCGCACCCTTGTTTGGTCAAAAATAACTATATCATCGTCACTTTTCTCTGTACCCTTGTCTCGTCAGCTTATCTCCACGCTTGCTACGCCGAAGAGGATTTCGTTTATAAGAAGTATAGCTACTGCTAACTACTACTAACTTACCAAGGGGACCCAACCGCGGTAAACATATTTTACCCACGGCACGACTAGATTTAACTATAAGAGGGTTTTCTAAATGAAGTGAAAACATCACTGATCTAAGGTCTACGGCTACTTCCCAGACAATAACACAAATATCTGGTAGGCTGAAATTGAAGCGTTGCCCCGAATATAATTCTAAGTGCCAATTTTTGTAAATGGAAGATTGTGGTGGACAAGGGATCTATATATTATTCTCCTTCGTGTGCTGACATATAGCGTCTTGTATTGCAATTAGTTTGTATACAGCGCTCTGTATATTGGTGCGTAGAATACAGGTCTATATCCAACCCAAGATGACAGGCCACAGCAACATCGTGTTGACAGAAGCAGATTTAAATCGCGATAATAAGTGTAAAAAAAGGATAAGGAATGTGCCTGAGTGGAAAGATGTTAAACGTAAGAAGCTGAGGGAGAGTGGGTAAGAGCATGTATCTCGAAAGGGAACTGATGTTCCAGCAAAAGAACCCCCAAAACAGGTAAGTGTTGTTACGTGGAATAAGGGTCTATATCCCGTCTGTTATGATAAGCCTATTTATGGTTATTTAAAAAGCGAAGTAATGTTTACAATATGGGCTCGATATAGTGAATATCTATATATTAGAAACGTATATAAATTACCATATCTGAGTTTTACACTACACTGAAAGTGAACATTATATTACATGCTTTGTAAATGCAAATCGTATGATGGATGTTTAAAACTGACCAAGGATCAGAAAGGCGCGCTATTTGAGGATTTCGGCCACGCTATTTGCCTCCATCGCTAACGTTGCTATTTCACGTACAAGACACGGGGCAGCAGCTGAACATTCAAGACGCCAGGAAAGATGAAGATTGGTATTACGACACCCGTTGATGCAAGGGGAAAGCACAAGAACAGACCACATGCAGTCCCTGATGAAACACGGCAACAAATTAGAGAGCATATTGCGTCGTTTCCAACCCATGAAAATCATTACTCTAACAAAAAGGTGAATGAAGAACGTCGATACGCGAGTTCCCCTCTCAACCTCACAGGGATGTATCGTCTGTTCAAAAATAAATTTCCAAACACTTAGAAAACATTTTAACCTCAAGTTCGGTCAAGCCCGCTCAGCTACTAGCAAAATATGTGATCAGTTGTACATACAGCTTGTTGAAGCAAGCGGCTCTTTAGGCACAAACTCTTAGGAGTGACACAGAAAGTGCTAAATAGTCTCCGAATACTGTATTTTTGTGTATAGACTTGCAGCAAATCATCTTCTTGCGAACCTTGACTCACGGCACAATACTTTACCAAAGACAGCTGTCTTGTTACAACTTCCATGTGACAGATATTTTGCGTTAATTGAAAGGCGTGTGAAATCGAGTGGAGTACTATACGGTCCAGACCAACTGAAGGAAGTTATCAAGGCTGCGATACCGTCCAATCCATTTGAAGTCCGCATAATGAAGCAAGTTAGCTTCAAACAGTTTGATGCAGTTGAGTCAAAGTTAAAGAAGGGCCCTAAGCTGAAGATCAGAAGTAATTCGTGGCTGCTTTTGAGAGCGGATGACCCAAGCAGTATCCACATGCGTCAAACACACAACATACTTGAAACGTGGAGCTCATTTCGTATTGTACCGGTTAACAAAAAGACACAACGACCAACCCGTGCGCTCCACATCCCAGCCGAATTTCCCCAAGCATATGAAGCACCCCTATCTTTGAAGCCGGAGAAGAAAAAAGATATAGGAGACATGTTACAATACATACCAGACATGTACCATGCTTTCTATGCCTCACTTTTGGTTTAATATGGGTTCAGAAAAACATCTACAGCACTACGTAAAAATAAATATTTAATAAAAAATAGCATAAATAGATGATTTATTTTATTATATGGTTACTGTTGAAAATGGAGGAAAATGCTTATAGATCCCTATTTCACTACAAAACTACATTTTTGTGCATAATATTCTTAAAATATTTGTTTTTGCCTTAAAGTAAGTAGCAGTAAATACAAGAACATTTTAACATATTTACATAAAGTTTGGTTCATTATTGTTGAGAAAACAACTTTCTTGCATTTTATACAAAAATATTATATGAAAACTTAGACCCCTATTCGGGGCAATGCTTCAATTATAGACAACATTCACATTTTACAACAGGCGAAAGAGGCTATTTAAAATAAATACACTTCCAAAATTCTGGCGTTTAAGATTTACAAGTGCTTTCCATTTCTTAGCATTCAAAGATAGCAGTGTGTGAGATTTTTTTTATCAAAGCTAGACCAAAAATTCCCAGAGAAAAACCAACTATATTACTAGATTATTAAAATGCAATATTAGAGACCACATTTCAAGAGAAATAGTATTTTAGGGAGTTACTGGACCAAGCAGAATGATTTAAAACTGACCTGTAAGAAAATTCCGTAGTCAATCCAAAGGTAGAGAAGGGCAAAATGTATGTTTTGCAAGAACATCGGCCACACTATAGTGCAAGAAAAGGTAAAAAACTTGCAGTTTAGAACGGAAATATATTCGTTGCTACGGACATCAGAAACAGGATTTTTTAAAAAGGAACTCTCTGAAATGTGGAGCCAGAAAATGTGCCAATACCTTTACTAGGATTCTGCACTGCCAACGTAGGACTGAGAGTTAGAAATCGGCCAGCCGTAACTGCTTATATTGATATAGGCGCCAGTATCTAAATAATTATGCAACGAACTAATAGAAATAAAACATGGTCTGTTTGAGTTAAGCCATAAATATTTAGGTTTATGCAAAAGAAAGAACATCTATTAACACAGAAACAAGAAGTTTCCCTTATCAATGGCGAAAAAGTACGCTATAATCCTGTGTTTACTTCACTGCTGAAGATACGGCTTTATTTCGATAAAGAAGCTACTTGGTTGAACTTATAAGAAATAAAGCGATGAAACGTTGTTTGAAGAATTTAGAGATCGGGTCAAGGAAGCAGCTATTATTAAATCCAATTTCTATTCGCCTCCGGAGATTGTTGACTTTGCGATTTCACTAGCGGAATAAGAATCATATCAACGCTGCACTTACAATCAGCGTACCATCAATTTGAATAATGAGAGATGACATAGGCGAAACTATTTTTGATGCCCCCTTTTAATTGTTTAAATAAGTACACAAAAATTCCTTTTAGGAACGCAACGGAAACGGCTTACAGATTAATAGGTATGATGAAGACTGAATCTAAGCGACATCGTTGTTCTATCCACTTTCGTGAAAGATCACCTGATGGATCTAAATAAGGTTTTTTGACGTTTTGAAGATTTAAACCGTCAAAAGAGCTACTTCTGCTGCAATTCAATTTGTTAGGTAGTCATTCGCTCAATTCCAACGAATATAAGGTACCCGTTAAACATGTTCCAAGCCTGCAGATGGTAATGAAAAGTTACAAAGGACCTCGCAGGTATGGCCAAATCTCTAAGCAAAATCTCTAAACCAATTACTGATAAACCCTGCTCCCAGAGGTCGCCGAAACAGAAGGCATTTGAGATATTTAAGAATGTTATCATCAGTACACCGATCCTCCATCATGTAAAACCGGATGAATCATATATTCCAAGAGTTAGAAGCCGCCCTAATGTAGGTGGGAATTAACAACAGCACCGCCGAACGAGAAGTATTAGTGGCACAACGCTTTCTCAAGTACATTATTGTTCAGGTGACTGAGGTCATTAAAATCATACAACCTCACTTCTCGGCCTACAAGAATGGCACAGGAAATGGGTGTCCTATGAGATTGGTGGAAGACCAAATAAAACCCTCTGCTGGTACGTAAAAAGACCGTTTCAACACAAAAAAAGAACGCCCAAAAAACGGACCACTCACTGTGCATTCTATTTAGCTAATTGCACCCCCACTTATTGACACCATTCCACAATTCCACAAGATTTCGACTTTATATTCTCCGAGTCATTGTGAAGTCAGATGAAACTAACTAATTTCGCCATCAAAGTTTTTTTGACTTATTACATAAATTGGAAATAAGTAACAATTCAATGATAAACAATATATCAAACAAAAATAGAATGATTTAGTGTTAATGTTAATCCATAGTTTATTTTGATTCAAAATGTAATTATAATTTTCGCTAATATCATTTTTGAAAGTAACCCTTGACACCAACTATCTACTGCCAATAGTTACTTTTAGAATAAACATAAATTGTGAATAATGGAATTCTGACTTATAAAATTTAATTAAAATTCTCTTAACGGACCTCTGAAAAACAATAATAAAAAAATATTAGACTCATCACTTCTTATGCCAAAAAACAGACGTTATTTTTAATTAATATATTAATTAATTTAATATATATCTGTTATGCTGACATAAACTGCCAGAAGTTCCTCTTAAAAAGTGGATAAACAAGTGTTATGGATAATATAACAGCTTCCAGATGTGGATGGAGTTTGCTGACCTTCCAACATCGTGGAGCAAATGGGGTTTGAGTGGAAGATCATAACTTATTGTGAACTCCTCCCGTGATTCTTTCTTATAAAATTTTATGTAGGTTTTTTGTAATTTGCTTCTTGTATGTATTTTTTTAGAAAGAATACCAAAGATGTTATAAATAAATAAATAAATAAATTCGATCTTAAATAAGTTATATTACGTTTTTTTCATTAAATTACCTTACTACACTTTTTCATTAAAGTGCTTAAGATAAATCGCATCAAACATTTTTTAATTAAGGAAATTTTTGGGGTCCCTGCACCATTTTAACGGTTTTTAAAGCACTGTATTTCTAGAACTACTAAAAATTTTGAACTTTAGACTGTTAAAGTTTTTGTGGTCGACCCTTTGAAATAACAAAAACCTCATAGTCGTTACTTTAGAGAGCGTTTAATTAATATAACGCCACTTAATATTAAATATGGTTATAAATTATACACGATTTTTTCTCTTAACAATTATTAGTTTGGTGTGCAATAAAACATATTGAAAAATAATAATTTATAATATAAAAGAATTTTAATGTAAAATATTCTAAATATAGAGCATATATGGACGTGACTATAAAATTATGATTAAAAGATAAAAATATATTTGTCATTGAATGTAACCTTGTCATAATTTTTTTAATTATTTTTCTTCATTGGTTTTTATATTAATCGCAACATAATACATATAATTTTATACACTTTTTTTTATGGATTATTTAATATAATAAATGTTAGTGTACAATTTACATGTTTAATGAGTTGTTAGTGATTTTATATAGCCGAGGTCAATTTACTTAGTTTGTCATTTTAGCTTAAATAAAATATCTTCTAAATATTGCCAATTGCAACGATTTGATTTGATTGTAATTGATTTCCCGAGTATTGATATTAGTTGTTCGTACTTGGCACTGTCTAGAGATTTGGTGATTTGGAAATGTATTTTACTATTAGTTTGAGTGGAAACTTTCTAACTTTCTGAATGAGTGTTTGGTGAACTAGAATTAATATTCTTTCAGATTTATATTTCCCCAGTAGGACTTGAGCTTTTTGGGTCAAAACAGTTCACCCACAAATTGTTTACACTTGTCCATCTGAAATTTATGGCCCTTTGCCTAAAATTACAATAAATACAAAACAACGCGACTGTCCGACTGTGGCCTGGATTTAGCGCATTCCAGGATCAGCAAACATTAAGTCCATTAATAATATCATCCTTCGCATTAAATTTATCGCGAACGCATTTTCTCATCTCAATGAGAGCTTTCCATTTTTAAGCCATATCTTCCCCCAGAGAGACAGTTTTATCGCGAAATAAATTATAGAGCCTACTTCCCCAGATAACAACAATGGCTCCGGATGAATTGATGATGGATTACAAGACGAACACACACAATTAATTAATTGCTAAAAAAGTGGCCTTTGTTCTTGAGGGCGAGAAAACATTAGGGTATCCTCGAGAAGCACCGGAAGGAGGCCATCCTTTAAGTACATGGACACGCAGAAGCCGTCCGTTATTCACCCTCCAGTGACCCTAGGACAAGACAGGAAGAGGAAAAGGAGGAAGCCGGCCAGCCTCAGTGAATCAGTCTGTTTATACAGGGTGCTTTATTAAACGTTGCTCTATACACACTTGCCAAGGAAATATTTATTTAAGTTATATTTAACAAAATATAACAATCTATTGTTTCGTATCTAGTAATTTATTTGTATTACGTGGGTATAATATTGAGTAGATTAATATCCTATCACTTATTTACAATAAAATACATTTAACGAATGTTTTAATTGATATTATCATATGAAATATATTGCAATATCTTTTTACTCTTATCAACTTTATCAAAAATAATATAGAGACAGTATATAAAGTGTGATGCCGTGTATATATGTGCCAAGAATTCTTATTTACACCGTTTTCAAGCACCGTGAAATGGGAAAAATCCAAGGAGGGTCGGTCTGTTCCGAGGGGCATGTCGTAAAATAAGGGCCACAGTGATTGCGGGGATAACATTATGTATGATCGTACGGTTTTAGGGTCGCTATAAAGGGATTAATTTAATTCGCGACGCGTGTTTATAACTTTTCAAGAGGAGCAAGGGATGGGTTGAGAGGAGGGTAAAAATCGCATAAATTTCCTAAATTACTTTTAGGGTTACGACCTGGCCCATCAATTTCGGAACAAGGATTTGCATTAATGGCACCTTGGATAAACCCACGCACGAAAATATAAAGAAATCTCAGAATTTGGGATATCGATATATAAAATTACGATAGATAATTATGCAGGATGGAGCAATATTTTAGGATTTAAAATTTATTTTTATTTACCTACAATTTAATCAATTGTGACCACTGTCCAGATATACAATTCCATAAATTGAATTGGATTTGGGAACCTATTTCGTTGACAATCCGGATATATGTATATCCATTTTGCTCTGAAATCCAGCAGTCTTTAAATCGCAACCTACATACTATATTCAATTATTTGTTAATAAAAATAAATAAAATAAGGCATTTTGTACACAATTTAAAATTTATTCAATACTGTGCTAAAAGTGCGCTTATATTTCCCGTAATTTTATTAAATACTAAAAAATAGATGAAATACCCTGTTTCGTAATCCATGCAAATTAATTAAATTATTATATTATTTAATGGAAACATTCGAGCGAATAATTCAATTTGGAATTTCATTATTCACTATATTGCAATAAATCAGTAATGAATTTGTTTAATACGCGTAATATTCATTTATCTTTAAAAATTATTTTCATAAATGTAATTAATAGGATATAGGAAATTTTTTAATAAATTTTCAATAGCAATAGTTCACTTATCCAAGCTAAATTTATTATTTTTTAAAAATAGTCTGTAAATGCTGAAAATTCCAACGGCCTCTTAATTTCATTAATATTTCCTATAATTTATTCACGTAGATTAATTAAGTTATTAAGTACGCTGATAACACGCATTTGAAGTATATAGTTTTTTTTCAATGACCATAAAAAGAAGTTGCATACATTATCCATTATATTAAATATCTGTTAGCAAACCATTCAAAATATATCATATTTAGCGGCTGCTAAATTCTTCGGTATAAAAAATCGGTCTTTCTTAAAAAATGGAAGGATGTTAGATAGGATTTTCCGGTTAGGGAATGGTAAGTATAAGCTGAATATGGCTTTGGCGTTTTGCTCTTTAGACAGCAACTAATTTCTAATTTTCTATATATATTTGTAATAAGAGACACACATAAACATCCATGGATCCGCAGGGTGAATTCTTCCTTAGAAGAATCCACCGCCCGGCTGGGATTCGAACCCAGGCCCTATCAGGCCTCCGCGGCCTTTGCAGCACTTCACATTAACACATGTTAAAAATGTACCTGCCTTAATTAAACTATGCCTCTTTTGTAAAAAAATATTTTTTGAAACATGGGTTTTTGGTATTGGACTGAGCATAGATTCACGAATCTTTGGGGATATCGATAAGTTAAGATTTTGTGAAGACTTGATACAGGATGTATTAATCTCGACCTTAATTTCTAATGTTTCATAACAATTTCTAGTGATTTGATTGTGTTCTTCTCATGATGATGGTGGTTACCCTCACCTTTGTTTCTCGTCTTTACTGTTATTTATTTTCTTTTTTCATTTCTTTGCCCTCCTTCCGATTAGTAACTCTTCTAAGTTCAGTCGGCGGCTCAGAGATTTCGGAAAATCTAAAGACATTTTTGCCTATTGCATCCGACCTTTCTTCAACTTCAGTCTTAATTTCAATATCACTAGGTATTTCGCTACCCTCATCTATTATATTTTCTTCAAGTTGTTTGCACGACCAAACTGTTTTCATTGTTGAATTGTTCCTTGCGCAGCCTTTTCTCATTCTCTCATCTCTTTATTTATTTTCTCTTCCTCTGCTCCTCTTTAAAAAACCTCTCTTTCTCTTGCAATTTAGCTCGATCCTTTTTCTCTAGCTTACGTCCCTTCTCTTCCTGTGCATTGTTTTGTACCATTCTATCAGAATCACTAGCGGAGACAGATGAATGAGTATTTTCTTCGTTGAATCTCTCTATTAAATTGGGTTTCTGTTCACTATTAGCTTTCTTATTGCCTTCCTAATCATCAGGTAGTGACCCAAAAATATTCTCAATTTTTCCATCTCACCTGAATCTTAAGATTCTGACTTACTCTTTTTTTATTTCTTTGATCTATTATTATCTTTATACTTGTTCCTCTTTTTATCATTCTTGCTGTATTGCTTTCTTTTTTCAGAATTCTTAATTTTATCTAAACCATCACTCTGTGCGGTTTCTGAGTCTACTTTCTCTTCGATCGAGACAGAATTCTTCTGGCGTTTCTGTTTCTTCTTATGTTTTTTTTCCCTGACCTCTAATGGCATGCTCTCTTCAGCTGAAGAATATCATATCTTCTCGAATTGTATTTTTCCTCCTTTCTTGTTTGTTGTTTCTGGTGAGTTACTATCACCAAATATTTGTTAATTAAGTTCTGATATTATCTTTTTATCTGTTTTAGATAAGGCGATCAAAAGAAAAGTTTTGAAGGAACCATCGAATATTGTACATAACTTAATTGCTAAATTTAAACTCATTTTTCAGAAATGACAGGTACAAGAAACTGCCTATTTGGATTGAAAATATATTTTTGACATTAGTAATATAAATGTTAAACAAAGTCACTGTGATTTAAAAATCAAGTTAATCAAGATATATCACGAAGTAAACACGTTTACCATCAAGAAATCAAAAGTATTTGGAGTAGGTTTTAATGTCAACCTAGCGCTGCCTTTACCTTTAGTGGAAAACATGAGAAGTCGTGAATACCGCCTTCAAGTTCTATGCGTCAAAATTTTAACTTAGTGTATTTATGAATGTCTTTTGATGTATAGTTTTTTAATAGATCTTGTAAAGTATATACAATAAATAAATAAAATATTAAAAGCCAATAAATGCTTTGTAGTATTACCTTTCAGATTATTAACTATTTAGCAGTAAAAGGAACCTTTTAAAAGTTTTAAAACATATTCTAGTCAAATCACAATGCAACAATATTGTTGAATAGAAAACGTTCCATTATTATGATCCTCTTTTATTTTTGAAGTTTTTACCTAAAGTCAAAAGTACTATTTAAAACTTAAACTGTTATTTATAAGATTCTAGTGCAAATTTTTACTTCATATTGATTTTTGGCGATGGTTTTAATTAAATAATAGTCCAATTAAAACTCGTTATGCCTAGCTATAGCTTTATTGAAAATTGGGCTTACGAGCTGATAAATAAATTGTTAAGAGCATTCCCTTTCTTTCTTTTTACTAATAAGCCTCGAAGATTAAATGTCTAGATTAGATTCGGCGTGATTAAAATCTAATGGAACAATACAGGTATGTAACTTATAAACTGATCCTTCGCCTTCTTCACTCATTCAGACTCTTTGTTTCCATATTTACTCTTGTGTATTATCATTATTCATCTTCTGCCTCTTCCCACCATGGCTTTGTAAGAGAAACCTTTCCGTCCTCTTCGGCCTGCATGAGGTTGAGGAAATCGTATCGTACAGCATCTTCTTATAATACATCACTCAATGTCTGACACATTTATGGAACATTGTTGACAGACCTACGTGATTTCCATTTCAAAATGATATTCAAACAGTACGTGCAAAATATGATAGGATTCTCACGATTAGTTTAGAATTTACAGTCGTTTTAGTTACCTAGGTTTTGTCATTTTCAAGACAATATTAAAAAGGAATTTCAGGTGTTGATTAAACACTATTTTTGATGGAGAAAAGTACTGTTGGGGCCAAACAGTGGCTTGATAAGCATTATGGGGACTCTGCACCAGAGAAATCAACTACTATTGACTGGTATGCTAACTTTAAACGTGGTCGTACAAGTACGATCGTTAAATAAAGTTGTGTGAGATAGTTGACACTTTGAAGATATTAGAATTCATGTTGATAAATAAAGTGGAATTTCTATAATAAAAATTGTTTTTCTTTGTTAGACCAAAGGCTTATTAATTGTAATGCTAGGACTCCAATGCTAGAGTTTTCTTATCTTCAGGATGATGTTCTCTGTCTCGCCAAGTGCTTCATGATATTAAGTTTCTGTTTAAAACTAGATCAAATATTTTAATTCTTCATTTAAAAAAATTCAACTCTCTAAAACTCAAGTTTTGCCTATCCTCTGCTGTTGGAAATTGATCAATAATCTTCACCTCCTTCCCTAGGATAGCTTTACGATCATACCCAGCATTGTCATATTAATCGGGGTAAAGCTTTGTTCTCTATTATTATTGTTTCTAGCCTACCAAGTTCTGATCTTAAGCTGAACAAGCAGTTACAAGCAAGTCGTTAGATTTTACTAAAATCTTTCTTCTGACAGATAAAAAATTAAATATATTGGGTATAATAACACATTCTTTTTTATATTTGCCTTAAATCCATAAGTCAATGTGTAAATAAATACAGCTATATCTACTAGAGATAAAGAAACATTTAATGTTGCTTTTAATTTTTCTACGAACATTAATAAAATTATCCATGATTAAAAATTTTAACTTACTCTATAACATAGTTTCAGTGACAATGCTATAGAATATATGCACCTATTTGAAAGTATCACCAAAATATGCCCTTTTTCTTAGTTTTAAACTAAACGCTAGTAATAATTCCATTTTAACACTATTTTACTACTTTACCATCACTGGTTTTACAATTTCAATTTAAAATTTCTATTTCATGTATTTAATTAATATCATGGTTGGGATAATGAAGACTAAATGTGATTCCAGAATTCAGATCCCAGAATAAAATACGATTTTATGCAATATGTATTGCACTTCTAATCATTTATTCAATTTTGAGGTATCAATTGTGGAATTTTGTTGTTGTTATTTTATTGTATAAAATATATATTTTTATTTGTTGGTAAAAGATTAAATACTGAGAGAAACGATGAATTAATTAATCAGCAAAAATTGGAAAAAATTTAAGGAGGACGTTTTACTGAAAGATTATCAGTTCAGAGTATTTTGAAAGATATATCCGGGCCTACAGCATATACAAATAATATTACGAAGGATAAGCTAAGTACAGCATATTTTATCACGGATTAATCGTACGGGGCTAGAAGCCTCCAGAGTTTTGGGGAAAAAATAAATATCTACTGCGATATTGTATACATATGGAGCATACGAAGGAAATACATTCAAACTTAGGTATTTATAAAACAGACCATTTTTCTAACAACTTCGAGTAGAAACCGAAGAACATGGTTCTCAAAAACCACCACCAAACTATTCAGAGCAGCCGTGAGCAAAGTAATCATATACATATGGTCAGAGGAGTACAGTATACAAATAGACAAATTTCCTTTAATTTCAGCAATGTGATATAAATTTATTGGAAATAGCCAAAATTGCTTAAAACCATGCGCTTAAATTACGGTGGATGAGCAACTCGTTTTTACTAAAACCTCACATATTTGGCATTAAATGTTGACTTGCAGCTCGAATATGTAATAAATGAAAAATACAGAACAAGATGAGACTCGATATTCTTCAGCATCTCTGATTGATTTTGTTATAATGAAACTTATAGAAACATTTAATATCGAAAGTAGGACTTTGACAACAGATATTTTTAGGAGTAATCCTCTTGCTTTAAAAATACTTCGTAAGGAATTACTTTTGTGAAGTAAAAAACATAAATAACTCCAAATTGCTAAAAGAAAAATAAAATTATTCAAAGTATGTATAGCAATACTTAATGGCACAAAAAATAGTTTCAAATCATGTTTCACGAATAAAATATATTAGTCCTTTGCGTTGTAGAAAATTAACTAACAATTAGAAAAATACGAAAATATTTTGCAAATCTACAACAATGAGTCAATAAGTGATTTGTTTGGTAGTCTTGGTATGACTCATTGTTGTAGATTTACAAAAAAAAAATCGTGGAATATTTCAGGAAGTTGCCATAGTTTTCTTTAATATTCTAAATTTAGCCAAAATAAATTCTTGGATATTGTATTAAAACAACAGGTAAAATTGCAAGAAAAGTATTTTTGTTGCATTTAGCAGAATTCGCTTCTGAATATCAGGTTTCAAGGAAAGATCACAAATAGCTGATACAGCAAGTTTAAGTTCAAACTGTAGCACTTGTTTATTAATTGTGTCAAATAGAAAGACCATATTAATTAGGTTTAGGTGCAAAAAAATGTGTTTCCAAAATTGTGACTGATTTACTAGAAGTTGCTAGAAGTTAAGCGTTCATTGAAATGAATTACAGTCTCGAATTGTTAACTAGTTAATTAATCAATTGATAATTTCATTTATTTTGTTTATGTAATAGTTAATACAACTATTGAAAATACCCACTTGATGGACGAAATGTACATTTAGTAAGTAAGTATTTTTTAAGTAAATAGAAACTAAAACTATCAGAAGGCACCTTTTCTAAAGAACTGGAAACTAAAATGGGCTGTGAAAATAAAATTGGTATAAATCTATATATAAAGCGCTAAAATGCAAGCATTTTTAATAATTTTATGAAGATGTGCGCAAAATAAAATGCTTAATTTTAGATTAAAAATATAAATGTTAACAATCTCTCAGTTTTTTTCTGCAAGAACGAATCTTGATTTTCAGACATTTTTTTAATTAATGTATGGTTGTATACTAAATGATAAACATAAGCACAACTTAAGATTTTCTTAAGGAAAATATTAATACATTGCAATATTAGACACCGATCTCAACATATAAAATTAATATGGTTTATCAAAATTTAGAATTCATCCGATGTATGACTGCAACTGCATTACAATTAGTTTTTTTTAAATTTACTAATGTATTAAAATTTATTTATTTTATTTTACTTAGAAAATGAAACCAGATATTCTTCCGAACCGATGTGTATTATATATTATTACAAATAGATACAACTGTAATTGTATGAACTTCTACTTAGTTAATGGATTTGTTCTGTTCCGGAATAAAGTTAGTACGCGAAATAATAATCTATTTAATGAATTCGTAATATTCTCGCGAAGAATTTAATGGAGCCGGAGTGCGAAAGTGGTGCTGTCGCGGAGTGTTAATTTAGGGTAGTGCCCAGGGGATGTTTTCGCTGGTTGGCGAACAAAAACAATCCCCTTTATTAATGCGCTGATTGTAATTGTAGCCAATGGCGAATTATTAATGGCCAGCAATAAATCCCGAACGGTATTGTCCGCGGACGTCCTTAAATTATGAATCGTTCCCGTTGGGCATAAACACAGGGGTAAAAAAAACGTACTGCTTCCATATGACGTGAAAAAATCAGATTCAAAATACTGCTATTTAAATTCACATAAATTTCAGAATTAACTCCAACACAAATTATTAATTTTGGCCCATCAATAAACAACTCACATGTTTCATATATTTAAATGTTCTAGTCATCATCATCTAATATCTATCAAACCTTTTTTTATTAAGGAGGTAATTGAATTAATAAAATATAACTTTTTTTAAGTTTTAGTTGCGAAACGATAAATCGAAATTGGTTAATGGGAAATATGTAAAATATATAAGATACTTTCTTGGTTTACTTATTTATTAGTAGAGAGCGGATAAAAAAGCTTAAAAAATGTGAAAAAAAGCACTTAAAAGGGCACAAAATTTAGAGAAAAAAAGCATTAAAAAAGCATAAAAACAGGAAAAAAAGCATAAAAACACTAAAAAAGCATTAAAAGGCACAAAATTTAGAGAAATTGATCCATTTGAAAATCGCCATTCAAAATCAAGTTTAATTTATTTAATATTAAAAATCCTTCATTTTCAACGAATACTTCTTTCGATATTATTTTGATTTCTTGGCCAATGCATGCAGGTATTTTCTAAAATGAATCTGCTTTTATAAAGATTTAATTGTGTTGCTCACAAAATTTAAACGCGATTTTATGTAACTCAATTGTTTTGAAGGAAGCTCTTGTTTCTTAAGAACTGTTTAACAGTCTTTAACCGATTTGCTTGTCGTTTCGGGAAAATTGTATATAACCTTATTAAATTCTTCAAAATTGTTCGCATAGTACATTGTAGCATATAGCCAAATTCCCCATTTTGTTAGCACTGGTTTATGGGGCAGTGAGATATCAGATAATGACTTCTTGAATAATTGTACTCACAGAAGAATATAAGAACTATTTTTCCATATTTAATTAAATCTACAAATGGAAATTTCATTCTTATAGTTTCAGAAATTCTTTTCTATTAATGTGCTAAACTTGTACAATGCACAAAATGCATTATTAGTAAAATTTTGTAACTTGGTATTGTCTACGGCAAAAATAAGCTTGTCAGTCCATCATTTATGAATTTTGCAATAATGTTATTATCAGTTTTCTTCAATTCTTTTGTATATATCAAAATACTGTTGGTCGGATGTCTTCATGTTAAACTCATATTATTAAATTAAACAAGTCTGTGGTTTCATCCACACCAAACCACATATAATTATTGTTAATAATATCTTTAATTTTTTGTATGGTTTCATAGTATCTAAGAGCTACATAATTTTTTCTCGGGAATGCGTATTTTACAATATTTTCCCAAGAAAGATTTAAATGCATTATTTTGTAATTTTCTTAAAGGGATATTAGAATGTAAAAGTATTTTGCACAAATGTGAATTTAATTAAAGATGATGCTAAAGATTGCGAAATTGTGCTGTTTTGTTAGTTCAGATTTGAACTTTTTCAAACGTTCTTGACGTAGTGTTGTTATAACATGTTTTACATACAAGTCTTGACTAGATAGGATGCAGTTGGGAACTAAAATAAAACTTACTATTTTTAAACATGCCTTACAAAATAATGTATAATTTTCACTTATTAATTCTGGATAGCCTCTAATTAATTCTTGTATTGTGGTTTTCACCTTTTGCATTATGGGTTAAATATACATGTGAATTATATAATATAATTTATCTGTGACTCCACAGGTTAATACGATTCACGCATATAGTAATTTTTGATAAATAAGCAACGTTTTTGGAATGTCAATTCAATAGTTTATGAATGCGAGTTTGAATATGAAAATTAACGAAAACGGTAAATATGCGCCAGTCGTCCCATCGGTACTTTTGCCGAGAGAAGGAAATTGATACGGTTGCAGAACACCTGATTATTAGCTATCACTTAAATTTGTTTACATTTAATACTTACTGGGGCCCCTATTTATTTTTTAACGACGTTTGCATCCGGAATATCATAGGTGTGATTCCTATGAAGCGTTCGTCTGTATTATCTGAATAATGAGACGGTCTATTATATCTACTTATTTATAAACGAATCCATTGTAAATTGTTAATTTATACTAATATTTATTAATAATAAAATTCATTATAATTATTGTATCATATTATGAAGATTTTTAACAATTATGTTGTCAAAAGACACGAAGAAAATATGTAATACAAATATAATCTATAAATGATGGGATACAGATTTTTACGAAAATTCTCTATATTAGCACATTAATTTAATATCAGCGTGAAATTATTATTAAATGTTTTTTAAATGTTTAAGAAAATGCTCCAAATAAGCATCAAAATCTAAAAAAAGTAGTGATGGGCAAGATCGATCATCTGAAGGATCGATCAATCAATGATCGATCAGTTGAAGTATCGAGCCGCTCGATCGAAAAGATCGAGCCGATCGGAAAGATCGAGCCGCTCGAAAAGATCGATCCGATCGAAAAGATCGAGCCGCTCGATCCGATCGAAAAGATCGAGCCGCTCGAAAAGATCGAAAAGATCGAGCCGCTCGAAAAGATCGATCCGATCGAAAAGATCGAGCCGATCAGAAAGATCGAGCCGATCAAACAGATCGAGGGAATTCAGTTGATCAGAAAATCACAAAAAAAAAATAAGAAAATAAAACATGAAACGTATCTGAAAAATTACAACCCCTCTAAAAAATCTTCCCTTCGAAAAACACCTCTCTGTAAAATAATTCTTGGAAAATCACCTTACCCTCGTGGTTGTATAACGTTACAAAATAACTAACGGTGATTGAGAGCAATAATTATATAATAATTCTAATCATCACTACTAACAAAAATCACCCTGGGGGGAAAATTAAAAACAAAAATCCGTCATGGAAAATCATTCCCTTAGAAAACTAGGTTGTGAAACGTATCTGTAAAATCACAACCCCTCTCAAAAATCACCCCTCCGAAAAACCATCCCTTGAAAATCAACCCCCCCCCCCCAACAAAAAATCATCCCCCAAAAAAATAACCCTATTTTTCGGGGGGTAAAAATCTGTAAAAACATTATTGGAAAACCACCCTCTAATGACAATTTACCTGTTATTGATATTAAAACATTGGTATTTGTAAAATCACAACCCCTCTTAAAAATAACCCCTTCGAAAAACCACCCCTATAAAATTATTCTTTGAAAATCATACCTCCCCCCTCAAACAAAACACCCCCGCACTCTACAAAAAATGCCCCTCAAAAAATAACACCTATAATACATATTTCATCCCCGAAAAAAATCATCCCCTTCGAATATATGATACAAAGTCTGTAGCCTATAATTTTTTACTAGATTAAATCGTTCATTATTGGCATTACTTAAAAATAATTATTTCGTAATAATGAAACACGTTTTAAAAATGTATATTAAATTAAATTAAAAATTAGAAACAGTAAAATTAACTTTTAAGATGAGTAACTATTCTGGAATAATTTCAAATCAATATCTTAAAAAGTTAAGTAAATAATGCTGAACGTTAAATACATCCTAAAAATACAAAGAAATCGGCAAGGCCGCAAAAATGTGGACGTCGACAGATTCATCAATTTACACTCACTCAACGAAAGTGAATTACGAAAGAATTAAGAAGACGGCTTTTATTACATTAATTACTAGAAGAAATAACATATTGAATTTGTTATTTTCTACATATTACATACTGTATTTCTTTTTGTTAAATTATAAGTATATTTAGTAAATAAATAGCTATTATAAAATGAATCAACATAAATCTTTATTAAAAATGAATACTATTTAGTGACAGTTATTAAATAACGTTAAAAATAACTAGTTACTTCTTAGTATAACCGTTATTGAAAAGTAACTATTTGTCTCACCTCTACTGTCCAGTTATATTTTTAAATTACCACTTTGATGAGAAGTACTATTTTGTTCATTAAATTAAATAATTACTAATTTGTTGAATTTAAATAGGAGTAACAGTTGTCTATTAAATAATTTATTACTTGACAGTATGTACTTAAATTAATAATAATAAAAAGTATTTTTTAATCATATTAAATTAAAAATTAGAATCAGTAAGATTATCTTTTAAGATAAGTAACTATGAAAATTATGATACATCTGGAATAATTTTCAAATATTTATTTTCATTATCGTGAAAGATTAACCTTTGCTCGCTCTTATGGCCTAATAAAGGCTGCATAAAAGAGAATAACTTAAAGAAATAGTGTGATTCAATTATCGATCTTTCCTAGGCCGATCCACTCCAAAAAGATCGAGCCGTCAAGTGGTTTGAAATGATCGAGCCGATCAAAAAGATCGAGCCGATCAAAAAGATCGAGCCGATCAGAAAGATCGAGACGATCGGAAAGATCGATCCGATCGAAAAGATCGAGCCGGTCGCAAAGATCGATCCGATCGAAACGATCGAGCCGCTCGATCCGATCGAAAAGATCGATCAGATCGAAAAGATCGATCCGATCGAAAAGATCGATCCGATCGAAAGGATCGATCCGATCGAAAAGATCGAGCGGCTCGATCACTTGCAAGTATCGAGCAGTCGATCTTTTTTGATCGATCTTGCCCATCACTAAAAAAAAGCATGAAAATAAGCATAAAAAGTCAAAATAAGCACAAAAAGTCAAAATAAGCAAAAAAGCCCAAAAAAACTTAGCGCTAAGTAATCACATTCTTCAAGATTCGTATAGATATTAAGAAATTTTTTCGATTCTATTAATATTATGGATAAGCATAATGCTAGAAATCCGCTCTCTATTTATTAGTATATAAAAATAGTGAAACATTTACGAAGTGTCTTAGTAGTAGTAACATATATTTATTGACAAATTTTGTACATATTTACATTGGAATAATGAAGAATGAATGAGGTGTTAATGTATTAATTTGTCAAAAGGCTATCGACCAGAAGTGTCTTATTTACTATTATCTTTAATTTACCATGAAGTAAAAATAAAATTAAATAAAAAAATGGCATCGAAAAGTAAAAATAAATTAAAACTATCATTTGAATTTTAAAATCTCGCATAGAGAACTCATTTGAATTAACTGTAACCAATGTGTGTAAAAAAATATACGAGGGCATTTCGGAAAGTAGTACAAGTTTGAGAATATAAAAAAAACTAGTATATATTGGTCACCTCGAAAATTTAAGAATTTGTCCTAACGTATCATGAGTATTTGTATTTCACCTTCATATTCTTCCGCCGCCAGTGAATTTAGATACATATGTAATCTTTCTATTTTAACAAAAAGTCGTCGAGTTTTCTAAACAGGCGGTAATCTAAAAGAGCAAAGTCTATAGGGTGAATGGTTTAAAGTTCATCCCTGACGTTCGTCATCTTAGGTCTTCTCGCTTCCTAAGTTATAATTTTCAATACAGCGGAGAAATCTTATCACAGCCCTAACTTTCAACTGGCATCCTTCTTTAGTTCCTTGAATATTATAAACAATCAATGCAGCACTCAACACAGTACAAACAGGCATTACTTTCTTATTATTCGTCGTATTATAATTAATTAATTATAAAAAATAAATGTGTAATGTTAAAAATTATTTGATTTAAAAATAAACTATTATGACATTTAAAATGTACTGTTAATTGAAATAATTATTGTTATATATATAATAATAAATCAAATAGACGGAATAGTTTCCATTACAAACGATTAATTCGATTAGTAATAGAATCCGAAACTAATGTACAATTATTGGTTTATTTTTCACAATAACTCAATGTTAACATTTAATTTCAATCATGCAGGAATAATTTGTATGAAAACCGCATTTCAGATTGCCGTAACGGAGAAAATATATGGAAAATGTATCTAACCAACCAAATATTATATTTGATTTATAGTAAATTTGAACTTTTATAAATAAATATAATAATATATAGAGTATAAACATTATTTTTAGGTTTTGTTAATTATCGTGAAACTATGATTAATAAAAATCTTTCTTCCCAAACGCCTGAAATATTTAAATATTAATTTATGATAATATTTTTAAAAAGTCAATTGGTTTCCGGCAAATACTTCTTAATTAGGGCACTAATTATCCTTTCGTAGATAAACTCGCTTATCACACATTTATACTATATTGGCACTATATAATATTTCACATTATAATCTCCATTCCGATAACTATAGCAATTTAATGTAGTTTAGATCATTGAAACTTATAGCCATATAACTTTATAGCTATACAATATTCGTTGATAGTAATAGTGAAACAAACATATATTGATTCAAGATTTAAGTCAAGAAAAAGTAATCATTACAGACGATGTCATTAAATACAATTAGTAACACAATTATTTACAAGAACGTGTACCTTTTGGTTAGGAAAGAAATCCTTACTAAAGCTCAATAATTAACACGCCATTGATTACAGAACTAAACAAAACAGAACCCCGTTGTGTCACTAAACTCCCGTTAATGAACCCATCAGGCAACTTCAAGCAGTTGCAAACTACGCTCTCAAATTCCTGGCAACACCTCCTCCGCGTAGGGTTTAACCCCGTCGCCGCAAGGACCACGGGTCGTGACCGATTCGTCACTAGCTTATTGTTAATTAGAGATGATCAAGTGAAACCAAGTCGTTCGAAGGAGCGCGCGTCACGATACCCTGATTAAAGGGATGACACATATCCAGAAAGTGGGGATCTGGGAAACTGGAACAATCATGCGAGGTCGAGGAGGAAGAAACTATCCTGTTAAGCACACACGTCCCCCACGACCCCAATTATGCACGCTTCTGTGGTTATTTTAGTTTCCCGAGCCAGTTTCTGTTGTACCAAAGTTCTAACTTTGAAAGAAAAATATTTTATTATAATGGACGGCTCGATATAATCTAATAAATTAAATGCTTCACTGAATATATCTAGATTCAATTTATCACATACAGAAATGTGTACTATAATTTTGCCTTTAAATTATAAAAAATATTAATGTCACATGTAATTATATTCAGTGTTGAGAATGTTATAAATAACAATAAATTAGCTAATAGATGACTGTTAACTTTATTAAATAAAATGTTTTCTTAATAACTTTTCAAGTACATACAATATAAAGTATTTCAAGTATTTATAGATGAACAACGTTCAATTGCACTTTCACTGTCTTTTTAAGGTGAAGAGAAACCACATTTACTTTGTAAAAAAACCTTTTTGACCTCTAATACTACTACATTTATACAGAAATAATCGCCGAATATAAGAGTGCATCGGAAAAACAACAAAACATACTTTAATATATGCGAATCTGCTTTCCGAAAACCACACCTTTAGTCAGGAATTTCTGGTTCTTTTATGCAGAGAAAAGAACTCGAATGTTTTTTTCATCTCGCAGATTTTATTTATGATGTTAAATCAAATATAGTAATATCTAATGTAGGCCTTATATTGCATATTCAAAAATTATAATTATGTACTTATATAGAAGTTTTCTACACTAATCGACTTTAAATATCAAATAAAAATAAAGAAAACCGAAATTTGTATGAAGCTGTAGTTAAAAGATAAATACACGATCCAATTGACGTTTTGCAGATGGCTGGTTATGAGTTATCTCTGCCAAGTGCACCACATATTATTTCAGTATAGTCGAGTCACATATATAAAAGGCACGTAGTTAATTTCAATTATGAAATCTCCTATATACAGGGTGTTCAATTTAAGTGAAGACATTGAAATATCTCGAAAACTACATATCGAATAAAAAAAAATTAAAATTTGTTCGCCTCGGAGTAGAACATCTAATGATACGAAACTCGACCCACTACCCTCAACCCCCTAGGGGGTAGGGGTGAGAAATAGAAAAGTTAAATAGGAACCCCCGTTTTTTGTACAGATTTGAATACTCTGGGAAAAAATAAGAAAGTTTTATCTGATTTTTTTTTTGTATTCGTGACAGTCGACGATATAATCGACAAAATTCAAAATTGGCAAAAATCGTTCAAAATGGGGATTTCCTGATAAATACGAGGGGGTTCCGTAAAATAAGGTTCCCTATGCTGATGAGAAATAATGCGACGTGCTGGGAGAAATATAAAACACTGTCTTACACTGTCAAATCTCCCTCTCTTTACTCCCATCTCTCCCGCCATGTTACATCGCTCAATGCCGGCCTAATATCATCATAAAACGACAATGAGTCGACTCACATGCGCATCTCTATCAAAAAAAGATTTGGTTAGTATTTATTTTCTGCAGAATTTATTTAATTTCATTCATATTCAGATAAAAATTTCTTATTTTTTCCCGTAGTATTCAAATCCGTACAAAAAATGGGGGTTTCTATTTAACTTTTCTATTTCTCACCCCCTACCCTCTAGGGGGTTGAGAGTAGTGGGTCGAGTTGTCCCCCTCCGAGGCGAACAAATTTTAATTATATATTTTTTATTCAATGTGCAGTTTTTGAGATATTTCAATGTCTTCACTTAAATTGATGACCCTGTATATATTACAAGGCGACTATAAATTTATTAGAGCAACTTTATAAGTATTTATACTGTTATTTGACATAAAAATAATCTTGACCTAAAGGTATTACATGAAAAAAGTATTATGATCCTGAAATTTTTAAAACAAAAATGATCGATACTGAAGATAGATTGAGAAGAACAAAGAAATATGTCTTACTATCTTCCGTTTTTATTTGGTAATATCCAGCTGTTTAAATAAATTTAAAAAATAACATTGAATGTTTCGGTACCTTTTTGAGCCATTTTATCAAATGGCTCTAAGATAAGATTATTTGGCTTTTTTTTCACTCATATTACACTACATGCTTAACAACTATCTCTGCTATTTCTAGGTTCCTTAAACTCTCTTACTTCCTTTTTCCCGTCCCAGTTTCTTTTGTATCTTTCTCTCACAATTCTACACCCATCTACCCACTTCCTCTGCCAGATACGTATCCTTCGACCATCTATTTTTCCTCCCTTTCTAATCTATTTTCCATCTCGCCCTTGCCAAAGTCACCATTTTCTCCCTTTTGAAGCGTTTATTCTTGAGGTAACTTGGCCTACCTCCATGCAGCTACTACTCCCTATACCCTTCATTGTACCCATTCTTCTCCATACAACCTTGCCTCTCTTGCCCCGCCACCTCTTTCATCTTCTTATACACCCATCCCGCCACATCCACCTCTTTTTTAGCCACTCCTTCATGATCCCCTCTGACAAATCCACATTTTAATACATTCTCGTCTTTTCCACTCTCCATCCAACCATGATTCCCTCTGACACCTCCATCACCAATCTTCCCTCGTCTAACCTCCACAGTTTCATTTCATACCCAACTACTCTCCTTATCATTTCAGTCCACATGCTCTCCCTATTCCTAAAGCAGTATGTATTCAGGCGCCCTTTTCGCTACCCCTGACACCGGCTTCAGGAAATACCTCTGCTCTCTCTCCAACCTTCATTAAATGGCCTCCATTTCTTACTTTTGATTTAATGAAAGCTGTTCCCAATCATTAAAAAATACATACTTCCAAAATGTTTAATTTTTTATTTGGAAGAAATGCTTCTAGTTATAACTCGTTTTATAAAAAACTTACCAATGACTGACACTGTCACTATTGACATTTGGAATAGGCGCTGTATATTGTTTACTATAGATACTTGATTTTATATTTTTTTTCAAAAAATCCTCAATTTCTCGACTTTAGTTTGATGTATGGATAAAATTGTTTACAATTTTAAATTCAGAAAAAAATTTCCTTGCGGATCAATACAATACATATACACAGTGCAATTTGAAAAAAAAAAATGGATCTACCTTTGTCAAAAACTGGATGCAAGAAAAAATATCAGTTCGGTTCATATTAGAGTCTTTTAAAAATTTAAATTAATTTGATGTTTCATTTATTCATATCGGATCAAACATATGTTAAGCGAGATACAGCACCAAAGGTTTTTCGTCAGTCACCCTGAATATATGTAAACATGAATGATCTCTCTTGTTACTTACCCTATATAAAGTACGGCAAAGTATTGTAATCGTGAAATTTTTTTAATGAATATTTTTATAGTCCTTAGATACCATTATGATATATTTTTTTAAATAATTTTTTGTGCATGTGTTTGTCTCAAAAACCATTAAAAATTTTCAGTTCAAACTTTAAACTTAAGATTTTAGTATTTCTTACAAATCTGAGAAGCTTTTGGAAAAAATTGCTCAAAGCCTTTTTGATTTTTTCGGATTTACAAATACAAATCAAATTTTTGAAAATATAATTTGAGGAAACTGAAAACTGAATTATTCGGAAGAGAGACTCCGTAGTGGTCACACGTGCAAATGATAGTTTAAAAAAGTGAACACCCAATAACCAATCTTTAGAAGCAATAATTTATATTTCTAGATCAAATCTACAAAGAACGGACGGAGATATCGTACATGTTGCCGACATAGGCACTTCGAAGTTTGTCGTGCCTACATCTAAAAAAAAGGGACCAGCCACCGTAAAAAGAGCAAATATAACAGGTAACCTACCAAAAACCACTAAGAAATACCTGTAGTCAGTGCTGCAACAATAATCACAAAAACAAAGCTTAGCGCATTATTCACGAATATCGACGGTTCCACTTAACGACCTCAACACACATTCACACTAACACGTTCGCAGCATCTCAAAGTGATGGCGTCCTCATATTGCTATATTTTCAAAGGAGTGGAGCTGAAGAGCGCGAACCTCGCGCAGTGGCAATTACGCACTTCTATTGTCGCCGAATTATCGTCAAGAAAGATGACAATGGCACGCGTATGATAGGAGTAGTCATCCCTTCACTAAAGCTACTCATGAAAATTTCTCGATGAACAATTTAGATATATGTGCATGGTTTATACAATAATTGAGAACAAACCACCAACGCCACTACCCTTTTCATGCAACAGATGCAATAAATACGACCACGTCACCAGCATTTGCACAGAAATTTTATTTTATGTCAACACCCTACATCTAGCTGCAGTACTGTTTGTCTATAAAATGCAAGAGATGCGGAGAAACTTCTCCAATCAATTAAAGGAATCTCCGAAGTTAAAATAATGTCTCAAAACAAAAAAATAAAAGAACGAACCAAAGGTGACAGACACAGACGCACTCATCAAAAAACTGAAAACCCGTTTCATTGACTTATTTAACGTAGACAATTTTTCAGACAACAAGATTTTCGTCGTCAGCTTGATCTTTAATCCCCACATATAATCCCTTCCGTAGCTCCTACCCGGCATCCAAACCCGATTATCACACCTAAGTGGTAGTTTCCAACAATAATCACATCGATGTCATTATGATGATTGAATCGAAAATGAAAACACATTTTCACTAAATAATTTATTCTACATTCAAAACATTCAAATTTTTCCCTCGACTCCCCTACAAAACCATTGAGGTGGCTGACTGGTAGCAGCTAGGCAAGAAATTAAGTTATTGAAATCGAATCTGCCTAAAATAAACGAATATCTATACTGCACTATGGAGTTGCCTCAATTCATACTTCACATTTTTCTTATATACATCCACAATTCGTCGAAGATACAATCCTAACAAAAGCTTTTCTTTATGACCATATTGTCCTAATCGGCGATTTTAATGAGAATAAAACAAAATCCAAACAAGTCATCGCAACCCACTACTTCCGATATATCTCTTAGCGCAAGCAACACTTACAGCCGTACTAATAGACGGAGATTAATTCACGGATTGTAGAATCCTAGATTAATTGTCGTATTTTTTTAGTTACATTTAAATATCACCAGTTTTATGTTAGTATCACGGAACAGCTGATGGTATTGTCAATATAACCCGTGATTGTCAGTTGAGGAGCACGTGCTAACTTTGTTTGCAAAAACATTAAATGAAAATAATTCTACAATTTTCATTGAAAATGATTATCGACTGTACTTACTTTAATCTTGATTAAATATAAACAATGCTTATTCCTTGTCCCCTTATCAGACAAACTAACTTTGCAAACAAACATTTCACGGTCTTTCTTTACTGACAATCACGTCAGCTGCTCCGTGACACCAACGCAAAACCAGTGATATTCAAATGTTACTAAAAAAATTACTAAATCTGACAATGAATCTAGGATTCTACAATCCGAGAATTAATCTCTGAAAATTAGTACGGTTGTAAATAACTTATAGATAATGTCACCGTTTTTCCTGATTTATGTTCAGACAATATTAAACTACAAACACTTTGATATTGCAAAAATAACTGACGAAATAATAAAATTTATTCCCGAAAATCAAATCACTAACTGGAACATGATTTCCCTCTTTCTAGAAACTCTTTAAAAATCTATCCATCATAACACACCAACCCTAACCCAAAAAAACCTACAAATCTCCTCTTCTTAAATATATTTTTTATTTAATAAAATCCAAACGACAATTATACAGAGACGTTAGACAAAGAGCACGGTAAATATTACTGTAAAGGCATTAAAAACTCAGTAAGTACCGGAAAATTGATTTGATTCCTGTGATTGGTTGGTACTCTCTTAATATACCTCCACATCTAATCAACCGCCTGGATATTTTCTTCCACGACAGATCCTGACAAGTTAAAATACGCCAGATGTCACTTATTGTCAGCTATTCTTAACTTTGTTAAGTATGTTTATATTCCTCTTGATGTTTAGTGCCTATTTTATTTTATTCATTTTTAATTAGAGAATGAGATAGTTTTCGATTTCCCGCTGGTTTTAATTTCAAATGTTATACCCTTTATTTCAATCTATTGATTTTTCTGCAAATCATTGTGTTTCTCTCTAAAACATACTCTCTTAAATAAATGTAAATTTATCAATAAACACTGATATTATTTAAAATTAATAAAAAAAGCATGGAAACAATAGATTATCTAAAATTTTTGCCACGTTTCTGAAAATGTATGTGTAAATGTCAATAAAAAATTGCATTTGTCACTCTAGAGCTAAGTTCACTGCTAATAATCCTTTAGCAGTGAACTATCGAATTGCAATTTCGGAACAACGGTGCTCACTTATTTTGGCTAGAAATTTGTATTAAGTTATCTTGAATTATTATAATTAGAGAGCGGATAAAAAAGCTTAAAAAATATGAAAAAAAGCACTTAAAAAGGCACAAAATTTAGTGAAAAAAAGCATTAAAAAAGCATAAAAACAGGAAAAAAGCATAAAAACAGGAAAAAAAGCATAAAAACACGAAAAAAGCTCTAAAGAAAACTATATTTTCTTAATATGTTACACGTTTATCAACATAATTTACATAGAAATTCTGCTTAAAACTAAAATAAACACACTTTCTTTACGCAATATATAATATCATGCAAGTATTTAAAAATTAAATTGTAATTTTGTATACATTTCAAAATAACTAAAATCTATTCATGAAAACAGTAGATCATTAAATTTTGTTCTAGGGGTTTAATTGTAAAAATTATTACTTTTGACGCTCAATAAATTTTTGAAAGTGAAAAAGCTTCTCTTTATTTTAAATTATAGCTGGATCCATTTGAAAATTGCCATTCAAAATCAAGTTTAATTTATTTAATATTAAAAATCCTTCATTTTCACCGAATACTTCTTTCGATATTGTTTTGATTTCTTGGCCAATGCGTCCAGGTATTATCTAAAATGAATCTGCTTTTATAAAGATTTGATTGTGTTGCTCACAAAATTTAAACGCGATTTTATGTAACTAAATTGTTTTGAAGGAAGCTCTTGTTAAGAACTGTTTGACAGTCATTAACTGATTTGCTTGTCGTTTCAGGAAAGTTGTATATAACCTTATTAAATTCTTCAAAATTGTTCGCATAGTACATCGTAGAATATAGCCAAGTTCCCCATTTTGTTAGCACTGGTTTATGGGGCAGTGAGATATCAGGTAATGTCTCCTTGAATAATTGCACTCACAGAAGAATATAAGAACTATTTTTCCATATTTAATTAAATCTACAAATGGAAATTTCATTCTTATAGTTTCAGAAATTCGTTTCTATCCATGTGCTAAACTTGTACAATGCACAAAATGCATTATTAGTAAAATTTTGTAACTTGGTATTGTCTACGGCAAAAATAAGCTTGTCAGTCCATCATTTATGAATTTTGCTATAATGTTATTATCAGTTTTCTTCAATTCTTTTGTATATATCAAAATACTATTGATCGGATGTCTTCATGTTAAACTCCTATTATTAAATTAAACAAGCGTCTGTGGTTTCATCATCACATATAACTATTGTTAATAATATCTTTAATTTTTTGTATGGTTTCATACTACGCAAGAGCTACATAATTTTTTCTCGGGAATGCGCATTTTACAATATTTTCCCAAGAAAGATTTAAATGCATTATTTTGTAATTTTCTTAAAGGGATATTCGAATGTAAAAGTATTTTGCACAAATGTAAATTTAATTTAAATTGTCCATCGTTTGTTGAAGATGCTAAAGATTGTGAAATTGTGCTGTTTTTTTAGTTCAACTTTGAACTTTTTCAAACGTTCTTGATGAAGTGTTGTTATAACATGTTTTACATACAAGTCTTGACTAGTTAGGATGCGGTTGAGAATTAAAATAAAACTTACTATTTTTAAACATGCCTTACAAAATAATGTATAATTTTCACTTGTTAATTCTGGATAGTCTCTAATTAATTCTTGTATTGTGGTTTTCACCTTTTGCATTATGGGTTAAATATACATGTGAATTATATAATATAATTTATCTGTGATTCTCCAGGTTAATACGATTCACGCATATAATAATTTTTGATAAATAAGCAAAGTTTTTGGAATGTCAATTCAATAGTTTATGAATGCGAGTTTGAATATGAAAATTAACGAAAACGGTAAATATGCGCCAGTCGTCCCATCCGTATTTTTGCCGAGAGTAGAAAATTGATACGGTTGCAGAACACCTGATTATTAGCTATGACTTAAATTTGTTTACATTTAATACTTACTGGGGCCCCTGTTTGGGCCTAGTTTAACGACGTTTACATCCGGAATATCATAGGTGTGATTCCTATGAAGCGTTCGTCTGTATTATCTGAATAATGTGACGGTCTATTATATCTACTTATTAATAAACGAATCCATTGTAAATTGGTAATTTGTACTAATATTTATTAATAATAAAATTCATTATAATTATTGTATCATATTATGAAGATTTTAAACAATTATGTTGTCAAAAGACACGAAGAAAATATGTAATACAAATATAATCTATAAATGATGGGATACTGATTTTTACGAAAATTCTCTATAATAGCACATTAATTAAATATCAGCTTGAAATTTTAATTAAATGTTTTTGAAATGTTTAAGAAAATGCTCCAAATAAGAATCAGAACCTAAAAAAAGCATGAAAATAAGCATAAAAAGTCAAAATAAGCACAAAAAGTCAAAATAAGCAAAAAAGAACAAAAAAACTTAGCGCTAAGTAATCACATTCTTCAAGATTCGTATAGATATTAAGAAATTTTTTCGATGCTATTAATATTAGGGATAGGCATAATGCTAGAAATCCGCTCTCTAATTATAATAAATGGTAAATACTCTTATAGTGACAGCAAAAATTTAAATATTGCTGTGAAGGTAGCCATCCTGTTCCTAATTTAGAAATAAAAAACAGAAATTTCATAAGCAGAAATCAAGTTAAACATTTTGTAAAATCTAGAAATTACATCTTTTAGAAACTAAAAAAGAAACATGTTTCAGTTCAAAATTTATATGTACATCTTTATTATGAAATTTCTATAAAATCAATTGAATCAAAATCTATTAAATCAAACAATATTTTCTAATTAGTCTGTTACATATTAAAATCAATAGTTTAGAATATCCTACTTACTATATTGTATAAATTTGTGTTATTGCAGGTTATTGATGTTTATTTCCCAAAAAAGTGGATAATTTTGTAATTGCAATTGGTATTTCAATATACGACTTAAACCGGAATTTAGTTTAAAAAAAGTATGTATGAATTATTGTAAATAAAATAATATATATTTTATTTTTGAACATAGTTTCCGCTTTTATGTACCAATTTTTTCAGAGAAGCAGAAGTTTCTTAATGCCATATCGAAGAATGTGATCTGTCGTGTCAATTACTCACTAACGATTCCACATCTTCGTCAATGTGAAAACGACATCCTCCCAATTCGTCTTTGAGTGAACCAAACATGTGAAAGTTACAGGGGGACAAGTCGAGGCTATATGGCGGGTTTTAAAATATTTCAGAATGAATTTTCTCTAATTTTTCTCGGGTCAAAGCAGTTGCGTGTGGTCGAGCGTTGTCATGAAAGAAAAACACACACGACCCGATGTGTGATTTTCCTTCTCTGTCGATAAACGAGCTTGGCTTTATTATGGGGCTTTAAATAATATATTTAGTAATGAGCAGTATGTTTTTTCTATTTCAAAGAACAGTTGCAAAGACAAAACCCGATTTTTGAAGGTGGAGCTTCTCCAGGTTGTCTCGACTCTATGCTTACTGGTTTAAATTCTAGGATGTAATGAAGTACCCACGTACCATCACAAGTGACAATATGACTTGAAAATCGACTTTGCATCGCGCCAAAAGCTTTCCACAAACAATTTTCGGTAACCCAACTCATTGGAAATGATTCATTGAGCACTCCCATACAATATTCCTATGTTTATATCGAAAGTGTATTATCATCGAATTATACTTGCGCTAAAAATTTAATAATTATGCATTCCTTATCCTGGCAGCAATAAGCATTAGGGAATCAAATCGGCGTCCCCCCCCCCCCCCCCCCCATCGCTTGATAATCACCTCGCATAACACTTCATTTAGCAACCGATAAATAAAAAAATGCCAGTAATGTTTGATCCACCCTCGTGTTTTCAATGAATTACAAAATAATTCACTAAGATTATTTTACATACTGCATACACCATGAAATGCTGGCAATGTATTTCCCTCCCGGGCAAATATTTTCTCCGGTGCATTTCGTAAACATGTAGCCTCAGAACTCGGGATTTAGTTATTTACGCCAGCATCGAAATCCACGCTTGCACTCAATTGCAAGAATACGTCAAGATCGAGGCAGGAGGATAAAAGAATAAATCAGAAACGACGTTGCCACGGCTGCTTTCAGATGGTAATACAAGCCATTACATTTATAGGCCCTTCCGAGCATTTTATAGACGGTAATAAGCGGAAAAATTATGCCCAGTATCATGTAAATGAAGTAAATTGCATGAGAATGCTCGTAATAAATACGTTGACTTTAAGCTTTCTGTGTAAATTTTCTAAGCACGAAACGTTATTTTAATTACCTATAAATTTAGTCGAAGTAGCAGTTTCGGTAGTATTAAATGCTGTTTCTTTCATAATATGTTTTAGTGGTGGATGGAGAGAAAGATTGATGCTGTCATTGCAATAGAGCGAGTTACCATCCAAGTTCAATTTATAGTCATGGCTCATTAAATTATAAAAAAAAATTATAAAAATGAATACATAAGGAATACTATTTATATCAACTCATAGTAAGGTAAGCATGACAATAATTGCTCTATACTTCAATAATTAATTTCTAAATATCACAATTTTACTATAATTATTGTACGAAGAAAAGAAAGTTAAAATAGTTACACTTAGAAAAACACGTACTATTTGCTAGTGTCCTGGCATTTATTTATTCACTTTTTTATCTCTACCGCAAAAAATTACTAACTATATAAAAAGTCTTCCAAAAGTGGGGGAAAATGTACCAATATAGAAAAATATATAAATATACAAAATAAATATATAAATGATTTCGAATGTAGAAGATGGTATCTTCAAAATGACGGTGCAACAAGCTTTTGAGTGGAAGAATGTATATATTTATTTATATATGTTATTTATATACTTTAGTATTAGTTTAGTATTTAGGTGTTATTAGCTTGGAAGAATATCCCACAACTTGAGCATTAGTATCCTTGCAAAACTCATAAATTATACTATGTTAGCACTTGTATGGCCAGTTCGTCGTAAATTGCTTTTAATTATGTATATACAAATAAATTTTAAAATATTTTTTACTTAAAATTATGTGATAATAATAATAATAATAATTAAGCGCAGACACAATATTTTGTCCATTTCCCAAAGACACTATATTTAAAGGGAATATAATTGAGAGAGAAAATTTCACTTAATATTTAAAAGATTTAGAGCCAAACACCAAGCAATGCAAACAGGAATAGATAATAAAATTAGTAAAATATTTTTTTACAATGTAAAAATTTAACTCATTCTAAAGGAACTGCTCTCAATAATAGAATACAATTTACGCGAACTGCTCCTTATAATTTATTGTTCGAATTGACATAATTTTGAATGCACAGCAATCGAGTGATTACAATCAACACTAAATTCTGTATGCTATGCCCTAAGAATATTGAAACCTCTAGTTGATAATAAAATGCTTATCACCATCTATAAAGCAAATTAAGTTATTGACGTATTTAAGTCTAAACTGTTTTTGAAATTTAATCATTTTAAAGGACAAAAATTTATTATGTTACTTAAATTCTACGACAATTATCAACCACTTATAGAATAAATTATATTAACTAAAAAATTACGAAGATATATATAAATAAAACATAATGATTAAATGTGTAAGCCATTACTTTATGATACATCTTGGAAACAGAAACTTTAATAACGTATTAAACATTTGGTAATGGCCATTTAAATGAAACTATAGTCATAAATTAACCCTTCTTTGCATGATGATGGAAATTTCAATCATAATATTTAGTCAACAAAAAAAGGTACTCAAAGCCCTTGTGAATAGAATGGTTGCGACCGTTACTACGTGGTAATCCATACTTACACTGAATTGAAAAATTCACTATGTTTTAACCACTTGATAATGACGATAAAACGTCGAAACTCGAGTCGTGCTGTGTTGTTTAGATTTATATAATTGTGCCTACACGTTATATAATATTTTATAGTGAATTTTTCAATTCAGTGCAAAACCCTTGTACTGTAAATTTCTTGTTGCTGGCAACTTTTTAAGCGACTATTGCGTACAACAAAATGCAGTTGTCAAAAAATAGCAAACGTCACTGTGAATTACCAGGCAGAAATCATATAAAAATGTGGTCTAAAAAGTGGTATTTGCGTATTTTTTTTCATCTATTTGATCTATGCTCAAGAAAGAGGTAAACCTAAAAAGAGTCTGCTTACAATGGGACAATTCAGAAATGAATTGGCCATTGTGCTATGCAACAGAGGAACCACCAAAGAAGCTAAAAGAGGGCGTCCTAGTACCAGTGTAGTAGAAGAAGAATTACAATCAAAAAAAAAGAAAAGGTTCTCCAGCTCCACCACCTCCAAAAGACATAAGAAAAGATGGTGCTGAACATTGGCCAAAAGTAGGTGGGTCACTCCGTTGCAAATTTCCCAAATGTAAAGGCTATTCCACAATTTCGTGTAATAAATATGGCGTCAATTTGTGCTTAAATAAGAATAATAATTGTTTTTTAAATTATCATAAAGAATAAAGAAGATTGAGTAAACTATATATTTTTATTTATTTAGTACTGAGCTAAATATGTGACAATGCATGATGATGTAAATTTCCATCATATTATTTTTTACATAATACATATTTTTATTTACACTAGGATTTTTTTAAATATTTTTCCTTTAATCTAGAGCATTAATTACATCACCCTGTTTTATTTAAAAAAAATAGAAAACATCATGCAAAGAAGGGTTAAATCAAAGAGTGTAGTTTCTTTTTAAAGTTCAAAATCATATTTTAATTACAGCAACAATTATAAATATATACTACTTTAAATAATAGTTTATGAAGTTTAAAACTATAGTCACAAATAACATTTTTCATAACCCACAAAATGGTTTTTTATATTCACATTTTTTCTAATGTATTAAATCACAACGAACGCAAGGGTGGCTTCATAGAAAATGTACTAAGTTTAAGCAATTATACCATGTATTTAATAAATATTAATGGTATTTATATGAATATTGTTGAGTTTATAAGTATGTTAACTTTTGATAATTTTAAAAGACAACACTCGCATAATAAAATATTGATAGATTTCTCTGTGTAGGTTTGTTGCAAATTAAGTGAACTTTGAAATGTGTAATGAACGTAATATTTGATTAAAAATCAATTACGCGACCAACTAAAACCAATTTTGTGTTCAAATGAGACTTTAAACCGATTACGTAACCGGCGATTGCATACAATGAAAGTTATTATCTGTATTATCTCTCAAATGTATAAAAGCACGTTCGGTCTATTTTCGGATATTGTTTAGATTTTTATATTTTTTTACCCGGCAATACTAATAACATACTGCTTTCTAAAAAGAAAAATATTGTTTTTATAACTTAAAACCAAATCAAAACTTAAATAATTTATTTCCTATTTAATGTTGTCATTAATCTACCTATTTAAGTTTGTGTCATATTAAAAATAAATAATTCATGAAATTAGTATTTTTTTATATTCATTATTATTGAATAAAATTTGCCTTGCACATCTAACCATTTATCGTAAAATATCCATAGAAACCTATAGAATCTTCATTGAGATATCAAAACTAAAATAAAATAAATTTTATTTGGATTGTGGTAACTCATAGATTTCTTAATGTTGGCATTACTCTTATGTTTTTTTTATATTAATTAATATACACGATGTACATAAAGTAAGGAATAAATTCGATTAAAATTCAGGGCATTTTCCTTCAGAAAAATGCTCAACCGCGAGTCTTATTTTTTTTAACGCGCATTTTTAAAATTCAAATATACAGGGTGTCCCAAAATTGAGATACGACTTTTAAGTTAAAATTTTCAAATGTGAACCTCTATTTTTTATTGCATTTATGGATTATTTAACAAAAGCTGAATATCGACATGAAGTATGCTACATGAAAGCTACTCAGAATTTTACGAAGAATCCATAAACGCAATAAAAAAATAGGGGTTTACATTTGAAAATTTCAACTTAATTATTATTAAAAGACAAAGAACCGAAGATAAAGACAAAGATTTAAATATTTTTGAAAGAAGCAAGAAAATGATTAGATCTCCAGAACAACTAAAGAAAAGAGAGCAGGATGACGACGATCTCAGAGGATTCGCTCTAGAAGAAATAGAAACAAGCAACAAATGGAGGAATTTAAATAAATGATAAGGGAACTAATAAATAAAACAGATAAAAATACACAGGATTTATTAACAGAAATAAGAGAAATAAAACGAGACATGGAAAAGAAAGGGGAACAATGGAAGAAAGAAAAAATTCTTTATTAGAGAGAATAGAAAAATTGGAGCAGTAGAACAAAAGAGAAGAAAACAAAAAAGATAGAAAAGCATAGCAATAAGTAGTTTAAAAATAACATATCCAATAAAAGAGGCAGTTCAAACGCCATGTACAGAAAAGAGAGATAAGAAGCGTTGCAAGAGAAGAAAGATAAAAGGTAAAAAGAGGATATCTAAAACTTATAATAGACAATGAAGTATATACAGCGATAATAAAGAAAGAGGAATGGCCCTGAGGACAAATGGCGAGAAGAATTTGAAAAAGGAAATCTAGATATTTTAGTAATTAAAAAAAAGAAAAGGAAAAGGGAGCATACGAAGAAAAAATGAACACAAACCGGCATATAGTGAAGTTAAAGAAAATGAAAGAGCAAATGCAGGAGTAGGGTGTATAATAAATAAGAAGATATAACAAACAGTAACAGATTGTGGATATATATTGATGAAAGAATAATGATAGTAAAAATAAAAGAAAAAGAATTATCACCAAATATAATAATAGTATCGGACCTAATGAAGATGACAACTAGAAAATAAAGCACGAATTTTGGCAAAAATTACAAATGATATATGAAAAATCAATAGAGAATACATACATAATAGGAGACCTTAATGCGAGAGTGGGAAACAAAAACAGAGGAATAGAAGAAATCATGGAAATATATGGAGAAGAAACAAAAAATAATAATGGACTAATCGACTTTTGCATTGTTAACGGATTGGCCATTATGAACACTAAATTAAAACATAAAGACATACACAAATTTACTAGAGTTGAAAGACATAGAAAATCTATAATTGACTACTTTTTGGCAAAGGGGAACCAAGTTAACAAAATAAGAGATGTAAGAGTCAAAAGAGGAAGGGAAACAGGTAGTGATCATTATATGGTGGTAACCAAGATTAAAACCGAAGATAATGAGATCCAAGAAGAGAAATAAAAGGAAAAGCGAGGAATAATAAAATTAAGAGTGAATAAATTAAATGACATACAAATTAGAGAAAAATATCTAAATAATAATATTAAAGAACTAATAGAAAAAGTAAACACAACAACAAACAGGAATATAAAAGAATTATGGAGAAACTTCAAATATATAATTACAGAAGCAACAAGACGGCCATGCGGAGAAATAAGAAATAACACAAATAGAAAACAGCCACATTGGTAAACTCAGACAATAAAAGAAGAGATAAAAAAGAAAAATATTAAATGGAAAAAATATTTACACAAACAGAGAAGAGGACTACGAAGAATATACAAAGCAGAGGAAAAAAGTCAAAGAGGTGGTAAAAAGAACCAAAGAAAATGCTTGGGAAGACTTTGGAACAACTTTGGAAGAGAACTTTAAAGGAAATCAGAAATTATTTTACAGAATGATAAGAAAACAAAAGAAACATATAATATTAACTCATATAACACATAAATCTGGAATAACAATAAACGTTGGTACAAAAAAATCCAAGGGGGGAAGGAACACTTCCAAGACTTGCTGGGGAAAAACAAAGAGAAAGAAGAAGTAGAAGAAGAAAATGATAAAAGGGACAAATCAGAAGAGAACGAAGGAGAGATAACAGAAGAGGAAATAAAAACAGTATTGAAAAAAATTTAAAAAAGGAAAGTGACCTGGTCATGACAACATAAAATCAGAACAATTAAAATACATGGGTAAATCAGGAGAAGGTTAACTACAAAAAATATTAAACTTAATATGGGAAAAGGAAAGGGCACCGAAGGAATGGGGAAAGCAATAATATTTCAATATAGAAAAAAGGAGATACTAAGGAATGCAACAACTATAGAGGAATATCATTAATATGCACAACAGCTAAGATATAATTCATTGACTTAGAGAAAGGTTTGATCGAATGCCAAGGGAAAAAAATATGAAAAATACTAAAAGAGTTAAATATAGGGACAAAATTAATGAGAGGAATTAAAAGCATATATGAGAATACATCTAATTATGTCAGAAAAAATAAGGAGAGTCAGAAGAATTTAAAACATCTATAGGACTAAGACAAGGAGGATCACTAAGCCCTAAACTATTTATAATATTCATGGACCACATAATGAAAAACATAAAGACAAAAACAAAGAAAGTAGAGATAGGGTACTACAATATGGAAACAAAAAGGAAGATTGAAAACTTCGCATTCGCAGACGATCTAGCACTAATAGCAAAAACTGAAAAAGATCTACAGGAAAATATAGATATATGGTACAAGAAATTTAAAAAATGGAATGAAAATTAACATAGAAAAGACCAAAATATTAGTTATAGCAAAAGATGAGGTGAAAAAATGTAATAATAGAATGAAAACGGGTAGAACAGATTGAAGCATATAAATTCCTAGAAATAGTAATAAACAACAAAGGAGATGGAAGATGAAATAAATAATAGAGTACAAACAGCAAACAAAACGTTCTATAACTTGAAAGAGACAATAAAACGATTTATCGAAACACGTGTCTGCAGATAAACTTGAATGCTAGATTTTTTTAATTGCTTTTGCTAATTTATTTTAATGTAATCATTTTAAATTGAATTTTGTTCACAATTTTTCATTTTATAGTCACATTTAAACAATCTAAAGTACATTTTACCATTAATTAGTTTATTCAACAGAAATTCATTCAAATTAGTGTTGCTTTAATAGTTGTACTATTTGTAACACACAAATTAATTTTGTATTGTTCAATGTCTATCGGGGTATTAGCCAGAGAAGTAGTTTCAAAATTATTTGTTTCGTAGTCTTTAGTAAAACTCATTATTGTAGATTCACGAAATGTTTTCGTATTTTTAAATTATTATTTAATTTTCTACAACGAACTAAAGGATGTTAATACATTTTATTATTCAACTGTTTTAATATTTTTCTATCATTTTAAATAATATCTGCTAAATTTGATCTTACAATTTGGACTTATTTTTTACTTCAGTAGTAACTAAGTATTTTATAAATTCTAGACATCCATAATTCTTTGCGAAATTCCAATTATCCTAAACATAATATTAACAATTTTAGAATTGCAATAAAACAATATATCTCTTATGTTTTAAACCAAGTCCTTCTCAATCTTTAGTTCATATGAACTGAAGTGGGACAACTACTTCTAAAGTTAATAAAAAAACAAGTAATAATACTAAAAATTTGTAAGCAACATAACTTTGATTTGTTTAAAAAATATACTGAAATCGTATCCAAATGACATTTAGCAGGTATACCAATAAGTGCTTGTGAAGGCTTTTACATTTTTTGTGAATTTAAAAATACAAGTAAAATTTACACTAATAGGACATCAATCACCCAGTTCAAGAAATTTTTAACTTTTATATCCCTCAATTTTTACATATACAACAAAATGCCGGGTGTTTCTAAATGAATATCGAAGTTTTAACGCCTTGTAGTACTCATTACGTAGAACTTAAAATCAAAATTAATACATGAAATCAAAGGTCAACTCAAACAGTTCTGATTATTGCCACGCACATACGCCAGAGGGCGTTAGTACCAAAACACTTATAATATTGGGTTCAGATAATCCTCATGAAATGGTACAATTGTACCACTTGCACTCACCTAAATTGAATATTTTTTGTGCCATATCTCAGTGGAACGTTTATGGGCATTTTTTGTTTAGAAAAGCCACTGTAACTTATACTTCTTATCATGATACTCTACAACCCTAATACTCATTTAGAAAAAGCCGGCATATGTTTAAAATAAAATATAGGATAATTTGGTGTTTTCTAAAATTCTAAAACATTTCAACGAATTAATTTATATGCCTGTGCATGTGGTTTATTTATATGATATCTTTTAATATCTATAACCTTTAGCTTTTTATGTAATATTTTGGATTATAACTTCTCGAAAAGAGACCTTATGTGCAGCAGTATCATTGAAGAAACATTAGGCAAGAATAGAAGATCATATTTTTATGAACTCAATATCATCTACGAAGGGAGAGCTTTAAGGAAGCCTTGCAAATATACGAACTTCGGTTCATATCATATAGAGAGAGGATGGGTTTACGTAAAGGAAGTAATATTCTAGAAGTATACTTACAGTTTCAAGTAAACCATTAAAAGCACATTCATCGTACAACTTCAAAGGAACACTGAAAACCGCATACTGATTAGGATCATATATAATGATGAGAGAGTAACAAATCAAAGTGTTAATAAATGTACTCGCTTTAATCTGCAGGTGAAATATAATACGGCTTGTATCATAATGATACCTATAGACAAATAAGATTAATTAAAAAGAGGCAATGTATTAAATTATGATTATTTATAAAAACTAAAATAAATTATTTATATTTATTGTAACTGTATTATAAAAGATATAAGTATTTTTTTAACAATTAATATCAAGAATAATAAATATATAAATATAAAGGTGGTAACTTCCTACAATGAAAATGTTCTTTATATAATACACGGCAAACTCACTTACAGATTCTCATGTATTGTATGTAGAATTTTATCATTTTATTACTAGTAACAATTCTGTGTGTGTATTTGTATATCTTTTTCAAAATATAGTTTCGCTGGAATTGTCCACGCAATATAATCACCAAGTGAATAGCTTTGAACACGCTTATCCACACTGGCACTACTGCCACCAACAAAATTAAAATCATAACATATACTTTTTATGTTTTACCCGGCTCGTGTTTATAACGTCATTTCAAAACTGTTGCAATTTATTATATGCTTAGGTGAACCTGTACATTCCATCCATTACGTAATTTTATAAGTGGACTAAAATAGAGTGAATTCTGAATGCAGTTTCCATAAGCTCCTGAGCTAATGGGTACATGTTATTTATTTATGCTGCTGAAAAGTCGTTTCTATTCTTTTTCTTTATCCGCTTTATAATAAAAAATAATCCATCAAAGTTATTTTAAGTTATTTTTATTAAAACTAAATTATTTAGCGAAACTTAAAAATTGTTATTGATCGCGTTCGTAATTGGCATATTTTTTTGGATATTTTTCTAGACGTTACGACTATAAAGGAAAACTTTTGCATAATTCACAGTTCATCTTCTTCATTATGGAGGTCAAAGATTTCCATAAATATATTAATAATGGTCGGCTATCTTTATTAGAAAACTTTCTTGTATGATTTATGGGGTTCTCTCTCGGGGTGAGGTTTTACGCCCATTTTCGTCCTCCTGCTCGCGATGTAAATCTGAATGGGTCCTCGTGGAAATTTAAAGGGCAAAAAATTAAAGAAGGGATGAAGTATCGTCGTAAATAAGACCCTGTCACCTCGCGGAGTTATGGCCGCGCGGACAATGCAAAACTTGGTCACCAGTAGATAAATCAGAGGAAGGAAGTTGCAACCCTATAACTACAAATAACGGCCGTAGAGCTTAATCTGGAACTGGAAAATAAAAGTGCATAACGGTTTTGTATAGAAAGGTGAGGTATTTCAATGATTTACTGACTCCTACCAGCTCTATTCAATATGTAAATGTTCTAAATTAAATGTATCAATCATACTATATTTACTAAAATGAATCGGTTAAATATAATCGTTTAGTATAAAACGACATACATATTTAACTCACAATATCTTTAATACTAAAATGAATGGCATAAGGTATTAAACCTCAAACGTTTTTTTTTTTTATTTTAAAAATAAAAAGTCCTTCTTCTTCTTCTATTTTATTCAAGACTTGCTGTACTACTCTGTCGATGAAATAAAATGTTTAATTTGGTAGAAGTAATATACTTCTCGTCCCAGATATATTTAATCAGATAAACTGATACGTTTTTAGTTTATTAATTTTAAAATCACTCTAATTGATTGATTTTAAAATTAATAAACTAAAAATGTATTAATTTATCTAATAAAATATTTGTGGAAATAAAATCAAACAATAGAGAAAATATGTTTTTATAATATTATTACATTCAAATTTAATCTCTTTAATAATACGCGAATTTATACAACGCCAATAAAAAGCGTATAAAATTTTTGGCAATGATAAATTACATTTTTTTAAAATAACAAATGCGATTAATTGTACGCAAGAAAATAAATTTCATTTCCTCTCCATACCCAAACAGTTATACAGAATATAAAGGTAATCCGGAACTCCTAATAATTAACGACCAACCTGACTTGATATATTCACGAATCGCTAATGCTTTAGCCATGTAATAATATTCTCGCATTTCCTTTATATGTTGGTAAAACGCATTTTACAAAATAAAATACCGATTTATATATGTCGACCCATATTAGCTTAATTCATGTTGTTAAAAGTCATGATATTATTTAAATAATATTTATTCTTTGTATGCGAGGGCTTTTTTATAATAAAAATCCATGGCGCTTTGTTTTACAACTCTTAACGTTATCTACGTTATCTATCATTTATCAATGATAACAGTTACTGTTTAGTTGCTAGTAAAAATATAAAATATTGTGTACCAATTGATTATCGAATGTGCCAATTACCAATCACACCGATCAAGAAGTTTTCCCGCTGAAGATGATGCATTAAAAGCATCGAAACTAGTCTGGAAAATAAAATTAAATTATTTAACTGGAAGTACTTTATTATTCTTTCATCAGTACCAACCAGTTATTATGGATGAATTTATCTTCAATATGTCATTATTTCAAAGTATCAGAATAGTACAAAATAAAATTTGCGTCAGGATATTTACTGGATATTTTATTACAAACCAGAGAATAACTATCATATAATCAGTCTCTTGAGGCGCATCTAACTAACAGACCAATAAAACCATATCTTTTAGGAGTCATTAGAAATTAAATATAATTTTGAGCCAAGTTTGCAGTACAATTTTATGACTTTGACCTTTTGATCTTTGATTTCTGAAATGTACAAAATTTTTGGGCCAAATTTTAGACTGAATTTTATAAATATTCATTAGCCAAATCTTGTAAAAATTTTGTTTTATTTTGTATGATGATATCTATCTAAACCATTTATAGAATTCAAAATTTGGTATTTTAATGGATATTTAAAACTTAAACAAGCATAAGATAGAATTTTTAATCAATTTTAAGGTATGCACCATTAGTAATTTAATAGTTAGTAAACCACTGATTTTTTTCTCTAACAACCTCTTTTTGAATTTTAAGACTTCTTCAAAAGTAATGTAGCTTTTCGAATATTTGTACTGAGTTTCCTCTTTATTGTTCTGTTAAATCCATCATTCTGCAAAACTCTGTTACCAATATTACTATTTTAATCATGTCAACACGAAGCTTTCTTGGGTTTGCTCTTGATAAAAGCATAAGTTGGTCATGTTGTCGTATATTAATATTGTAAATACTTGTACCTACTTCCATAATATTCGAGATATGATATTCAAGTACCACCTTTCCTTGGGAACGTACTTAATGGTGTGAGTTTAAAATACACGTCGCTAATTTTAAACATTTTGTTATTATAGTTTGTCAGTACCATTTGACCAACAATTATGTCTGTAAAGACATGTTAAACGTGAAACAACCGAGCCATATTTCTAAATTACAATAATCTATGTTGATTTTAGTACTGTCGTCATAATAATGCCTTTGAATAAAGTGCAACTTGTTCATGCCCATGCATTTACGCATAATTATATTAAACATTTGGTGAACTGCTTGATTAACAGCTAACATCTAACGGACTTCTTCAATTTCCAACTGATGTCTTTTTGCTCACTCTTTACGGCGTTGAAAAGCTGCAAAACACCCTTCGTTGCTATTTTGGACAGCAGTCGTTTCCTGCCCTTATGCAAAATGATAAGATTCGATGAAATTTTGGAAAAACTATGCGTAACTATTTTAGGAATTTCATATATTGTTCGTCTGAATTTTGTTAAAAATTATTTTTAACATTATTTTTTTAATCTAAATTATAAGTAGAGTTTTATCTTTTATTCATTCAAATGTAATTTAAAGATATTTATCAAATTTGTTGCAAAATTATAAGTATTTACTAGATGCTGTTTAAATGCAGTTTGTAGACAATTTATTATTAGTATTTTCCATTTCATAATGTTCATAATATTCAGAAGTCTGCCTTTATTAATTTGATGTATTATTTTTATATTTTCCGGATTTTTGCACGACTGGTTGTTTACATATAAATGAAGTCCAAAACTTGAATTTAGTCTGTGCTTTAGTGCTCGTACGGTTTCTCTGATATATGTAGCTCCACAGTCGTCACAAGTTAAAGAATATATACCATTTTTGTACAGTGTGTTTGGGATTACAGAATACTTGTTTTAGTGTATTGCTATTTTTATTTTATGTTATGTCTTTTTAATATTTTTTGTATTTTGTGTGTGATATGTCCATGTTACGTGAATTTTCTATAAAGTCTTTTTTGTTTCTTTTCTGTTTGATTTGATCAGTTCTAAATTTGGGAGTAATTGTTATTGTTTTCTTTTATGGATTATTTTATCTATAATGGCAGCAGGATTGTATTGATTGTTGTATGCTATTTATTTAATGATATTCACTTCTTTATTGTATTAATTTTCTGATAGAGGGGTGTTTAATGCTCGATCTGTGTGATTATGTGTGGAATGATTAGATATGATGGTCTGTTTGGGTTGGTTTGTGATATATTCAGTATGTTAGTTTATGATTGTCTTTAATATGTATGTGTTCTTGAGTGTTGTGAAGATTATATTAATAATAAAACGATCATATCACTAAAACTATCATTATCGGGAATTTATTCTATTAGTTGTAATAATTGTAATAAAATATATATAGGCCAAACGAGAAGAAACGTTATCACTAGATTTAAAGAACATTCATACCACATTAGAAATCTTAATCCATATAAATCTGCCTTTGCTCACCATATTTTAGATACAGGACAAAGGTTTAATAAAAATAATGTAGATTTATTAAAACAATCTACATCTTACAATTTAGATATGATAGAAGCGATCGAAATGAAAAAGAACTTTTATAATCTGCTGAATTTCGATTTGAGTGCATTAAAGAACCCCCTACTAGACTTAATCCCTCACAGAATTAGCGCTAATGAAACTGTGGCATTTCCAACAAGCGGCTAGTTTTAAGAAACATAATCAGCCTGTACTTAGATAATTACTTTTAGGTTTTTCCATTAATCCGTCTACCCTATAAATGTAACGACACCTTTGTAAAATTTGTTAATCAACTATTGATAATGGACACATAGTGTCCGAAATGTACATTTAGTGCTTAAATAAAAACAGTGAAGAAAGGAATTTAACCTCGTTTTATTATTATTATGATTGTCTTTATTGATTTTGAGATTGAGGAAAATTATTGAGTCTTGTTTTCGATTTCTAGTATGAATTTTATATTCGGGTGTAAATTGACAATTCCTGTTTGAAAATCATATATTTCGTTTATATTATCCTCGTGTACCCCATATAAAGAATATATCATCTACATACCTTTTCCAAGATGTTAAACGGGTGCACTGAAGGTGATTGGGAAGGGAAAAAGACGTATGTTGGACCACAAGGATTGTCAGTCGTGGATTATGTTATAATAAAGGGGCTAAACAGGGAAGAAGTTCGAAGAATGGAAGTAGAAGAAAATTTAGGGAAAATGAACAAGAGCAGGAATGGTGGAAGTTATAGGATAGTGTAAATGCTATCAAGAATATGGGAAAACGATTAGAAAAGATTAACTGGAATGAAGTTAAAACAATAGAAGAGATGGAAGGGATTATTGCGGGATGCGGTAAAAAAGTGGAAAGAAGGGATGGGGAAAGATGCGCTTGGTTTGATAAAGAATATCGGGACGCAAAAAGAGAGGTAAGGAAGACTGTGAGGGAATGGACCTTGGGTAGAGGAGAGGAGAGATGGGTGGTGGCAGCGAGGACTAAGTACGCCAAACTACGCGAGGAAAAGAAGATGCAGGCCTTGAAAAAAACGAGTAATGAATTGAAATTATGTAGAAATGAAAAGGAGATATGGAGTATTTTAAAAAGAGGTGAGAGGAGGCAACATATAGGAGCGTCTCTACAAAAATGGGCAGACAAATGCAGTGTAATGAGTGGTGAGCCAAGTGGGGTAGGGGAACAAGAGTCGATTGGGGAAGTTGAAGAGTTTACGGAGGAGGAAATTGAAAAAAAATTAATGAAGTGAAAACTGGGAAAGCTGCGGGACTGGATGGGTTGAAACCAGAAATGTGGAAACAGATAGGAAAGGAAGGAAACTAGAAGATCGGAGAGCTGCTGAATCAAATATGGAGAGGAGAAGCAGAGTTCCCAAAAGCGTGGCGTGTGGGTCTTATGTGCCCGGAACACAAACGTGGTGATACATTAAATGTAGAAAATTATAGAGGGATAACAATTATGTGTACGGGGTACAAAATTGCCATGACAGTGGTAAAAAATAGGATGGAGAAGAAGGTGGAGATCAATAGAATTCTGCCGGAGACGCAAGGGGGTTTTAGAAAAGGGAGGGGAACAAGGGATCAAATCTTTACACTGGCAAGGATTGTGGACAGAGTGTTGGAAGAAAAGGGCAGTATTTACGCTGTTTTCCTGGTTTTGAAAGCAGCGTATGATACTGTACCGAGAGAGAGATTAGTGGAGTGTTTGAGAAGGAGAGGAGTGAGTGCACGAATGGTGTAGAAGGGTGTATGAGGAAACGTGGGTGAGTGCGAAAGTGGGAGCGAATGTGTCTGAAAGGTTTAGAAATTAAATGGGGGTGCGACAGGGCTGTCCGTTGAGCCCTTTACTGTTTAACATATATACTAGTGAATTGGAAGAGATTTTGAGAAAAGTTCAAGCGGGCGGAGTAGTGATTGGAAAAGAGAAAGTATGGATGCTGGCGTATGCGGATGATGTTGTGCTTTTGGCGAGAAACTGGGGAGAGATAAAAGAAGTGATACAAAGAGTAGAGAGGTATATGGACAAAAGAGGAATGCAAGTGAATGCAAGGAAAACAAAGTGGATGCGATTTAGGAAGCGTGGCAGGGAAGGAAGAGTGTGTAAATTAGAATGGAAGGGGGAGGTGATTGAAAGAGTGAAGGAATTTAAATACTTAGGCTTCGTATTTAAATGCACAGGAGGATACTGTGAGCACGCCAAATGGATACAGGGGAAAGCCAGAAAAGCTTGGGGCATTGTGAGGAAAACTTTCAATTGGCGTGCCAGCTGTGGGATGCATATGTGAAGCCTGTTTTGCTGTATGGGGTAGAAACTTGGGGAATAAGGAAGTATGAATTTATTGAGAGGGAGCAGTCGTTACTCCTAAAGCAGATTCTGGGGGTAGAATGAGTGTGCATGCAGAGGCAATGGAGAGAGTGGTAAAGTATGAGATGGATTTGGTTGGATTGGATAATGAGAGATTGGTGAAAGAGGTATGGAGAAGGTGCATGGGGAGAAAGGGGAGTGAGTGGAGGTTAGAACGTAGAAAGATGTATGAAAGGGCAGTAGTATCTGAGAATATTGTAAATGAATGATTGGAGAATGGGGTAAATGTACGGGCATGGATTAAAGAGAAGTGGAAGGAGGTTGAGAGGTAAGGTTGTATCGGAAGGAGCACATATAATCCAGGGTATGAAAGATGGCAGGTATATGGGAGGGTGCCAGCGTACCTAACTAATAGTGTCTACTCAAATGAAGAGAAAAAGAGGGGAAGAAAGGTTTGGATGGGAGAAAGTTATGGTAGGTGTGCACTGTGTACGAATGGGATGGATACATGGAGTCATTTGTGAGAAGAGTGTGAAGGAGTGCGTGAGGAGTGGTTGGGAGAAACAGGAAGGTTACGGAATGGATGAGAGAAGATGAAGCTGGTGTAAAGGTTTTGGTCAGACTTGGGTGGGAGAGGGAATTAAAAAGGAAAAGGAAAATATGATAGAATTTTTTTTATGTAGAAGTTTGTATATATATATATATATATGTATAAAGGTTTTGTAAGTTAAAGTTATGCCAATAAAGGTTTATTTTTGTTCCTTGTCAACAACAGCTATCTATTGTCTACTCTAATACAATACATATCTTAATTAAATATTTATTTGTAAAAGGTTTAAATTTTACAAGAAAGTAATTGAAATTTCATAACAAAAATAAATTTGATTAAAAAAACAATTGCCCATTTAACAATATAGACACTATTTCGGTGATCTTTGGGCTACGCATTGCATTAATTGGAAAACTATAAACACTTCTTTGACGTTTACCATTAGTCTTAATCATCGCTCTTGTTTCCTTATCGTCAGAGGTTTGTTAATCAGTGTAATATTTAGACAACAGATGTCAACTTCATGGTTCACCTATTCTTAGCAAAGAACTAGAGCCTTATAAACTTCATAATAACATTCCGTTTTACTGTCTTCACTGCGCTTACGATGCCCAAATAAATTGCAGTTGTTTTTCAGTGTTTTTACAGGGAAAGATTAATTCAATTGATTATTTCCCGAAAGATAAAGCTCTATTTAAAAACGTATTAATCCCAGTTGGCTAAAACTTTATATAATCTCACAAATAGTACCAAAAATTATGTTTCTGACACAAGACAATTCATCTTTACGTTCAAAAGAGAAACGTATTGTTGATTGCTACCTTGAGATCACCAACCAACTTATTTAGAAATTGTTATCTTTTAGCTATTTGCCTTAATTTCTTCACTTTGAATTTTTCTTCTTATTTTGTCACACGATAAAGCTTTTTTTAGAATTTTAATTCTTGCAAATTGACCTAATTTGATTTAGAAGATTTTAGCAGTTATAAATTACGTTACTATAAATTATTATTGTTAAAGAAACATATCAGAAATGAAATACATATATAATCAATAATATAAGAAGATAAATACACAGTTAAATCTGGTAAATATTTACAGGAATTTTAAATTGAACCTTTGTGCGTCATGAATTTTGTGATTATATTTTATTGATTTAGAAAAGTAACTTACATTTTTAAGATTAGAGATTAGAGTAATTACACAATGAAAGGAAATATTTTTCGGTGGCTTATACAGTGTTTTTTATCTCTCGTTCAATTAAAATATCAGATTTTATAACAGTGCACTTCTGTCACATATATTTAATACTTGAATTATATTTAAAATAATGCTAAACTGTAAAAATTTTATATAGAATAAAAATGGTATGTAAAATAAAATATAAGCAATGCGACTGTAATCATTTTTATTGTTTAAATATAAAAATAATAAAGTTCTGCTGGATGTATGACTTTTTCTGAATAACATGCGATTCCATTTTATTATACAATTTTTAAACCATGCCATGAAAGTATAATATATTTATAAAGCAGAACAATTTCAACATTTAACATTTCTTTCCTCTCCGCATATTCCAGATTAATATCTTTATTCTGCCCCTTTTGATATTTAAGTTGTTTAAATTTTTAAACACAACTTATTTTGAATAATAAAGTGTATTAAAAACCTTCAGTTCGTTGTAGAAAATTAAATAATAATTTAAAAATACGTTTTGGTATTTTAAAATTATTATAAAATATTTTATTCTAACATGATAATGTATAGATTATTAAAATTTAAAGATAATTTCCGTATAACTAAAACATAGTTAAATTTAGATATTGGTAGTTTCCTACTTTACATATTTTTATTTTTAAATAATAGTCGCTGACATTTCCAAATAATTTTATTGATAGATTCGCTGCAATTGTTTCGGCATACTGTGTCTTCTTCAGGTAAAGAAATATTGCAAAAAATTGCTAGTTAACAATATTGATACTAGGTTACTGGGTGTGGTCGGGAGGTTGATTTTATAGTTAAATATGTTTAATAATTGTAACTTAGAGTGGACATTCAGTAAAATTTTCATTGACATTCTCTTATTTATATCCCTATTTTTTTACTTTCTAGTATCTTGCCCTGTTCCAAAGTGTAAATTTATTAAAGCAATTTTCTTCGCCTTTTCAGTGGCTGGTATATGCTGAATTCTTCTTCCGTTTTAATTGTACTTTATGTTCTTTAGTTATTATGTTGAACGATCTTTCTGTTAATTTTGGGTACAGTACTGTTTTATCTTTATCATTTGTATTCATTTTCCCTACAGAATTATTTGTTTTGAATGCTATATGTTCCTTATTGTTTCTAAAACTAGTATATATTTTAAACGTTATTTATTAAGATTTAAAACTAGTTATTATATTAGGTACAAACTCATATGAATAATATAAATACATGGTGAAGGTGCCGGGATATATTATTAATAACTGTTTTCTGGTTACATTTTTAAAATTATTTTCTAAATCCATTACAGTTGCACTTAATTTACTCAAAACTGCTCGTTATTTTAAAATTACTACATAAACATAATAGTGTATATGTATTTACTACTCAAATGATAAAAAAGTTTACGGCAAATCCCCACCTTTGGTACGTACGTAGATAATAACATGAATATAATGGAATATTTAAAATACTACACAACCAACATAAATTCTGATTAGGTAATATAAAAAAGGCAGCATTTCATTTTGAACTTAATGAGAACATTTAATACTCTCTGGCGCATCTCCCTCGATAACATAAAATACATAATTGCAGTTTCTTGTTCATGTTTATAAAAGAGTGTACTTTTAGTTAAAAAACAAATAAATATAAAGCAAATACATGGTGGCGCATTCAGTTACTGCCCCGGTCAGTAGTTGGATGGGTGACCGGTACCATTCACCATTGGGATACAATTAATGGTGCTTTAGAGAGACGGTGGCGATCATTTAAAGTAACAAGCTCATTTACACACACACACAAATACAAATATCATATGGCGAAAGGACCACGTGGTTGATAGCCAAATACAACAACAACTACACTATAAAGCAAATATGTTGGGTGTTGTGATTATATCCCCTCATATTTTCATTGAAATTTAGGGTGATTAAAAAATCTATATTATATTAAAATAAATTTATAGGAATATATTTATTATTTATTATTATAATAAATAAAAGGTTTGATATGGTCATAAATAAAATCTTAATATTTAACCATAAGAGATAATAGAATTTTAAATAAGAGCTGAAATATATGGGTTTAATATATTTCTATCAAAAGAATTCTAGCAAATTGAAATTTAATCATAAAATTACTTATTATTTCAAAAATTAAATATTTTCCTAGAACATAACGCAATAAAAGTTTTTAATACTGTAGCAATTTTTATTGGCATAACCAGAAATTTAATATATTAATTAAGGTTGCATATCTGATCGAGTTTAGGACTAAAAATTCGTGTCCCTTCTGTATGGAATCTAAGTAATTGCATTTTACAATTCTTTCATATAACATATTGTTATGAAATAAAGAAAAAAGAAAAACCGAGTAAACCCCGACGAATTCTAATAAAGCCACATGCACGGCGAGAGCGTACATTTCCCTTTTTGTGGGCGGGCATTTTTCATCTGCAGGTAAACGAGCTCAGGTCGCCTCCCGTTTCCCGCATTTCCTGATTTTCCAGTTACCCAGCTCGAGGGTCTAGCTCAGCTCTAAACTGGAATTATGAAAAGTTGGCGGTTTACATTTGGAAGACAAAGGCCGCTTTGAACGCTTATCTCTCCCCGAAATGCATTTCTGCGTTAAAGACGACTAATAGCCGGATTATAAACCCAGACTCGCTGCAGTCCTGTTAATTATTTTACACAAAAAAATCCGACATTTTATCTTCGCCATTAATTAGATTTAATTTAAAACGTCCATTCCTTTGTTTTCGTACGATAGGAGAATATATTTAAACTTTCTACAGAATTTAATTTCGGCTCTTTATTTTCTTTCGGTCGCCTCTTTTAAAACCATAATAAAAAAATTTATCTTTATTTTTTATTATTAATGCTTGAATAAAATCTGATTTTGATGTATAATAACCGATGTAATAAAATATGATTTTCAATAGAATTATTAATAAATGTTATACTCTTGATTTGTCGCTTTTTGAAATTCAATATTCTCCAGTAAACTACGCCTGTGATCCCAGCGGCCAAAATTTTTGTATGGTTTAATGTAAATATTTATTTAAATATTTTAGCATTGAAAACAAAACTAATAAAAAATAAAGTAAAGCCACATTTCGAATGCCTCGAGTCTTTTTTTGTGTTGTTTCGGTTATTGTCCATGACTCCATTCCATAGAAAAGTATCGAGAAAATATAGCATCGAAGAAGTCTGGTTTTGATATCGATGCTGAGACTGTGACTTTTGAATAGTTTAGCTATTTGTTTAAGGGCAGCTCTTGCTTCTTCGATTCTGCACTCTATCTACTGTGAATGGTTCCAAAATTCATTGATCATTGTTTCCAAGTAGGCAAACTGTGATATCCTCTCTATTAGTGTGTTATTAATCATTATTTCGCACCTTTCATTTGCCTTTTTACTAATTATTAGTGAGTAGCTGATGTTGTGCCTCTTAGTTTTTGAAATGCATATTGTTGTTTCTTAATGATGTTGTATTTGTTTGATTTTATTATGTTGTGTATTACTTTCTCTAAGATTTTATTTAAGGTTGATAAAAGCGTTATAGGTCTATAGTTTTCTGGTTTGGTACTATCTCCGCTTTTATATATTGGTTTTATTATTGAAGTTTTTATGTAATTTGAATATGTACCAATTTTCAATATTTGATTTATAATGTTTGTTAATATGGGAGTCAATTTGCTACTGTTTTCTAATAACATTTTGTTTGTGACTTTGTCATATCTGAGAGCTGTGTAATTTTCGAGATTTCTTATAATTGTTTCGATTTCATTTTCAATTGTTGGATTAAATGCTGTAATGTTTTCTATTGTTTCGTCTGAATTTGTGGTCGTTGTTTCATTTGTTAATTTGGGAAATTCTTTTATTTGTTTTTCTGCTGTTTTTTTTGGCCTATTTAAGCGAAGTATGCATTTGTTTCGTTTGCTATTTCTTCGTATTGTTTAGTTGTTGTTCCATCTTTTTTAACAATTTCTTGTATGTTCTGTTTTTATGGCTTAGTGTTCTTTATTTGTTTGTTTATTTGGTTACATATTTTTGAGGGTCAATTGTATTTTTGTTAAACAGTTTTGTATAATATATAATTTTGGCTTGTTTAATTTTATCGTTTGTTAATTTCTTCTGTTTATTGTAGTTTTCTTTTATAATGGATTTGTTTGGTTGCACATTCTTTGATAGTTTATTTCTCGCATCTATATATTTTATTAATTCCTTATTTGTCCAAGGATTTTTTCTTGATCTTTTGATTCTTTTTACTATGGTGTTGTGGTTTTTAATATTTAATAGTAATTTAATAGCTTTTATTTTAAATGTTAATATGTTCCCAGTATTGCAGATACCTGTTAAGAATTTCATTCATCAAGAAGTCTGGAGAATATATAAAGTATCCCATCTGGTCTTTCTTTAATGGCAGCTTTAACTTTATCTGTTCTGACACTAGATAATATCTCGGCTTGGATGTGAGGTAGATCTCCTCTTTTGTCAAAAAAATAACAGTTCTATGTACTTTTTCAAGTTTCTTTCATGTCCTCTTTATCTACAATCAGTTGTTCTGCATTAGTGTTTTCACAGTTTTATTTTTGAACTTCTCCGTAATTTTCCTCACCCTCTTATGTACAGTGAACTCATTGAAACTATGTTTTGTAAAACTCTAGAATTTTCTCTGTATATTTTTCTGTATGCGTTAGTATATTGAGGGATTGCTCTTTTGTTTCCTTCATTCTTTCATCAGTATCATTTTGTCACTTTTCTGTCATTCCGGATTATGTTTTGTTCCATCATCCTTAAAGTACTTATCCTTAATCTTCATTATTGCTTCGGTAAGTATCATTATTTGTTCTTCGATATTAACAATTTCCTCCCCAATCTGTCATTGCTGTCCTTCTTTACTTGTTTGTTTAGCATGTTATTCTTAATAATAATTATTATGTCTATTAAACGGAATCTCCTTTTTACAGATAATTTTAACAAAATATAATATATTGACAAACCAGTATACGCATTCACAAAAAAGAAAAAAAAACAAATACAAATTAAATTAAATTAAAAATAAATTGAACTAAAGTAAATATTTAAGTTTTCCCTTAAAACTACAGAATTCGCTACCAAAACTAATAAAATTATTATTAATGTTGTACCGATTTATACAATGTTCTATTGAATGGACTATGAAGTGAATAATTTCGCCTAAAAGTTTCAATACGTAACACAACGTTGCTTCTGCACTTCATTAAATAAGGGTTTGGGTTAAAATTTAGCATACCTAATAATACAGAGCACTGAATATTTCCCGAAATTAATTTATGAAAGAAAGACACATCAAGTTCAAGCCTCCTTGTCTGCAAAGAATTTAAGCTTAAATTAAGTTATATTTGCATTGAAATTCGTAGCTGCAATCCCGAGTTTGAATGAAATTAATTTTACAAACTTATTTTGTCTTCAGTCTAGAAATATATTTAACATAATAGGGAGACCATATTATACTAGTGTACTCTAATTGCCACCGCACCAAGGAACGATGCAACAACTTTAATGTTGAAATATTAAACCCATAACTATTCCTAAACACAAAACCAAGAGTTCTCATAGCTCTACAAGATATTAAATCAATGTGATGGTTAAACCTAAATCTGGAGTCAAAAAGTACAGTGAGGTCATTGATACAATCAACAGTCTGTAAGTTGGAACCGTCTTATATGTATGGGAACTCCAATGAGGAGTTAATTCCAAAAAAAAAAAAACGCATGTAACATTGATATCCAAATTGTTATTATCACACCAATATACTAAATTATCTAGGTCCGTCTGAATTTGATAACTATCGTTGGAACATATAATGGTTTTAAATAACTTTAACTCATCTGCAAAAAATAGATATTCACAACTACTAAAGGATTTACTAAGGACATTTATAAACAATAAAAAAAGGATTGGACCGCAATGTGTTCCCTGAGGAACACCGGGTACACAAATATGCTTTGATGTAACGTTACATAACTTTACTATTTGTTGCACAAGAATGATTGAATCCATTCTACCACCTCGGGATGAAATTCAAATCCGTTTAACTTATTAATTAAAAGTACATGATTCACTTTATCAAATGCCTTGGAGAAATCTATATATATGACATCCACCTGATAACCGTTCTCCAAGGCATTTAATACGAAAGTTTGGTAAATTGACAGATTTGTTACCGTTGAGCGGCCAGAACAAAACCCGTGTTGCTCTTCAATTATTATATTCTTCGAAAACCACCTAAGTTGTATATAAATAATATTATCAAGAGTTTTAGGCTCATCGATTGAAGAGCAACTCCACTACAGTTACCAATATCTTGCTTCTTACCGGATTTAAAAATAGGCACTATATAACTGTATCTTTACACATTAGGAAAAATACTATACTATATTTAGTTTTAGTTTTTTGTTATTATGTTTTTTACCGGTTTACTGGAGGGTGCACCATTCTTAAATATTTCAGATGGATAGGCCCATTTCACCGTTGTAAAATAGATTACTAACGTACTTCGCAATTAAATTAGATTTAATTTTTATGTGGGAATTATTAGATATAAATTTGTCTAATGATGATAATATTTAAGGGTCTTGATATTAAATTTTGGTTGTTTCGTTCTTTGTATGTTCTCGAATTTCACCCTATACTCTCCCACAAGTGAATTGGGGTCTGACTGTTTATTAGCACCCGGGTACGTCTTCACGCTTGTAAGTCTCTTATTCACTAAATCTGTTTTTTGCGCCATCTTTGGGAGATGTACCGTCATTTATAACTTATAAAAAGTGTTCACTATTACTAGGTCATGCTCGGATGCAAATTCATTAAGAGTTTCTCTTCTTGCGTTTCTAATAACAAGTCGATGAGGTCAAATATGTTTTCCTGCTCTTCCTTTGCCTACTTTGGCATTGAAATCATCCATCAAGATTTTCTTGTTAATGAGTTTCTTTATAAGGTTATTAATCTAAGAATAAAACTCTTCTACTCACTAGCAGATGCATATATCTGGATTATGGTGGCGTTTACTGGTGACGCGTTTAAGTACAGGAGTATGACTCGTTCGTTAACAGGGATAAAGTTGATGATATGTCTGAAAACCTGTTTACTGACAATCAATTACACTCCGTGATCGTATCTTCCAATAGTTGTAATTGCCTATATCGCTGTAGCTGGATCTGGCCATTTCATCTGATTTCAATACCTAACCTTTCTTTTTCTAACAAAACATTTTGAATTTTCCCAGACTGGGCCATTGTTTTTTGACATTCGCTGGCTAAGAATTAATATCAATTTCAAATAATATTCATAAAATCGCCTGCTATCAAATTATTCCACTTAATATATATACATGGAAAATTTTAACATTATTATATTAATAATTAATTTTAGTTGAGATCTATTGATGTAAAGCTTCACACGGTTAAGTCAGTGCCATAGGGCAAAGATATATCATGTTAGTACCGATCGATAATATTGCCGCACAAAATGAAATTACATAGACGGGAAATTACATGCAAGCTAAACTATTATTAATAAACATGGAAATTTATGTGATCGTAATTATTTGGTTAAAACAAATTTCATCGTATTTGAAGGGCAATCATCTTTAATAATCTTACTTAATCTAATACACAAATACTTCTGAGCAAAGGGTAAACAAAGATATTATATAAAGTTAGATAAGATATTAAGAATGGGCATTAACAAAAGTCGCAGAGTCATGAATACAAAGTGCGAAGTGTCTCCAACCCCTCGCTTTTTAAGGTCCGTGTTTTCTAAAACAGCGCACCCTAGATTCCGGGAAGTTTTCGCTCCAACTATTTGTCAAACTCCTTTCTGCAGCCTGACCACAGCCGCAGTGCATCCCGAAAACTTTCGTCGTCGAGGACAAATTAGGGACGAGCAAAAAGATCCTTTTAGGATTTTCCAACCGCTGCGGTTATCAAGATGATTAAGAATACCAATGGAGAGCTTCTGTACAGCGCATATCTTCATGGAGGAAGTAATATCAACTTTCTATGAAGTAATAAAAAAAGTTCAATATATACAAGATTGTTATAATATTAATAAAATATAATTTTGCTTATTTAAAATTATAATTATAAGTGTTTATTATACTTAGTAGAACAAAGCAATGTTACCGTTAAATTGGTATTTCTGAATATGTTTTTGTACTTTCTAAGGAAGCAATAATGAATGCGCTTTTAAATGAGGATTTATCTGAAATGAAAAGCTACTATATTAATTATCCAGTACTTAGAGAGGACACAATTTTTAAGAAATCGATCTATGGGCGTTCATATATGTATCTTTACTTTACCTTAAAATCCGTTAAACATTTTAAAATAAATTAAAACACAAGATTTTATTTTCTATTAGAAAAGTGTAAAAGCCATTAGTAAAGGTCCTGTACAATAGGAACGATTACTAATAGCTTTTACACCCTTTTGACAGAGAATAAAAGTTTTACTCGAAGCTATTTTGTTTTCCAGATTTTAAATATACAAATTAATTACACCAAAATGTTATTAAAATGAATTTGTTAGATGTATTAAATATTTTAAATGAAATTAGAGAAGTAAACAGCAACCGTTAATTTTCGACTAAATTAGTTACATATTATTACTAATATTAATATTTCTGAGTACTTTAGTTTTGTAATGAAGCATAAATAAATAATGAAGCTGTGAAGGTGGTTAAATTAAAATTAAATCCATGCATAGTTATGCGGTTGGCGTGGCGCGTCCACAATTTCCGCGCGCCTGCAAATTGAGGCAATCCGGCCGCCAAGCCGAAAGCGAACAAATTGCTCGAAACATGGAGATGTTAATAGTTTTGCACCCCCTGAAATCCGGCATTAATCATTCGCTGTGGCACCGTGTGCGATTTACAAGGGATGCTCCCTCCTTCAGGGTACGGATTAAATAGTGACGGTAACTAATCCAATTTGCATTGTTTTCGCTCGGCATAGCGTAGGCGGCAGTACTAGCATATTTAATAACCCCCGAGGGAAAATTAAGGCTAATTAATGCATTGCCTCTAAAAGGCTACCAAAGATCAATGCTATATAATTTAAAAAATACCTTAAAATTCACGACTTATCATATATTTGTCCACGTTCATTATTTTAGTATATATTATAGTAATAACTCCAAAAAAATAACATAAAATTTAATTGAATCGAACCAATAATTATTATACAGGGTGGAAACTTTCATTGGAATTAAATTCATATTTTTCTTGCTCTCATTTATATATATATACAGTTTTTTATCTGTTCCCGCAAGTGCCCACCCACCACCTTTTTTTTCAAGTGACACCTCGTTTGAAAGATAAAAATAAAAACCAAATTTATGACTTGAATATTGTTTAATATAGCAAATGTTCAAAATGGGCGACGTAAATAAAGGGTTAAAGATAATATTGGGGCGGTTAGAAACTGCATGTCCTAAAACAAATCCGGAATTATAAGTTGTGCAACCGAGATTAGTAGCAGTCAGTAAAACAAAACTAATATAAATGATCCAATGCTATGAAAAAGGTCACCAGCATTTTGGAGAAAACTATGTTAATGAGTTGTTAGAAAAATGAAACAATCAGAAGATTTTAGAAAAATGCAAAGACTTGAGGTGATAATTCATCGACAACCTGCAAACTAACAAAATCAATGCTGTCAGCAACAAATCTCTATTTGATCGAAACTGTGGACAGCAAAAAGCTAACTACACATTTAAAAAATAACTGGCCCAACTCAGCGATGAATTAAATTCTTACTTAACCCCCGGTGAAACATGTTTATATTATTTTATTTATACATAATTACATGTTAAAATTATATTATAAAGAACATAAAGAGGCAGCCCTAAAGGTGAATATAAAATTATTAACCGAAAATTACCCCCATTCTGGCGCACCCTTATCATAAACGATTATTACTTATTAATTTCGACTACAACTACCTATGTTTTCTTATGAACTCCTTTTTGTCGCCTATACTGTTTGTTTACTATTGTTGGTAACTACCAAGGGGGTTAGCGTGCTAAGAAATTGTATCCCTGTAATTTGCCCACTATTGTGTTAGTCATTTCCACTATATTATTGAAATATAATTTATAACTAATTTCCTATTAATAATAAATTAAATATTATAATGGGCCTCTCTCAAAATGTGTGGGTTATAACAGTCGTTTTCATGCTGATTGCCTAGAAGGATTATCTTTAAAAGAAGTAGCATATTTTAAAGAGTCAAGGGAAAATGGTTTTGCTAAAAGTGCGCTTCGTCTAATTCAGCACAACATATAACGAAACGTCCATCCCTAGGAATAATCGACAACCTAAATTGTTCATGTGATGTCTCATTCATAGATTCTATCCGCACTATTTTCAAAAATGAATGTATTCCTCTTATGAAGCTAGAGATTCAGGGTGCAATTCAAAATGCGGTTCGGGAATTAAAACATGATATGACCTTAAAATTTAATGCGATTGAGGAAGATATTGCATTACTTACAGAAAGGATTGTCCAACTGTAAACTAAATGCATATCTGGAAATACTAGTAATTTGGAAGTAGAAGATCCTAGTAAAAGAACGAATCATTTAATTATTAACAATATTCCCGAATCACAGGCATTAACACCTCAAGCCAGACAAAACTATGAAATATCTTCAATTAAAACTAGTTTAACGTCTCTTACTATTGATTTTAGTTCAATAAAAATGGTGATGTCGCCATCATAGTACTTTCCCTATATTTTACTCGAAAACTATGTTTACGCAAAAAGGCTATTCTTAATGATTTGTTCACTTTTGAATTCTCTACAATTATTTGTAATAAAAGTTTTACGTAACTCTAATAGTTTATTAGCAATTGGCAAAAAATATCAAAATTTTCAATTTTTATTTTTTCTCTCAAAAGTTAAGAATTTTATGAAAAATATGTTCGAATAAAAGTTGTTCAGTTTTTTTATTTCTTTTAACTTTTGTTTGAACCGTTTTTTTTAATTTTTTTATATTTAGAAGAATATCACGAAAAAACAAAAAACGCCTCGAGTAAACATACACTTCCGGTTTATGAATGTTCACCAAAAGCTTTTCAGTTCCACTGTTTAACGATAAAACCTTAAGTTTAAAGTTTCATCTCAATAGGATCTTTCGTTTTTGATGGTAAAGTTAATCAGTTAGAAAGTAATATAAAAAGAATAAATAACGAATTAGAAAATTATAGGATGATGAATATTGACCTACAGGATGAATTAAATCATTATAAAGATCAGCAGCGACCATCCCTTTCTCAATCTGCATTGTAGGACTCCAACTAATCTATAGTAAATCCTACTTTAAACAATTGTGACAGTTGGGCCACTTTGGGAATTAAAATCTTTGAACAAACTTGTCACATAAATGATCTTATCACGAAAAATAATAATCTGAAAGCACAAATAGATGTAATGGCTCAATCTTTAAATAATCTTAAAAAACTTAACCCTAATATAAACACTCAGTTTTCTCAAAATTTTAAATCGAACTCAAGGATTCTTTTCCTAAGTGACAATCAGGGCAAACGCATAGGGCATCTTATAAGAAAAGCCCTAAGTTATCATTCTAAACAACCCAGAATCACTTCAATTTATAAGCCAAATGCTACCCTCGAGGCTATAATCGAAGACATTGAGAGTTTAACGAAAGATTTCACTGGAGAAGATCATGTTCTTATAATGGCTGACACTGTTGATGCAATCAAAGGACTTCAACTCAATGTTAATTGTTTAAAACAACTACTGTCGCCAGTTCTAAGCCGAACCAATGTTCATATTGTTCAAAATCCTCTGTGGAAACGTAGACAAGTCCTAAATAAATTAATACTTTCCATAAATAGTCAACTTCTAAAAGGTGCTGAGGAACTTAATTGTATATATATAACAATCAGGGCAATTTCGAACAATGGATTCTACATAAGCAACCGAGCTAAATATAACATGATTAAGCAGATATTTAAAACTGTACAAACATATTTTTGCCATCAATTCTATAGTGAGGAGATAATGTCGTCTTCTCCAAAAAACTAGAATCGAACACCGTAATAATCGACACTATAAGAGTTAGTTGTCTATTTATAAATATACATTATATTCGCTCGAAACTAAATGCAATAGATACTTTGTTACCGGCATTCTATCGTGAATGTCGATTAACTTACTTATTTCAGTTATATTTCAAAATCGCGCGCTACTTAACAATCGAGCCTCAATTGTTTTAATAACCGTTCAATTTTTTTTATCTCACTTCATAAGTTCATTTTAAAAACGAGTCATGTTTGTAATGCATACATTGCTGCTTAGACATGTAGAGTTAGGATGCATGTTACTTATAAGTTTTTTTAAGAGTAGGTCTCACATATAACTTACGTAGGTAATTTTTACCTACATTGGGTTTTCAAAAACTCCGTACCGTGTGTAAACGGGCAATTTGCGAACGTGACAAATACAATAGAAACATCGGGGACGGACGGCAATAGGGATTATTGCAATAAAACTAAGGGCACCATAAAATTATAAATATTGCAAATATAATAATTTATGTTATTGCAGTGCCATAAATACGTCTGCAAGTAATCCCTCGTCCGTTCCAAGAAATGGTAATTAGTGGAGCGGTACAGCTGGTTACGGCCGAGGATGAACTAATCCGGGGTATTCCGAGATTATTACAATTATTAAAATCTTAATTCGCGGATCTCGCGAATACGCTCTCGCGTACCTCTAGAACATAGTTCCTATGGTTTTCCTCGTGTTACAACGAATGATATGATATCAAACACGACATACGTACCGCTCAAAAGTAACTTGTCACCATCCACGGTTACACATGGTACGAGTTATAACATACTTAGCCGCGTACGTTATATGTGAGTTATGTACATAAACATATTAGATAGTTAGTATAGGTTTAGGGCTTGTATATATATTATTAGGTAGTTTTAGAATTGTAAATAATTATTAGTAATAATACACATATGACGACAATGAAATTAATTCATGTTTCTCGAATATCAGCAAACCATATAATAACTTATATATGTGAATTTTATTTATTTGAAAATCGGGAAACCTCTGGATTAATTAAATAACAGAATTAAAAACTGACATCAAACCCCGCCATTGGTAGGGGGTGCATATATATAACCACTTCGCCCCCTACTCCAGTTAGTTGATGTCCAGAGTCAGTAAGTGTTCGTCCGGCAGTTAGTTAGTATCCGTCAGTGATAGTCAGTGTGTGTCTCTTTGTTGTCAGTAAGTTATAATAGGTCAGTTAATTGTCTTAAATTAAATTAGGGTATATCTGTATATTTCTTTTTGTTTTGTTTTAATCATAGTCTTAGATAATTTTTTTCGTTCCTAGTTTTTTTTTTGTTTTGATTTTTTCATATAAATAAACTGTCAAATTATTTTTCTTATATTTGCATTTTATTTCATTTTTAACAACACAATTTAGACATTAAGGAAATATACATTTATTAATAAAGAATTAGTGGTTCCTGAAGAAGTTACCCAGGTAAGTGATTTTTTTTATTTTAAATTAACTTGAGACTGTGTGGTATTCCCTCTACCAATGAGCTACTAGGTAATCAAGGGGATCCGATTGTGGACAACAGGCCAGTTCACTAAATCAATTAGTTTATACGTCCATAATCGGGGCAGTTAGCTCTCAGCAGTTAACTCCTTCATCTTCCCCGTTGATAAATGGCGCCCAACGTGTTTTTAATTCATTGAGTTAACTAGGTACCCATTCAAATAATTATTGAATAAAAACGTACATATATGTACAGTGTAACTTTTAATCAAGTACATTAACATAATTTATTTACTGGTTGACTTTATTTGTTGCTGAAATTTTTATTTAAATTTTGTCATCGATAACGTTTGCAATAATTATTTTCTTTTCTTGGCCTAAAACTTTTTTTTCCAATTCTCTTTGTTTAAATTAACATTTTTTTTTACAGGAAGTGAAGTGTACTTTTAAGAATAATTATAATAAACAAAGAGAATAATTTACCCGCAGTCAAACCTAACTTAATTATTTATTTTTTTTATGACAACGTACTACTCATCTTTGTTTTGGTATTAATATACTAATACATAATAATATCACATAGCTCCGTATTTGTAATTTTTAAGTACCTAAAATCTCGACGGGGCCGTTATACTAAATTTGATTATTTTTTTTACATAATATTCAGTATTAAATAAAACTTTAAACAAAGATGAGTATGCACAATAGGTACACGCCTTTGGAATCTCTTGAGAACATTGAGAGAGTTCCAAGCACACACGACACACCGCACTACATCGTACTCGAAAGCACTTCCCAGGATCCCTCAGCATCACGTCCTCAATCGCGAAACTCGAATGCCTCCTGCAGAACCGTTGAAGATGTGGATGATGAATTAATTAGGGCTAGGCGAATTTACGAAGACACGGTAAATCGCTTAAACCAAGAGAGGGAAGAGTATCTTCGGCAACAGAAGGAGGAGGAAGAGCGTGCTCAGCGCGCAGTCTACACGTTGAAGGACATCGAGGGGTTACGCGAATACTATGAGAGAAGGGAAGCGCGACTCCGTGGGAAGCTGGAGGATGCCCGTTCTCAAAGGGACGCGTTTAGAGACCAAATAATTGCCCAAGAAGGACGAGCCCAATCACGCCTATCGGAACCCGAGCGTATTCACCAAGAGGAAATTCGATTGCCTACACCCCCACGAGATTTCCACCAGGTTCAAGTTGAAGCCGACGTCCACGTGCCATCGACAAGAACTGCGACGCTCTCTTGCCATCCGAGAATGCAGACAATGCCGCCTTCAAACGCAACGACGTCCTCCACCAATATGTTTTCTGCCAAGCAGTTAGTCGATTTGCTTAGGTACAGAAATACGCACGAGGATAATTGCATGAGGTTCGATGGTCGTAATCCAGCAAAGTTTATCTCGCAGCTGGAAATGGAGTTCGAGGGACTTGACCTGAGGGACGTCGCGAAACATCGTCGTGCACTAGCCGGTATGGACCCAGAGGATGTGAAGAAATATGGCGGATATTTTAATGAGGACATCACATGGGATCAAGCAAAATCTCTTTTTATACAGTCAGTAGACCCCGCGGAAGTGGCTGTAAACGAGACGAAAGAACTGCTGATGAAACCGCAAGGAAGTACTCCCCCAGGCATATTCGCGATTCGGAAAAAGGTGTTATTCGACCGACATCTTCCGTTCTGGACAGAAGAAATGAAAACAGCCGCAATGTGGTCACTAGCATCACAGCCGTTGAAACAGGCGCTGTTTTTCAAACCTGTCACCGTCGATGACTTTGTGAATCGAGCAGCAAAATTATCGACTACCGAATACAGAAATAGTGAATCGAAACAACTAAGCCAGACGAAGACGCCACACGTAGAGAAGCAGCATTTCAATGCTGCACGAGAAGCGAATTCCTCACGGGGCCGTCATCGCTATGGAACACATAACCGCAACAGTGCACGATTCAATAGTAATCAAAACAAACAACAGCATCAGCCACCTAGCAAAGCGCCAGATCAAGGCCACAAACAGGAAAAATTAAACCAACCCCCTTGGATTTCACCGTCGACGAAGAAAACATCGACTGCCAACATAAACTCACTGGAACCGCCAATGTGTGAAATTTGTCAAGAAGGAAACCATTGGAACCGTGATTGCCCGTCGGGAAACTTCCAGCAGCGGCAGGGATAAATTCGTGGACTTTGCCTGCCGCCTCCAAATTTCGACAACGCCGCTCAAAACGTCAACTGCACATTCCACGATTTCGTAAGAAAAATACCACCGTCGGTGAACCACATCAACGCGCTCCCAGGCGTATCCTCCACGATGCCAGTGCATCGCAACGCCTCCATCAAGATGCCAATGCATCGCAGCGTGTCAATAAGGATGCCAGTGCATCACAGCATCTCCATGAAGAAACCAACACATTGCAGTACTTCCATGGAGATAACAAACCCTCGCTGAGCTACCTCCCAGATGCCAGTGCATCGCAGACCCTCCACCATGATGCCAGTGCATCAAACAGCCTCCACCATGATGCCAGTGCATCACACAACCTCCACCAGGATGCCAGTGCATCTCAACGCGTCCATCAAGATGCCAGTGCAACGCAGCGCCTCCACCATGATGCCAGTGCATCGAAGCGCCTCCACCATGACGCCAGTGAATCCAGGCACCTCCACCCTGACTTAGGCATTTGCGCTGCTTTTGATCGAAATGCCAGTGCATCACCGAAAAGTAGTGCTCGCGAAATAGACGCTTACCTAAGTGACAAAAACATTAATCCTTCCTCGACTCAAACTTCACAACTTGTGCTTATCCCTATAATTGTGCGCGAACAGACATTTAAATGCCTTCTTGACCTCGGCGCCGGCCAGAACTACCTTCGTCCAGGAATTTCTCCGAACCGTATACAACCACTGCAAGCAAAAACAAACCTAGCTGGGGAAAATATGACTGCAGAGGTAACAGGAGTAACAGCATTAGAGTTCAGATTAGGAACGCAAAACTTTCATGAAAATTTTCTCATTATGCCTGAGTTACGATATGAAGCCATTTTGGGAATCGGATTTTTCATGAAACATGGAGCTGTCATAGATTGCAGTAAATGTTGTATTCACCTCGGCACAGGATTACGCCAAACAATCCGGTGGACTGAACAGTCGAGCAACAAAGAAAATCTCACAGCACCCGATCTGGATCACGATTTTGATGGAACTGTAGCCGAGGAATTCAACAAATTGGTGAAAAGGTTTAACCGAACTTTTCAACCAAAAGACCAGTTCGCACACCGAACACGTACGACGGAACATAGGATTCAGCTTACAACTACAAAACCGATTCGAATTCGCCCGTACCGTGTAAACCCAGCTCGTAAACAGGAGATTGATAAGCAAGTGAAGGACCTACTCGCACAAGGAATAATTGAACCTAGCACCAGCCCGTACGCATCCCCCATTGTACTTGTAAAAAAGAAGGATGGAGACAGCCGATTCTGTATTGACTACAGGAAAGTCAATGCAGTCACCGTTTCAGAACCGACTCCTATGCCGGTTATTCAGGAAGCCCTTCGAGACCTCGGCGATGCAAAAATTTTTTCAACACTAGACCTCAAGAGCGGATATTGGCAGATTCCAATGGAAGAGCAATCTAAACTGTACACAGCGTTCTCAGTTCCAGATGGCGGTCATTATCAATTCAAAGTAATGCCGTTCGGATTGAAAAATGCTCCTGCCACTTTTCAGCGCCTAATGTCTCAGGAAGTCCTTGCGGGTATGCTTCATGACTTCACGATGGTGTACTTGGACGACATCATCGTATACTCGAAGACACCTGAAGATCATCTACGACATCTAGCACTTGTCTTCGAACGTCTAGACCAGTACGATCTTCGATTAGGCATAGATAAGTGCTCATTTGGAAAGACGTCGTTGGAGTATCTGGGACATATGGTGGACGCCGATAGAACAAGGCCGCTGACAAAGCATCTGCAGCAAATATCCAATCACCCTATTCCGAAAACTCGTCGACAGCTAAGAAAGTTTCTTGGACTCTGCAATTGGGTCAGGCAGTACATCCGCGATTTTGCAGAAATCGCCGCGCCATTGAATGAATTAACCGCTACCTCGCGTACATTTAAATGGACACCGGCTGCAACAGTTGCAATGGAAATGCTGAAATTCCAGGTTCAACAGCCGCTCCAACTCCACCGACCGCTGCCAGAGTTACCATACACCGTACAAACAGATGCATCAATGATTGGTATTTCCTCTGTTTTGTTTCAGACTACACCAACCGGCGAGAAAAGGATAATATCCTTCGATTCCAGAAAACTGAACGAGGCTCAGAAGCGGTATCATATAAACGAGCAAGAATGTCTTGCGCTCGTGTTTGCTCTCCAGCGGTACCGCCCCCTTCTTGAAGGACGACATTTCCACGTCGTTACGGACAGTAAGGCTTTAACGTGGCTGGCTAATTTCAAGGATCAAAAATCAAAACTTACCAAATGGGCCCTTCTACTACAGAGCTTTGATTTTGATATTAGCCACTGCGCAGGAGATGCTAATCAGCTACCAGATCTTTTAAGCCGCGATCCGGAAAACGTATCTGTTGAACCACTGCCAGAACTGGATTCCATTCTTCCACCTCAACTGAATATGTTAGTTCCTGTCATTCATTCAGTGATGCAGGCCCAACAACTGGACGAAGATATTCAGAATAAACTACAGATACTTGCTGATCCACAACATCCCAAAAAAAATAATCTGTTTGAAGTCGTAGAAGGACAACTTTATCGTCGGCCAGTCGACAACCGTGATAGGACGCTCTATGTTCCCGCAACAGCAATCCCTCGCGTCTTGCATGCGATGCATGACGAGGCCATTCATCCCGGACGAGACGAAACTCTACGTAGTATTCAAGCACGTTATTATTGGCCCAACCTGCCCACAGACGTACGAAATTACGTAAGAAGTTGCCTCGTCTGCATTGCTACAAAGCGAGGCAAGCATCAAAAGAAAGCGCCAATGAAAGCTCGCATTCCCATTTCTCCATTCCATACCATTGCAGTGGATTTGATGGGCCCCTATCCAGCAAGCAGCACACGTAAGAGATCAATCCTTGTGGTAACCGATCTTTTTACTAAATGGGTGGAAGCTTTCCCTATTGGACAAGCCCGTTCGGGAAACATTCTCAAATTACTCGAGGAGCAAGTTTTTCACAGGTTCGGTTACCCAAGCATTGTTATAAGCGATAATGGTCCGCAGTTTAATGCAAAACGTTGGCGTGAACAATTAACCAGTTGGGGAATAGAAGCATATTATACTCCGGTGTACCATCCGCAAGCAAATCCAACGGAAAGGAGAAATCAAGAATTAAAGAAATGCTTACGAATCCGAATGCAAGGCCAGCCTGGAAATCATTGGGACCGGCATATCCAGCCAATATTGTTTGAGCTTCGTTCTCGCGTGAATGCAGCAACAGGATTAACACCCGCGGAGGCACTTTTCGGATACAAATTGCCACGACCTGCAGAACGTGAAATTCCGACAACTCAGCCGTTAATCCAAGACGAAGAGAGGAATAGATTGCGAGAAAAGGCACAAAATAATAACAGGCAATATGTACGTCGCTACGACCGTCCCGACACCCCAGGAGAATTCGAGGTAGGGCAGCAGGTCGTCATTCGCAATCACCCAATAAGCGACGCCTCCAATCCTGCAGGATTTGCCGCAAAATGGCTCGGGCCATATACAATACAAGGTGGTTTCGCAGGTCGAGTTTACTTGGTAGACCGGGATGGCGTCGACGTTAGGGTACACGCAGATGACATCAGGCCAGCGCCGTTGCGCCTCCAAGGAACACCGGAGCAACGCGACATCCTCAACGATGACTTCGCCCAGGATTCCAACTCGGAGAATCACGAATCCGATGATGATTCTGATGACGCCAACGATTATCCCCATCCAGGACCCTCTACCGCGATACATTAACCAAGGACTTTCGCAAATTAAGTGCCATATTTTAGTGCCGGTTTCCCGTGATTTAAGGACTTTATCTGCCAAACAGTTACAAAGTGAAAAGAAAATTTTCGAACATAATAGTGAATTTTTCTTAGTAAACTTAGTGTAGTGAACATTTAGTGCAGTGAACATTTTTTCCCCTCAATATAAAAACTACATATTCTTTGCCCGTTTCATGACTGTCCGAGAGAAGTCAGTAGCATCTGATGGGAATGAAAAAGCGGAGGATGCCGTGCTGATACCACTTGAACGACCGCAGAGGTTCTTATTGCCAAAGAGAGTACGGATCCGATCTGAGACGCCCCAAACCCCTCACATCGCAACTCGAGAAGAACGTTTGGTCAGTTTTTTTATTTTATCCTAACAAAACACACTCATATGTTTTTGAATTCTCCTCGCTGTATACAAGTCACCTACACAAATGTTTCTTTCACGATTTTATCGTATATTTCAATGTATGCCGTTCAACATATTTTCGCGTTCTAGATGGAAACAAACATCACTCAGTTTTACGGGGCCGAATTGTTACCGGCATTCTATCGTGAATGTCGATTAACTTACTTATTTCAGTTATATTTCAAAATCGCGCGCTACTTAACAATCGAGCCTCAATTGTTTTAATAACCGTTCAATTCTTTTTATGTCACTTCATAAGTTCATTTTAAAAACGAGTCATGTTTCTAATGCATACATTGCTGCTTAGACATGTAGAGTTAGGATGCATGTTACTTATAAGTTTTTTAAGAGTAGGTCTCACATATAACTTACGTAGGTAATTTTTACCTACATTGGGTTTTCAAAAACTCCGTACCGTGTGTAAACAGGCAATTTGCGAACGTGACAAATACAATAACATCGGGAACGGACGGCAATAGGGATTATTGCAATAAAACTAAGGGCACCATAAAATTATAAATATTGCAAATATAATAATTTATGTTATTGCAGTATCATAAATACGTCTGCAAGTAATCCCTTATCCGTTCCAAGAAATCGTAATTAGTGGAGCGGTACAGCTGGTTACGGCCGAGGATGAACTAATCCGGGGTATTCCGAGATTATTAGAATTATCAAAATCTTAATTCGCGGATCTCGCAAATACGCTC